>JAABKJ010007545.1:247598738-248053149 GCA_011634705.1 Andricus grossulariae | reverse complement strand
AAAGTCGAGAAAAAAGCATCACAAGAAGAAGCGAAATCCCACACTTTTGGTGGAGATTCCAATATTAAAAGCAGTTTTAAAGTCTCTAGGTCGAGGGGGGATATCACATCAAAGAAGATCCTAAGAATGTAAAGGTTAAGGCCAAGGATATCTCATTGTAGATAAGCAATATTTCAAAGAAAAACAGCAACGATGAAAAATTCTTTCAAGACTCTAAAGAGAAAGCTAATTTAGAATACATTTTAGAGCGAGTATTATTATCTGGAATGAGTCATCCGAGCGAGTCTCGTTACGCTTTTTCTATAGTCCTAACTGAAAATATAAATGACAAGTTGAGACATTGCGTCGACTATTGTTTTTGAACAAAATTGCCGTTTAAGATAATTACCCCATTTCTGACAGTTCGAATATCTGAAAATGCCATTGGGGCTGAAAACTGTTCCGCCGCTCACATCAGGTGATGTATTATGTTAGCTAGAAGCTTTATTAACAGCAGCTGAGACTTCAATTGATCACATTGTTTTTTTTGGAGCAAATACTTAAATTACTACAATATTAAAGAACAAACTTGAACATAGACTCAATGAGTGAAATTTTCTACAAATTGAGATTGCATGATACGGAAAAATCAATACGTTCAACTAATCATGGAATAGAAGCTGTTTTTAATTATCTGGAACCCAGAAATGTCCGCGAACCTTAAAGTTTAAGGATTATGCTCATATTTCAGAAATTAAATAGAACATTTTTCGTTTTTTGCTAAGCCACTCAATGATATATTCAAAAATGGTGCAGTCATCAAGTTTGGACAAATTGATGTCAACTTTTTTGAATTTATGAATCATAAAATACATTACAAATCTATTCTCATGCAAGCAAGCTAGGTGATATGTTGCTCCAAAGACAGGCTGATTTAATTTTATCTACTATTTTTTATTTTTTTAAATGAACCACTGAAACCGCAAATGTGATAAAAATATGTTATCTCAGTAGCGAGGAAACTTACTTTCTTCATGCTGCACATATTTCATTTTTCATTTTTTATAGTGAATAATAGTTTGGTTGTTGAAATCTGCCATTATAGGTTGTCTGCTGGTCAAATCATTGGAGTGCAAGCAATTAATTTATATTTCTTGATTGAGTTGATTCTCTGTCATTTGCAAAATTAGAAACTGGTTTCACTTTATCACGTATATATGTAGCTTTTCTTCCAAGATTTGTACGCGCCTCGCATTAACATTCCCAGTGGAGATCACGACCTGGTGGATGGTCACCTTGTTCACCCTCCACTCGGTCAGGATCTTCTGCTTCCGATCCGAATCATTCAGAATCTTCTCAGTATATCGTAGCCTAATACTATTGCAAAGAAAACTTTCATGTCTATTATTCTTACGTGTTGAGCACGTTGCTCTCACCAGAGGACATCTCGACGATTGTGTCTGACTAGATGGTCAGACAGAATTATCGGACGCCTTCGTTGTTTAATGTCGTCTTGAGTTACTGTCCTAATTTCTGGAAAATTTACTACAAAGTTTTGTCGAAAGGCCATCCCGTAATGAGAATTTGTGGTCACTTCCATCTCGTATTCAAATTGGCAGAGCATCAAGTAAAAATCATAATGGTTTGCAAATTGGCTGCGCTGCCGTGGCAATCCTGTGAGAGTGGTCGGCTGGAGGCTCCAGGCCGAAACATCCTATGCAGGCGCAGCTGATGTTCTGCTGCTTACCACTTCTTGCCGATGCTCTGGCTGGACTGTAGCCCTTTCGGGTATCCTGGTGAGATCTACCTGTCCATCACGTAGCTGACCACCACCAGATTCCATGCTACCACTCCCAGCGGTGGCTCCAGAGGTGCCCTGACGACTCTCGGGAAGCGACCAACGAGGATATATATTGCCAAAACTTCTCGAAGGAGTTATGGGTTTTTGGTGCTCCTCTTAGTCCATTTCCTCTTCGTTCTCTACCTGTCTGGTATGGAAACCCGTGTCAGTAGCAATGCTACAGCCAACATAGCCGTCAAATTCATCAGAGGAAAGCTCAAGGCGTACAGCGACGCTAACGCGAGAATACCTTCGGTGGGGTTATTCATACTTTTTTTCCAACTTTTTCTCGGGTAAAACCAATTTTTCATCATAGCCACGGACTAAGTCATGTGACTAATGAAATAAGAATGTTATAAGTTAATTCAATAAGATGTCTGATATCTTCTGCGATGATGTTGTGGGTACAGAATCAAGAGCATGGCGTAGTTTGGAGTTCATCTTTCACCGCTGTTATCCTTACACAGCGGTTGCTGGCGTTGCAGGTGACAACAGTCGCCTCTGGATGCTCTCTTAGAGTTTCAGTCGTTATATCTCATTTCTGTCTCTAGCTTAAGATGGTCACATATATCGAAGGAATTTTTTGTTAGAGTTGAAGTATTAAATAGTCTGAACGGGGGCTGTCCCATTATAGATCATCAGCCACGGACGCATTTTTGTAATGCAATCAAGCGATCTGATAAGAGGAGTGTTGTGCCTAATTTGACATATCGGACGAAGCCTTTTTTTTTACCCCATCATTCAAGGACTTGTTTGCAGTCAAGTGCATGATGGGGGCACCTACAGCTTAAGATGGGATCCGAACCACCAGAACCTCGGTAAAGCTATATAGAAAAATATACAGTGCTACCGGCTCAGGGATCGAACCCCGGACCTCTAACATGAAGTCCGAGCATCTGAGCACCTGACCAGCGAGGCTCTTTCCATCGTTATTATTATTATTTCTAGTATTGCTGGTACTTCTAATATTTATAGAGAAAAATGAGGCAATTGAATTTTCAGGTTATAGCTTCTGACTGATAGAGACTCAAAAAAGAATATTTTTCAATAATAAACGTACCCAAATTTTTCAGAAAGGTTTAGAAAACATTTAGAAAATATCTACTTGTTCAATGTATGATTGTCTATTGAGTTGCTATTTTTAATACTGTAAGTTGTTTTGAAGGCAAGAAAAAAAACTTCTTTTTCGGCAAAAAGGAGGATATTATATTATATATGTTTTCGTAAAATTATCATTATATGTTAATATTTTTAATTTTTATCGTTGTAATATATTATATTACACATTACTCGAAGGGACGAAAAATCAGTACTTCCAGATTTTATGCAACTTGAAACTAACCGGGTGACTGCAGCTCTGCGTACAGTGGGATAGGGAGCCATTCATCTTGAAATGCGCTCATATGCGCGACAAAAATTTTTGCTCATATAAGACATAAAAATTTCTGCATATCTTGAAAATTGCGCAAGATATGGAGGTCATAAGATTTTGCAAAGTGATGACCACCAATATAAAAAGTTTTCAATCCGCAGTAATGAAGGGACCTTCGTATAGGGTTTCAAATACACTCATATGCGCCATAAAAATTTGTTAAATATCTTGAAAATTTCATAAGATACGAAGATCATAACATTTTGCAAAGTGATGACCAAAGGAATAACATTTTTCAATCCGCGATGATGAAGAGACTGTCGTATGAAGTTTCAAATGCGCTCATATGCGCCATAAAAAATTTCTGCATACCTTGAAAATTGCGAAAGATATGGAGGTCATAACATTTTTCAATGTGACGACAAAAAAAAAAAGTTTTCAATCTGCAGTGACGAAGAGACTGTCGTATAGGGTTTCAAATGCACTTATATGCGCCATAAAAATTTTCTAGAATATCTTGAAAATTGCCCAAGATATGGAGGTCATAATATTTTGCAAAGTGTTGACCACCAAAATAAAAAGCTTTTAATCCGCACTGATGATAGGCAGGCCCAGCAAAACACGTTGAGTCCAGGTGGGAAGTTTTAAAAATGGACGTGGGGGGGGGGGGTCATAATTAAATATTTCATAATTTCTACATTTTTTCGACGTAAACATAAAATATATTTATTTTTTTCTTTTGTATAATTAATTCAGAAAACAAACAATCTTTTTACCTTCCGCGATGCATTATAACATTTTTGATCTTCTAACTCAACTTTTATATTTTATTTCAATCAATTTGTAATTGTTTAAATAAATCTCAATCAATGTGTAAAACTTAAATTCATGTTACGTTTAATTAATGGGCCCTGCTCTACCAATAACCTTCTTACCCTTGTTTATAAGCCTATCTAAATCTCTATCTACCTGTCTGTCAGTAGTGAAAAGGTTACCCAGATATACGTACTTATCAAATTGTTCTATTCTCTCATCATTTAGGAAAATGTTGCGCATTAGTTTCTCACCCTTTCCTTCAAACACCATAATTTTTGTTTTATTTACGTTAATTCTGAGACCCATGTTCTTCATACTTGTATTCAGTATTCTCAACATTCTTTGCAAGCCTTCGATTGACTCTGCCATAAGAACCTGATCATCTGCGAACGCTAACCCACGCACCCTCACTGTGCCGAGATTTCTCTCCTCATTGATAAGGCCGGTGATGTTAAACCTTCTTTTACGCGATTTTTTCTATTCTTGGGCGGCTGCATGGATTTCATAATTCCACCATGCACCACCATACAGTCTCCTACAACTGCAGTACCATGAACTTAAATCATACTCTCAAAAATGAAATACTGATGGTAATCGATGCGCCCTCTATATCTTTCTTGTTTATTAGCGCCTTTCAAGTTGCCTCATCTATACGTTCGCTTATCCTATTTTGAAGATCTATTTGCACTTCCGGTTACCGTAGATACTGAATCTTGATTCGCGTTTGTTTCATTTTTTTTGGTCCTTCTTCTTCCCCATCCCTGACCTAAGTTAATTTTGGATACTAGAAGGTAATGATCAGTATTCCATTCAGAATCTCTCATGATAGTTTTATCTTTCACCAGCTCTCTTAGTCTTTCATCCGAAAAAACAACGTCAATTATACTGTGGCTATCTCCCCTGTACCAGGTGTACATGTGGATTATTTGATGCCTAAACTAAGTACTTGTAATAATTTACTTATTTTCCAAGCATGAGATAACTAATCTTTTTGCGTTATGATTTGTTCTTGAATGTCCAAAATTACATAGCACCCTTTCTGCACCCTGACGTTGGACGCCGACCCATCCATTGATATCTCTTAGTAGAATGATTTTTTTAACATGATCGCAAGTACTTATCGTATGTCTGTAAAGTGTCCCAGAAGGCGTCCTTTACTTCAGTCGGATCACTATCAACTGTGGCGTAGAACGCTATGATAAATAAGCTTATGTTTCATACTTTTATTCTATTCCACAACAATCTAAAAGATACAGGTCTATAATACCTGAGGTGCTGACTTGTTCTCTTATTCATAATTAAACTCACATCTCGACTACCATGTGATTCACTATCTACTCCTGACCATAATTCAAGTCCGCCTTTCAACTGCCCATTTTCTCTATTTCTAATGTCGCGTCCCTTTCGCTTCGTTTACGGTACACATAAAATATCTAGCATTCTTCTGCCCATAGTTTCTGGTAATTATCTAACCTTAAGATCATCCATCCCTCTAGCATTCCAAACACCCAATCTTCATTCATCGCCTAAAATTTGACTTTTACTTTTACCAGGTCCATGCCTTTTGTCAATCAAAGTTTGAGTCCATTCCGAGGCTATTTTATTGTTTTTATTATTCATTGTTTAAATTTCACGCCCAATTACCACCTTTATGCAAGAAATGTATTTTGCGAGTCAAAATCTCATACAAATTAAGTAGTTAGTCGTCGTAGGGTGAAGAGTCTAGTTACAACGTCAGTCCCACTAAACTTCGGCTAATGGAGGGAGAGTGTGGGAACAGAACAAGAATCGAGACAGAAAACAGACGTACCAGTAGTAAAACATCTGCAGCCGGTAATATCAAACTTATTATTTTTTAAAGGAAGAAAAAATATTTTCAAAATTTTCCGAATTTCGTTTTTTAATATTATTTGCCACTTAAGCAAATGCAATTTTCTGTTTTTGTCTCCGTTGAAAATTTCTAAGGTTATACTTGAAAATCGACACTTTTGAGTTTGAGATTGATGTGAGGTAAACTTTGATAAAAATTGTTTTTTTTTTGTTGTGAAAAATTCATTTCTTCAAGTAAACGTTTAATTAATTAATTGAAAATCAAACTGTATGGTTGAAAGAATAATGTAATTGTTTCAAAAGTGATTTAAAAAGACGAAAAAGGCACACATGGGTATTTGGCATACGAATCCAAAGGTGCTTCTGCTTTTATGATCTGACGCTTAGTGTGTTTATGATAAATTACGAAAGTTTCAAATCCATATATGTGGCAAAGTTCAGGATCGTTACTGGAATAGATGAATGCACAACAAATAATGTAACAGTTGATATTTCAACCCAGAAAAGATTTTCATTTTTGATAACAAGCCGCTGAATTTAACCAAAAGAGATTACATTTTTACGAAAAGAGTTGAATTCTTTGAAGACAAAAAGACGATATTTCTGCAAAACAGTTTAATTTTGTGTCAAATAATTTTATTTTGAACCAAATTGATAACATTTTAAGATGAAAAGATTAATTATCTACATTAAAGTAGTTCTACTTTCAAACAAGGAGAGGACTTTTCCACTAAAAGTATGAATGGTCGACAAAAAAATTAATTTTTAAGAAAGCGGTTCAACTTTCGACCAAATAGTTAAATTTGAAACCTAAAAAGATTAATTTTCAACAAAATATGTAATAGTTGATAGTTCTTTCAAAACATGTTTATTTTAAATTGAAATAAACTAAATTTAACAAAAATAATCAAATTTTCATCTAAAAAAGATAAATTTGCAAACGGAAAATGTGATTTTTCATCAAAAAAGTTAATTTGAAACCAACACAGCTTGATGTTTAATCACACAGTTGCATTTTCAACTGCAAAATTTGAAATCTATGCAAAAAGAGATGAATTTTCAACAAACAAAAACTTATTGGCCAAGACATTTTTAACTAAAAATGACAACTTTTTAACAAAATTGTTGAATTTTCAACAAAATAATATAATGTTGAACGAAATAATACAATTTTTGTTAAAAAATATGGGGGTTTCAACCTGGACTTTAATAGTAAATTATTTATATTTATATTAAATAGAAAATTGAAATTTGTTTTCAGTGATTTGCATACTTGAAAATATCTTATGTAAGAAACGGTTTCGACCAGGCCCCCCCAACTAAGACAGCATAGAAAAAATTTCGACCACCCCCACCGAAAAAAAATTTACATATTTTATGCACGGCACCTCATACATAAAAGTGTATTCAGTTCTGAAGATACTACATCTGGTAAAAATAATAACAATATGAGATTCACTGCAAAGTTTTTCTTATGCTGTGTCTATTTTACTTTTCATTTTTTATCTATAGAGAAAGGCTTCTTATTGTACATTTGCGGACCTTGAAAATCGCATATCGATTTTGTTGCTAAAACCTGCCCATAAAGGTGGTTGCCTGGTACTTCCGGTATGACCTACTTATTATTATGAGGATGTTGGTTGAAATCATTGAAATGCAAGGAAATAATTTATATTTTTTGAGTGCGTTGATCCTCTGCCATCTGTGAAATTAAAAGCCTGTTTCACTTTATACCATAAATTTAGCTTCTCTTTCAAAAAAGAAAAAACGATTCACAAGGACTGTGTTTGCCCCCAGATTCACTAAGTTAATTGAAGCTAATTATTGTTAACCTCTGTGCCTCTTGTGCGACTTGGAATGCGTATAATGAAATTGTAATTTTAAAAATTCCAATGCAATAGAAGACATAGTTTCCATAGTTTAATTTCTTTCAGTAAAGTCATTTAAATGCATTTTTCAGCAAGTTTCGGCAATTAATTAGCAATTAAATTAGTAAATGAAGTACTCAAATTTCAGTGTGAACTATCTATGTTACAGTCACATTTTACACTTCCATTTGATAGCCAAATTAATTATGATGACATTTAATTGATAAAATTAAGGTTTGGCGCTAGTTGAATTAGTTATCAAGATTGAATGAAATATTTGAATGTTTAAACATTAGAAACAACAAACAAACTTTTTTTGATGTAATATTTTATTACTCAGGACATTTTGTAATTACTTAAACAATTTTCATTTATTAAAACAAGTTTTTCATTCTTTAAATCGTAAAAATACCTAAATATTCAGTATTTCTCATTTCGGAACGTATACACTAATTAGTCCTATAAATTATGTGATTTTGATGTGGTGCATTTTTTAAGGTCAAGCTCATATTATCAGCGAACACGTTTTATTAATCAAATGCTGATTATTTCAACAATATGAAGATTTTAGGTTAAAAAGTATCCAATATAATGATTCAGGTTGTCAAGAAAATATCTTGAAATAAAAGGTCTGAACTTAAAAGAAATAGCTTTCAAATATTTAAAAATTTCTTATAATTGAACACTAAATTTATAAAAAAATTCACAATATGTATGTAAACTCTAGAAAATGTTATTGTTTACACTTTTTCCCCAATATTACGGAGATGTCAGAAATATTTCAACCTAATACTAAATGTTTGATGCAAACATGTTATATATTTTACCCTATCTTGAGAAAAAAATGCAAATTGTTTCATTATAAAAATTAAATGATTCACTTTTGAATTTGTGAAAAAAATGTTCAATATGAAATATTTGCTTTTTAAATTAACGATCATATAAAACAAAACATACAAAAATGATAAAAAAAAAAAAAAATGTATGGATAAAAAATCCACTATATATTTGTTGATTAATAATAGTATAACAATTATTAAAATAAATACTAACACGAATACAAAGAAAAGTATGGAAAAAACTTCTTATTGAAAATTTTGCAGAACAAATATATCATTTGATCTGCTTTGATGTTCACAAAATCATGAAGACAAGTTTTGGAAAAATTCATTTTTTCGACCTTTCAGAATTTTGAATTTTTACCCTAAAACTAATCATTTTACAATATGGTAGCCGCTGGACCGGGAAATGAGCAGGATTTTTTTAAACCCAGAAAACCCGGAAAACGACCGTGAATTTAGTGGTAAAGCGAATGTAAACGTTCGATTGGAACTTTATAAACTATTTTCAATCCTTAAATAATTTAAAATGAATAAACTCAATATCAAACTCTTTTATTCTGCAAATGTTTCTCTCTACATGGTACTTCTTCCTGTAAACCTACGTCACACCTAATTTACAGAGAATTTGCAGCACGAAGCAGACTTCGTCTGCTTGTTTCTTTAAGCAGTTCCTCTCGATAAATGTCTTCTATGTCCTTTTGCTGCAAATCTCGGTAAGACCTAGTTTGCAGAGAAATTTTAGGAAAAAGCAGAGCTTTCCTGCATTTGTCGGCAAATCTTTCTCTCTACATGGAAATTTTTCCTGGAAATCTCCGTCACATCTAATTTACAGAGAACTTGCAGAAGATAGACAGAGAAATGCCGAGATTCTCCGCATTTCGCTGCAAATAATTTTCTTATACTGCGTAGTTCGAAGTGAGGTTAGAATAATATCACGGGTCAATTTCGAAATCGACTTTGAAATCACACCATCACTATAGTCATTAACGAATACTCGGGTTGTTATGTGATCTATAACCGATTCAATTAGTACAATTTTAACTGATTTAAAGTGAGACAGTGATGTTTTTCATCTTTTTTCACATTTATAACGTGATCTGAGTTGAATTAAACATACTTTCACGTCCGATTTTTTTGTTTCTCGAATTTACTAAGAGTATTTTCAACACAAAAAAGCATAATCTTTAAAAAAAATTGTTTTTATGTGTTTTTTATTGTAATTTTAAATAGAATTTTCAACACCAACAATAAACTGTATATTGAAGCAGCCCGAGTAAAGCAATTTTTATTTTGAAAAGCTTGAAAAGCATAGTCGGAAATATTACCAAAAAATACTCTTTTAGAAGAAAGCTCATAAAAAAAATTTTCTAAAAAAGATCAAGCCTTCTTTTCCTTTTGTTTTGTGGGAAGTGACGAGTCGAATTGACATATCGTATACCGCCACTTGCGTGGTCGTGGGTCTTGAAGCCTACATCTCGTCGCGGTAGGGTTATACTACGCCATAACCACTTTTTGAAAATTTGGAACCATTATAAATTCTAGGCTTAGTAGGTATAAAAAATTTGTTTCTAAATTTTTTTTCCCTTCAAATATACTCGTTAAACTGTTGCAATTAATAATCAAAATAGTGACGTTAATGAAAAGCTAGAACTGTATTACGCCATGTCCTATTTTGCACTGGATAACATAACTCTAGTTTCAGAGGTAAAAATTTTCGAAATATGTTTAACCTTTAGAAAACCATTAGAGTATTACTGTAAAGTCAGTAATTTAGGAATAACTCATTTTGTTCAAGGTATGAAATACAATAGAATAAGGTAAACCATCATTCTGTTGAACTTTTTACTCAACATTTTCATTAGAAATAGTTAAGTTAACAATATTTTGTGGACGCAGCTATTACAATTCTGAGAAAAAATAAATTTTGTAAATCTCATCTTATGCCATCTCCAAAGGTAATTTTTCACATCATCTAAAACACATTCATAATAATATTGAAATTTGTGTTAATATGTTCTTTATCACCAATTATTTTTAACCGATAAACTTATTTTGGTATTTAACAACATTTAAATAGATTATAATATAGTTGAACTTCGATCCTCATCTTCCTCAGTATGGCAGTTGAGGGACATGGCGTAGTATCACTAGGCCGACGATCTGTACCATTATATTCTTTGGTGCGCATTTGTAAAAGAATTAATTTGTGCAAAATAGACAATAAAATTAGGCAACAATGCATTTTTTTGTGTTTAGACCCGCTCACAATTGCCAGATTAGCACCCGATTAGCCCATCGAATCTTGTCCTTAGCCACACAATTTAATTACACTTCTAAATAGCACCACATTAGTTTTTCTCAATAGCGCCAAATTAGCGATTGAACAGTCTATGCTGGACCCCATCAGAACCCCAAAATTTTTCCACATGGAAATTCATATGAACGAAGCAGTTGCAGCGTCATTTGATATTTTCATTCATTTCCAGTCAATATTAGATACCTACTTGATTATGATGTCTTTATTTTACATTCTAATTCCATGCCAAAGGTTTTCAAGATTACAGTTTTGTAACGAATAGGTTTCAATCCTAAATCTTGGTTAGGGAAATATCTGAAAAATACTTGCACTACTACAATAAATTATATGATTATTACGATTGAAATAATTTAAATTTTTAATAAAAGAAAGTCTGAAAAATTATAGAGCGAAAAATTCGATTCAATGCAGTGAAATGTTGAAAAATTGAGGCTATGGAACAGATTCATGGATTCCGTTCTTTCCCTCTCATGATAGTACCTTTATCCTATATAAAGCAGATAGATTTTGGCTTATCTCCCAGACATCTTTAAGAGCAAAAGCGATTCCAGTCGACGTTTATGTAAAGCGAAGATCACGGGCCACTGCCTCAGCGATGCGATAATCGTTGGACGAATAAGCCAGTGGGGGTTCGTCCGACCTTATGTCACTACACGGCACAGGCTGAGGAGAAGTGAAGGGTGATGATAAGATATCGTAAAAAATAATGACCGGAAAATTAATCGAACTCGACATTGGCCCATCGCCTCGTGTTTTCCGAGGTCGTCAACTATACGAGTACAGTCGGGATGAGGGATGAATCAAAGGAGGAATAGCAGCGGAGGAAAGTCCCGCGGCTGAATGCACTGGACCGACGACTTCCGATTATAAGTCAAATACATTCGATCGGGTTGAAGGATAATTTTGTATTTTAGGAGCCAATCGCTCGATCTGTTTCGTAATTTAGGGTGAAACAGGACCAGAAAGAAGACAAGCATTAATTCTTTCTCGTTGGTATTGTGATTATACACAAAGAAAGGTCAAATGGATTGGGGCTGGTGTAAGAAAGGGCTGAGTTTATGCAAGAGTTATTCGCGAGTCAGCGCGATGAGTGCTTACTGAATCACTTAAATGATTAAGGAAAGGGTTGTTTGGACAACGCTTTGAAACCCGGGCCATTTTATCGTTCTTCCTCTTCCCGACATCTCGGACGATGTCGTACCGACTTAGCATAATCCGTTTTGTCAACTACTTCCAAAGGTCTGTCGGTTCATTATCTTCGCTTTCTTATTATTCCTTATCTTCTGCTTTTTCTTGACTCTGATCTCTTTCCCTCACATGTATGGTACAAACTAACGATTTTATGCTACGTGCAACATATAACTTTATTTAGCATCACATCTCAATTAGAATATTTAAAATGATGTATTAAGAGGTATACGCATGTATACCTCATATTAGGGTAGGCAGGTCGTTAACATGAATGTCAAACCTAATTATTATAGTTCGTAAAAATAATATTACAGATATTATATTATATTTGAATAGAATAACAGTATTTATTCTTTTAGAACTGAAAAAAAAATATTTTTGCAGATATGTTTACTTGCTCAGTTATTACTTTTTTGTAGTATTAAAATTTTCAGCAACTTTCTCAACTGAAGAAATATTATATTATGTTAGTCTGTAATATGGACGAAGGAGCCCATGAGCTCCCCCCCCCCTGGCGTTCAAGCTACAAAGCCTATTGTGCCACATCCGTGTTTATTCTTAAGGCAGTACAAAAAATCTGGCCACCTTCACCGAGTTATTAGATCTCGGTGCATTTCGTTGTTTCCAACATTCTGGAAATATACGTCTCAGGTACTGGGCATACCACATCGCACAGTGGACGACGCAGACCTCTTTACATAGCAAAGTGAGCCTCACTTACTCTGTCATCCGGTAACTTTCTTAGCCGGCCGTAGAAGGAATACGACCAGGTTAGGGTGGATGGAATGTACCTTCTGAGGTCACCAGTTAGATGCACAGATTCAACGCATTGCCTTGGTGTGTTATATCAGCGTAGGGTGTGAGTGTGCTTATTACTTGAAATCGACCAGAGACCACGGAGCAAGATTTCCATCGATATGGTGCCTCAACGCAAGGAGATCGCTAACTGTTTTCCAAGTTTTCTCAAAGTTAACTAGTGACCCACAAGCCTAGTCTCCTCGACATGGAGCCTCTATATTGGGAGATAATTTAGCCTTTTTTGAGGGGACCTGCAGATGAAGGTGGGTTACAACCCACTAAAGCCGTGGTAGAAGTACATAGAAAAATTTGATTGATACCGACTCGGGGATCAAATGCCAGTCCTTCTGCATGGAAGGCTGACGTGCTATCGCCTGAGCAACCGAGGCTCAATATTATATTTAGTTTATATAACATTTTTACAATTAAAGATTCCTAGAAATTTTAACGCTATAACATTCTGTTTTTATCTAGATCAGTTTATAATTAATCGTTTTATTAAAATTGTGAAAATTTATATGCTGCAAATTTTTATTTATTTTGTTAATGTTTTTTTTAAATTGTATCTCAGATCTTACAGATTTTTTCTTTCTACGTCCGTGGAATACTTTTATCTTCAAGAATAATTCAGTTAAGATTTTTTCTACGAGCTCTTTCGAATAATTGTAATAATTTAAAATTCACTTTTTATGTTCTTATTTCTAATAAATAGTCTACCCATTTAAATATTGATGTTAAAACCTGTATATCAAACGCCGTGACTAATCTTGGTGTCGAACACAGGTATCTCAGTTGCCAGTTGATTGCTCAATTGTAAGCTACGCCGGTGCTTGTTGGTTTGACTTTCCAGCATGGCGTGGTCCCGGCGTGATATATTTTCACATATTTTGATCATATATCATTATTTAAATCAGTGCACCGCCGATTGAAAATAGAATTTTTTAAAGCCAGCTTTAAATTTTTATAATTTACCGGAGGAGTCATAGAACAATTCCTAATTGAATTTCTCTTAAAGTTTATTGTTTGAAAAACTTGATGATCTTTTTTCAAATTTAAAAACTCTGTATTAATAAAATAATTTTTTGAGAGCGCCATATATTTATGATAATCAATAATTCAGTTTCTATAAATTACAAGAGCGGTTCTCAGCTACACCAGTCGCTATATGAATATTTAACTCACTCAACGGAAATACACTGGAACTGACTATAGATTTCGAAGTCTTGTAAAAAATAGAGAAAGCGCAAAAATGGATTCAAAACCAGGATTTAAACTCAGGTATTGGAGGCACCCAAAAACTTCTATACGTTCAATTTTAATCCTATTGACTTTTTCCCATTTTAACATACCGGTAAGTTATGGATCAGATAAAAGTTCAGTTTTTTATTATATTTCACTATGTTACAAAATATGAAAGTGTTCCACACCCTTCTAACTCTTCCAGTGTAAGCGAACTTGACTAAGTCAGATCTGGACAAGATCCAACACTATTCTGCAATTAAAATGTTCCACTCGGGATATATTACCCAGGGGGACGATTTTGTAGCTATGCTTAGAAGAACAGAGGAGCAGGATAGTAGGCTTGAGAGACTCCGGTGGGGAATCTCTCTCGGACCACAAATATAGTTTGTTCCAGTTATCCCTAGAAAATCCAGCGGTTTCAAAGATCGGAACTCCCATGAATACACTCTGATACTCATATAAGGAGGAACTCAAAGGCAGGCTTGTGGAATTTCGCAAAAGCTACTGTACCGTATAAGAGTTAGAGCACGCTGCGGATTTTCTGCGAAGAGCTTTGATTACATCATATAAGAAAAATTGCCCTACAAGAACAATTAGGAATCCAAGTACATTCCGGACACAGCGAAGCTCCACAAAATCCTGGAAAAAAATCTTGAAGCCAACCTAGAGTAGGAAAGCTGGAGCCAAGAGAGGGAGAAGGCCGACTGGAATTTCGCTGCTGAGGTCGCTTATATCAAGAAGATGGAACGGGCCATTGGGTTCTTCTGCCCCTTTAAATAACCAGAGCGAAAAGCGTCTATCTAATGCTCTTACAAATGGACATGGATTTCGTCGTCCCGCCACTGACGAAACTATTTAGGGCAAGCATGGTCCTGAAACACGTGCTATCGGCATGGAATGAAGGCAGACTGGCCTTCATTCCCAAACCTGGGAAGGAGGGCTACACTTCTGCTAAAGATTTCCAGCCGATCAGTTTATTTCATTTATTCTTGTTTATTCTTGTCGTTAATTCTGAAAATGCTGGAGGAACTGGTCGAAAGATATATTAGGGATGAGGTGATCTTAGCCTCCCCGTTGCACGGATTGCAGCACGCCTTTCAGACAGGCTGCTCTGTAGAAACTGCGCTCTATGCTGCCGTGGCAAAATTGGAGCAGCAGCTGGAACAGGGAGGGTATGCTGTGGACACCTTCTTGGACGTAGATGGTGCCTGCATGTCTTATGCAAGTGCCAAGAATTAGCTATGTTCAGACAACAAACCCTTGGGGCCCACATCATGGAACCTCAGGAAATTATTACGCGATCAGTGGTTGACTTCAAGAGGTCTTCACCAAGAGGTCTGGCATCAAACACTGGGAGCGATTAGTTAAGGGTGTAACACAATATGCTTTATAGTTTGAGCACTAGAGGGGCCTCTTTGGGGCTCCCTGCCCGTCTATAAACTTAACTCACTCAACCGCTTCTTAGCAGCTCCCGATAATGTAGCTCGTGGTTTAACCAATTGGTTTGACCACCCGGCATCAGAATCGCACGTAGGTCCACCTAAGTTTCTGCCTTCCGCCACGTGACGGTTAGTCCCAGATGGTTCGTCACTTAGAGATTCCAAAGTATGCTCTAAGGCTCCTTCGATAACTTTCGTGTTCTCAGGAGAAGATGCTTTTTCCAGACGGATAGAAAAATATTTGATCAATCTATACAGAGTTCCGCTTGTAGACATAAGGCAATTTCACTCTGTGAAGTTGTCCGGTATCCAGAAGGCACCCTTTTAAGAATACGATTACGCAACATACTTAAGAGTTGTGAAGCGAACTCGCTCACAATGAACTTGTTAAGAGTCGCTGTCGTTGTAAATTTTGATTTGTCACTTTTTTTTCAAAATAAACATCAATGAAAAAAGAGAATTCTTAGATTTATTCGCCTTGATCCACAAAATTTGCCTCCACAATTTTCAGAACTGGGATCAGGGTTTGAATTTTTCAAGTAACATCAGAAATTCTTAAAACATATTCGTTTTAAACAAAAGTTTTTTTTTCATCAAGAAGAAATACTAAGTTTTAATTTGTGCTGAAAAATCAGCTCATTTTGGTGGAAAAATCTGTCCACAATGTCATGAGGACTCTCAGTAGACGTATCTGGACTTCTATGTGCATCATCTCCAGGTTGCTGCGTGCGACGTTTTCGGTTTCTTCTGTGTGTATAAGCTGTAATCGCTGTGTGTGACCTCTCCTACTGCTGTGTGCAAAATTACGGATTTGCTGTGTGCAAAATTGCAGAATTGCTGTGTGCAAAATTACAGAATTGCTGTGTCCGATATAACTAAATTGCTGTATGTTTCTTGTGGGCTGTTTAACTTGCACACGTCGCATAATTTTTTATATAAATAATTAAAAAAATGAAAAATCCTCCAGATCTCACTGTTGTACAATTGAAGGATATTTTAAGAAGAAGAGAACTCTCACCGGTTGGTGCAAAATGAGAATTGACTGCTCGCCTACAAGAGAAATGCCGGTCAGGGGCTTGGATGGAAGACATTTAGGATATTGAGGTTGTCTCAACAGAAGTAGACATTCATAGAAAAAAGCAAACTTTTCTGAATAGGTCAAACAACTTTTATCGTCATCTGCTACGTACAAACTTGACGATTATCTTGCCCAAATTCTTCTCAGTTCTAAATTGAAAGGAAATGCTTTGGAATTGTTTTATTCCAAATCTAAGCATATCGAGATGTCAATGGATAATCTGCTTAAAGACATGAGAAAAATGTTCGTTCACCGACCCAGTAGACTGGAACAACAAAGATTATTTCAGGCAAGAAAGTGGTATTCCTGATGTGCAACTTCGAAATTAAGCTCAAATCAGATCTTTTACATCCGCATCTGACCTATTGGAAGCTTTCAACAAAATCACGTTCAAACTGGAGTCATTTAAAATTTATACAAAAAGTGACTCAAAATCAGCTGAGGTTTCCAAAATCTCTACAACAAATCAACTGAAGAACGAAGGACAGAAGAGATTCCTGAAATGCTACAACTGTCGTAAACCAGGAAGTACACCAAGGGAATGCCATCAACCAAAGTAAAGAACCTACTATACCTGGAATGAAGAAGGACATGTCGCCAAAGACTGCCCAAAGAAAAAAACTTCGATCTACAGTGTAGATGAGGTAGCTCATTTAGAAGATGCTTTCTTTAAAAATGTTCTTATTGGTATGGTTGACAGCAAAAATACAGTGCAATTAGACTGTACATTTGATAGTCGTAGTGCTGTAAGTTTGATAAAATCTCGGTACGTCGATTGACAATTAGTAGATTGCAACATTGATTCGGATAAATATGCTGGAAATAAGAATTATAATTTGATTGGTTATGGGAAAATTAGCGTTCAAATTATACTTAATGGAGTTATGAAAGAAAATTTAATATTACTTGTTGTGCCAGATAATACAATAAAAACCTTGATCCAACCGTAGCAAAAGTAAAAGACATCGAAGAGAGATGTCCAATCGACGATTTAATTATCAATTCACAGTTATCGCATGAATTACGAATTACATTTTCTGAACAATTTAATCAGAAATACTTGGAGCCTGAGCGACCAGATGCTCCGGAGGTAAAGGCTGAATTACAATTAAACGTGTCTAAACATACAAATTTCATTACGCGCCTAGACGAAGTTCTTATGATGAAAAAGGTAAATTAGGCAAAATTCGTGATAATTTAATGGCAAGGAATGTTATATGTTCTGGTAAATGTCAATACGCATAACCTATTCTGTTAGTTCGAAAGAGAAATGGTGAGCTGCGCATGTGTGTAGATTACAGAACGTTAAATAAAGTCACATTACGTGCTAACTATCCTCTTCCATTGATAGAAGATCAGCTTGATGCATTGCAAGGCAAAATGTATTTCAGTTCGCTTGACTTCAAAGATGGGTTTCACCACATTGATGTTTCTCCAGATTCTATTAAATACACATAATTCGTTGCACCTTTGGGGCAATTCAAATATTTAAAAATGCTTTTTGGCTTAAAAACTACTCCTTCCACATTTCAGAGGTTAATTAATGAATCTTTTGCAGATTTTAATTAAATCAGGAGATGTTGTAGTATATTTGGGTAGCATCATGGTGGAAACCCAGACTCTTGAAGATCACTTAACTGTTCTAAGAAAAGTATTTAATGTTCTTGTTAAAAATAAGATGGAATTAAGATTGGACAAGTGTCATTTTGTTTTTACCAAAATAGAATATTTATTTTATAAAATTTCGGAAGAAGGTATACGACCTTCCAAAAGGTAATTCTTTAAAGCTTACACTTGACAAAAAAGATGTGAATCTACGAATTGAACGCTGGGTTGCGGACCTACAGCATTATGATTACGAGACGAAGCATCGACCAGGATTGCGCATGCAGCACGTTGACGCCCTTAGTCCATTCTTTGAGATTCTTGTTCTGGAAGATAATCCTTTCAAAGAGAATCTTTCTGTATGCCAAAACCGAGATCCTGGAATTTCCAAATTATGTGCGATACTCGAAGTGCACCAAGATAGCAATTTTGAAATGCGAACTAGAATTACGGGCAACTTCCTTTTATTCCACTGTCCTTGAAACGTACACGTTAGGTTATTCTAGGGCTGGAGGGGCCCCTACCTCTGCAGCGATTTAGCAGTTTATTTTTATCGACGACGTTCATTGGCTGCCCCGTTCATGTATCAACGCGTGGCCTGTACCAACTTTTTCAACCGAAAAGCGCGGATGATTTGAAATCAATAATACATACTATCAATAATAATACAAATAAATACACCCGACATTCCTAGAACTGCTGGCCCACGCAGTTTCACAGCTCAAGGGGAGAGAGATGGTTGCGACTCTCGCCTCGGAAGGATCGCTGTGTGCGAGTACTCAGTCGAGTATATTGCGTAAATATTTCGCGGGATAGTGAATTTTGTGGCATGAAGTCGATAGGTGGAATAGTCAGTGTTGTTGTTCCAGCAACAGTGTACCTCAAACCCATCAGGGAGGTAGTACATGGTACTGCAATTGCATACGACTTTATTGAGAAAATCTCCGAAACGTAAAGCTAAGTGATAAAGGTCTAACTAGTAATACAGTAAACTTCCGTATATTTGGAAGACCGCTTATTTTAAAGTTCACTTAATTTAAACCCCCTACACGCACTTATTTTAAATTGCACAGTTTCGACATCTCCCACCACGGTCCCTGTACACTCTACTTCGCGTCAGTGGATGACCCATAAAAAAAAGAGGTGCAAAAAGCGTCCTCGTTGGTTTAAATTAAGAATTTCTGACGACGCCATTGGTACTTTCACCTCGAATTTCGTATAGTTGATTGCATTTCACGAAACACTTAAAACACTTGAAAAATAGTACTATCGATACCTTTATAACGTACCTTTACGTTTCGGAGAGAAACTGCGTGGGCCAGCAGTTCCAGGAATGCGGAGTGTATTTATTTGTATTATTATTGATAGTATTTATTATTAATTTCAAATCACCCGCGCTTTTCGGCTGAAAAAGTAGCGACTGACGGCGCATCGATACAAGAACAGGGTAGCCTATGAGCGTCGTCGATGAAAATAAACTATCCACTCGCGTTAAGGGTGAGGCCCCCTCTAGCTTTAAAATAATTGGTCTGGTACGTTTCAAGTACCATAAAATAAACGGAAGTTTACTGTATTTGTCAAGTGTAAAACCTATCTTCTCAGTCATTAACCATTCTTTTGTCGATTGACGCCCTTTCAGTGTCGCGAAATACAATCAACTATCTGAAATTTGTGCTTAGGATGCGTACTTTTTTTCAATCATAAAAACAAGACAATGAAAAGACACATGTTTCAATACCAATGCATATTATGAAATGTATTAATATAAATGTATTGAAATGATACATTTTTCAGGGTAGCTGAGAATAAAATGTAATGCAAAATAAGAAATGAATAATAAATTAATCATGAATAAGCAATTTCAGGCCGAAGTACGTAAATAAATGTAATATAAATTTGATATAAAAGTGTTGAACATAATTATGAGAATGTGTTCGTTGAAGCCGAAGGAGCTTTAACAAAAGAGTATCGAGTGCTAAGCGCGAGAACCAACAGTCGCGGGCTGTAGGCGCGCTCAAACTTGCGGTGTACAGTTCATCATATCGAATTTTCAATGTAAATTAATACAACGTAAGCTTAATTTGTATATGTCAGAAGAACGAGCAGTTGAAACAACGGACATCTTGCAGTGGTGGAAACAACATGGAAAGCAATATCCGAATCTTGCTCGAATGGCATGGGACTATCTGGCCATTCCAGCGACATCCGTTTTAGCAGAACGCTTTTTTCAAGAAGTTCCCTGACGATTAGAAAGCATTGGAATCAACTAAATGAGAAATCAATACAATGCCTAATATCTCTTCATTCATGGGTATATTGCTCTTTAACACCTAAGATAATGTTATTGATGTAGGCTTAGTTTAACTCGTTTTATATTCAAATATATTTAATAATTTTAATACAAACTAATATTGCATTTTTATTATACACGTATCTACTTTTAGAGAATATAAGAAGATTATTAAATAATATGACCATTTCTTTTGCTTTGTCCATGATAATAATTAAACAAAATTAAGTCAAATTGTTCATAACAATTAAAATACAAAGAAGTTGGATACAATTTTTGTTTGTTCCAATTTTATACACGTGATTCCAATCTGATATAATAATAAGTTGAAATCCTAGTTTGACAAAAATATACGGAATTTTTTATTGGGATTTAATATTTAATTATAGTTTTCTTGGTAATAATTTTTTAACACATATTTAGACAATTAAGAGCTCATTCTGAAAACAAACATTTAATTTTAATTTTATTTAGTTAAATTACAAATTTCCTACAATAAAATACATGTTATCGAATACCTATAATTTAACTTCGCACGATATATTGTAATTAATTACACAGCTCCACGAAAAAAAACGAGAAAGGTATCCCTGGAGTCTGACTATGTCTATCATATGTTTTCGGGGTCGCTGAATCCAAATTCGGGGTCCGTTTGGCTCCATCACCAGTGTTTTCCCGCATATTATGCGCAGAGGTTTCATGCCAATCGCGTTAATTTTACTCTTGTCCTTTTCTTGACATGCCCATGTCTCGCTACCGTACAGTATATCCGGCACAAATAAAGTATTATATAAGATTATTTTAGCTTTTTTTAATTTGTTTTTATTTATGAAAATGGACCCTGCTTTACCGATAACCTTCTTACCTTTATCAATGCGCCTATCTAACTCCCCATCTATTTTACCGTCGCTAGGGAATAGGCTTCCGCGATATATGTATGTCAACTTGCTCCAATTTCTCATCATTCAGGACAATGTTGCACATTCATTTCTCACTTTCTCCTTCAAACACAATTACCTTTGTTTTATTTACGTTAATTTTGAGGCATATGTTCTTCATGCTTGTATTAAGTTTATTCAACATTCTTTGCAAGTCCTCGATTGATTCTGCCATGACAATCATCTGCGAAAGCCAAACCACGCACCTTACTGTTTCGAGATCCACACCTTCTTCGTCGAAGAGGGCCATTCTTAGACACTTGTCCATAAATATGATAAATATCTAGGAAGACATAACATCCTTGTCTAACACCCTGCATAATATCGAACCACTCAGTTTCCCATTGACCCTTACACTCGCTTTACTGTTTGCATATATTGTTTGTATTGCTTGTAGGAGCCATCCATGGACTCCCTACTCTTTAAGGACTTCCCAAAATTTACTTTGAAAATTCACAAATTGCAATATAGGTGAATGTAGAAATATATTTTGACAAAAAACCGTAGATGATTATTTCGAAGCATTTTTTATCTCTAACTGCATGGACTACCTCATTTCTTTAAATTGTTCGCACAGTTTTCAAGATATCCACCAAAAATTGCAAAAAAAAAACATCCCAAAAAAAGGTTTAAAAAAAAAAGTTATACTCATTCTTTTATTTTTCATGTTTTCATTCAAATAGGGATTCAAATATGAAATATTTCATCTTTTTGTACAGAAAAAAAAAGGTATATGATAAAATGTTCACAGTTTCAGACTCAGTGATGATTTACAAAATAAATGGAAGAGAATCCAACTCTTTCTGTGAAATTATAATTTCATGATCGAGCTATTATATTATATTCAAGGGAAATCAAGCGCAATGAAAAAAATTTGAAGGGAATTCAAGAAAATGCAAGTCCATTTAAGTAAATTTAAGTAGAATTTAGAGGATTCAAAAAATAATAATTGAAATATAAATTCCAATATTTTAAAGGCTTCTGCGAAATATAAGGGAATTCTAGTGATTTGAAGTAAATTTAATTAAATTAATTCAAATAAATTTCAGAGAACTCAAGATAATTTAATTTCAAAACTTAGGGTATAGTAAATTTCCAGTCTGAGAATAGAATTTTATAGTTAATGAAGTGAAGTCATGAAAATTAAGAAAATATAAGAAAAGGCTTTAAAAGAAAGTAAAAAAATTAAGTAAATTCAAACAGATTTCAATGAATTAAAGAAAACGAGAAAGAATTAAAGTAGGTTTCGGAGAATTCAAGATAACATTTATTATAATTATTATACGCTTATAATAATTTCATGATATTTTAATTCAATAATAATTATTTATTTTCAAACCTTCAACCCTGAATATATATTTTTTGTGTGTAATTTCAGCCCTATAATATACTATCGGCGATAAAACTTATATTAGACAATTTTAATTGTTGCACTCGTTAACTGTTTTTGACTCCATCGTATATGCCGAAATGTCTGAATTAATTAAAATATAATTTTATTAATTTACCCCTGACACTAAAGTCAAATTTGAATTAGTAATTTGAATTTAAAACGATCTTATTATTGATGGCCAATATAGCCCTCCAATTTTCATTAACTATATAGGGTAAATGCCTCCTGAAATTGATAGAAAGTCGCCATTTTCTTAATATATTACGTTAGGTAGATCGAAATTTTTAATTACAAATTCATTCAATCTTTTACATTCTAATTTGTTCTTTGTATTTATATTTTACTATAACGATTGGAAAGAATCACACGTTTTTTGAAATAAGTAAATTATTTTTAAAAAGTGCATGTAGTATTTATTTAAATAAAATATCGGATACTTGGAGACAACTTTTGTCAAAGCTCTATTTCTCGAGGACTCGACTCGAGAAATAGTTACATCGAAATTTGCATTAATTATTATTGTGGATTATGGATTTTTTTATCTTGTGAATTATAGCATTAATAATCATTGCTTTTTTTAAATAAAGAAAATCAAAACAAATTCTCTTCATACTTTTTTTTTCAAAATTTCAACTCCGTATTTAATATTATTTTCTTAAGAACTTATTAAATTATCCGTGTCCTCTCTTTTGAGTAGTATTTCTATTTATCATTTGTCAGTAACTAATTTTTATTCTATTATGATATCCAATAAGTAAATAAATTTTTCCTTTATTTGAATTTTTTTTGGTAAGTTGCCAAGCCGCGCCATAACAAATAGGTCTCAGCACTCGCTAGATTGAGTCGCACCTCAAGAAATATGGTCTTTTTACAATTTGTCTTTTTATCGACATTTTTATTTTAAGTTTTAATTGTATGTATAAAAATACAGACAGAAATTAAAGTTCTATACATTTTCTGTCCAGGCAAGCAAGTTTTAAGAATTCCCGTTTATAAAAACAAGGATAAGAAAATGTTATGTTCACTATTTCTGCGACAATTATTGGTGTATTGGCCCTATATATCATATATAATACTGAACTTATGCTCGCAATTCTTAAAAAAATTCTAAAATTCAGAAACTCTCATCCATTTAATTTTCTTAATGATTATAATGGCTATATAATACAGGCATTATTTTATTAAAAATTTTACTTTTTTTATGAAATCACAATGATATTCTTCTGTAGGATTTACGAATTTTCAGATGTCAGGGTTTGGCAGAAAATCGTCGCTCTTCTGGAATTTTCGGTGAAACGAAAAAGGGCACCCTAATCCCCATGGATTAGATTTCAACTATCAAGGTACTCTTCAAGTTTTAAAAGCTTTAAATCTCAAAAGATTCAATTTCATGTGTTCTTTGAAACCACATTTTATAGGATTTACCTCAAAGGGGTCTCATTTCACAAAATTTTAACTGTTCATTTGTACATAATTTCGATCAAATCTTTTTCTTATCGATAAAATTAGACACTGATTTCACTGATTGATTCAATGATGATTCCCTGAAATTCCAATATTTTTGTACTGTTTAAACAGTGTATAAAAAGTTACCAAAATCTTGGTAAGTGTCATGGAAATTTTAGTAATTTTTACTGCTTTAAGTTAAGAGAGCTTACTTTCTTTTTAAAGTTTGCGTGTGTTTTATTAGCATTTTTAGATTTTTTTAATACAAAATTTAAAAACTTCCGACCAAAAACATTGGGATGGGGGCTCACCCTCTCCCTCACTCACGCCGAACCCCTTTTCCAGGGGCCCGAAAAAATAGTAATGTTGGGCATTTGAAATCAGGGAAGTTGTGCGATCAACTAACTCCTCCCACCTTTCCAATTTCCCTGCTTTAAAATGCCCAACGCAATCTGACAATTCAATGTTGTCATTTTTCTTGAAAAATCCCTCTTTTTTCATTTGGTTATTCTTGTCTCTAATGAGCCGAAAAGTGAGATAGTTTGGAATTCTATTTTTTTAATTGTGAATCAATCAATCTGCTCAATCTGCAGGGTTTGCTTATGAATATTTTCAGAATTCTTTTAACTGAGTCTTAGTAATTTTACCTCAGTTTATTGAAAGAAATCTATTTTTTATTACAAATTTTTTGAAAGAAGAATGCATTAAATATTAGCAATGTTAGAAATAGATTAAAATTTTTGATTGTTTCTTTTCCTAATTGGAAAATGTAATAATCTAAACAGACTGGTTCATGATCAACCATAAAATTTAACTGTTCTATTTGAAACTTTAACTACTCTCTAAATTTGAATAAGTGAGATTTCACTGATTTTTAGTGAAAATCCTTACTGATTACAATTAGCGACAAATCTCTAGATATTTTAAACAGTAACATTGCAAGGTTCATCAGTGAAAAGTTCCTACTGTTTCGATTCAGTGACTCATTTCTCACTGATTCAAATTGAGAGAGTATTTTGTTGAAAATTTGTTTTATTTTTTTGTCGAAACTCAATTTTGTAACCATAACTGTAACTATTTTAGTTTAATATTCCATCATTTTACTTAAAAATTCATCTCTTCGGTTAAAGGTTAATTTTTTAACTCAAAATTTAAGGATTCAATTTTTGGTTGCAAAATTATCTTTTTTGATTGAAAATTCGTCTTCTTTGGTAGATATTAATTTGCTTGGTTGGAAATTAATCACTTCAGTGGAAAATTTAATTATTCTCTCAAGGCAAAAAAAATTTTCCTTTTTACACGCCCTACAGGATTATCATAACGACTTTTTGAATTTTCTTGAACTCTTATATAATACAACGCTGCTGAAGGCTGGTGACCTTTTCAGCATAAAACATCAACCAATTGCGACTCTATCGATTTCCTTTCCTCGCCCCCCGCCCACAGGAACAGAAATTTTAGTGGGACTGACGTTACACCTAGACTCTCCACCATATGACGAATCGCTACTTAACTTGGACATGATTTCGACTCGCAAAACAAATTTCGCCCATAAAGGTGGTAGCTGGGTGTACAATCTAAATAATGAATAATACAAACAATAAAATAGCCTCGGAATGGACTGAAACTTTGATTGATGAAATGCATACACACGGTAAACGTAAAGGTCGAGTTTCAGGCGATGAATGGAGACTGGGTGTTTGGAATGCTAGAGGAGTGAATGATCTTAAGATAAGAGAACTACGAGAAACTATGCACGTAAGGAAACTAGATATTTTTTGTGTACCTGAGACGAAGAAAGAGGGTCGCGAATGCAGAAACACAGAAAATAGAGCATTGAAAGGCGGTTTTGAAATCCGGTCAGGAGTAGATAGCGAATCACATGGTAGTCAAGGGGTCTGTTTAATTATGAATGAAAAAGCCAGACAGCATCTCAAAGATCATGATTTTGCATCTCCCAGATTGTTGTGGGCTAGAATAAAGGAAGGAATCAGAAGATTATTCATCGTAGCGTGCTATGCCCTAGTTGATAGTGACCCGAGGAAAGACAAAGACGTATTCTGGGATACTTTAAATGATACAGTTAGTACTTGCGATCAAGGTGAAAGAATAATTTTGCCAGGAGATATGAACGGATGGGTCAGCGTCCAACGTCAAGATACAGATACAGATACAGAAAGGGTTCTAGGAACATTTGGGGATCAAAGAAAAAATTATTTTTTAATTATACTTGGTTTCGACATACAATGATTCACACGTACACCTGGTGTAAAGGAAATAACCGCAGTATTATTGACTTCGTTATTGCAGATGAAAGACTAAGAAAACTAATTAAAGATAGATGGAGAAAAAAAAAAAAACAAAAAAAAAAAAACGAAAAATTCGAGAAAGCCACCAAAATTTCTTTATTTAAAATTTTCTAACAAGACTAAAAAAATCATTCAACACTCGCGAAACCCAAAAAATATTCTTCATTTAAAATTTATTACCAGCGTTTAAAAAAACAAGATACATTTACTAACAACAAAAGTCACCCTTTTCGATTCCTCAAAGAATTCCTGTTACTTAACTAAGGAACAGTAGAACAAAGTCAACATCTTAAGACATTTTGGTCAAAAACTACCGAAAAAGCTTTGGACACAGGAACCTTAGGAGGGCTGGGGACACCCGTGGGAATTCTAAGTTGAGTGTGCAAGAGAGACAGAAATGTGAAAAGCACGTCTGAAAGGGTGGAGCTTTCTGGTGAAAAAAAATTGTCGACAGCCAATCAGAGTAGGAATACAGTGAAATCTCGCCTATTCCCCTGACCTTGAAACGAAGTGATTGTAAATGATTCTTTTATTCCCTACCTAGAGGGGGCCTTACCGCGAGTGGGCAGCTTATTTTTATCAATGACGTTCATTTGCTGTCCCTTTCTTGTATCGATGCTCCGCCTGTCGCTACTTTTTCAGCCGAAAAGCACGGGAGATTTGAAAGGAATAATAATACAAATAACTACACTCAACATTCCTAGAACTGCTGGCCCACGCAGTTTCTCAGCGCGTAGGGCAAGATACGGTTGCGACTCTCGCCTCAGAAGGGCCGAGTGCGCGAGTAGTCAGTCGAGTACATACATTGCGCAATAATATGGAAACGGTTCAGGTGAGTGGATACCCAGCTTATTGCGCAGTTGAAAAATTCCCGGTTCGTTAGTCTCCATGCATGCAATCAGTGTTTTTCAAGTGGCTTTGAAGTGTTTTTGCTGGCGTACGACAATTTGCCAACTAAAAATCAATATTATAGAATCAAAAAACGACGCAAATATTTCGCGGAATAGTGAGTTTTGTGTCATGACGTTTTCAATATTTCATCTTCAATGTGAAAATTTCCAGAAAAAAAGTATGAAAATACCTACATGAAGTTCTATATCCAGCTTCCTTTTTCAATAATGGATATTTCTTTAGAACATAACACCCCACTTCTTTTTCAGTATACGTGACATGTTTTTTTAGCCCAAAGTGACTCAGCTATATTTTTAATAATCATATCTAATGTAGTTACATATGGTTCTATTAACAAATCATAAAAACAATGCCTTATACAATTTTTAAGTACTCAGAGTATCGCAAAAGTTGTTTTTCGCAAAAGAAATGGGCAATACGAATTACTTGTTCCTGGTTGTTGTAATGAAATAACATTGCCACCGAGATACAGTCCAAAACATAATTGAAAATTTTCACATTTAATTAAATTACAATTCAGACTACATTGCTCACCATTAAAAAATAAGGCAAAAACTTTCAAGAAACTTTTAAATACTTCCCATTCTTCTTAATTGAGAACGATGCAACTTCGAGGATGACTGCTCATGAATTTGATACATGATGATAAATTTCCGTCTTTATCAACATCCAGGCCAATGACAGCTTGCTTCGTAAACGATGGATCCAAATTATATGTAGTTGCCATCACCATTTGACTTTTAGGGATGTATGGCATATTGATTATTTAAACATCAACCTCATCCGCACCTGTAGAAACGAATTCAATCTGATGGAATTTCTCTCCTTGATATTTTGAGAAAACCTACTGCTCAGCAGCCTCTTTTTTCAAATCATCAAGCAATGTCAAATTTTCATCAAAGACTTGAACCATACGCACCACATTGGCAGCTTTATTTCATTTGGAAAAAATCTATTTCTTTCACTTAGATTTACAGACTCAAAATTTTCCAATAAAAAATTAATCTCAGATTTTTTCTGCATCAAGACGACTGAGGATGCAGTACAATTCACCTCTTTTATATCCATGATTTATTAAACTATATCTCTCTGACACATTATTGGTTTCTCTGTCTTATAAGAATGTGTCCTCGATATGAAATACATTATCTCCCGTTCTTAAAATCAGAGGAATGCTTTTATAAAACATGACGAGTGATTAGACCCTATGAATGTTGCGTAGGATACGGTCTTTAATTTTGCAGGTGGTCCCGATCGATAAGAGAAACGAAAAGAGTCTTGGGGAAAAGAATAAATTAAAATATTTCGTACGTGCTTCAATTCGACGAAATGTTTTCATAAACATAACAAGTGGATGCCAACGCATTCGAAGCTTATCAGGGCTACCATAAATCATACTGATTACTCGGAAAATGTCACCCTAAAAGACTTATTTCGCACCATACGTTAAAAGAATATGTCCTCGAGATGAAATACAATATATCCCGTGCTTAAAATCAAAGGAATGCTTTCAGAAAACATAACGCGTGATTAGACCCTATGAATGCTGCTTACGCTACGGTCTTTAATTTCTCAGGTGGTCCCGATCGATAAGAGAAACGGAAAGAGTCTTAGGAAAAATATAAATTAAAATATTTCGTAAGTGCTTCAATTCGAAGCAACGTTTTTCATATACATAACTAGTGAGGGTCAACACATTAAATGTCACCCTGAAACACTCATTTCACACCATAAGTTTATCAATTCCGAGAAATCTCTCGCACGCTAAAAAAATAACCTTCAAATTCCTTCTAGAAGCTTCCTAGATCAATCACTTTACAAAATTTTTACATGTACCCTATATCCGAAGACCCACAACTTGATGATGGTGAACCTCATTTATGCTAAATACGTCGCGAAATGGAGAAAAGTGGGTACAAATTGAGATGTCCTGTGTATGTGAAGACCATAAGCCTGTAGTTGTAAGCAGCAAAGCAAACACTGCATGCAGACCACCTGTCAAACTCGTGCTCCGATGCTCTGAAGTCCGAAACACACATTGCCACTCCCTTACGACCGCAAGTCCAGGCTTCGAGTTTCGGCTGCAGTTTTGAATCGAGAAATAAAAAAAAATTGAATAAAATTGACTACAAAATATTCAAATAGTCTCTGCAGATAGCATCTGCAAATGCACCAATTTTATGGATGAACCAATTTTTGAGGCCCTCTGCAAATGTATGTATAAATTCAAAGTTTATCAAGTTGTCCAACTATACATTACGATATTACAAACTTTTCCACATTGATAATTCCAACATTACAAAACTGGCAAGTGCCCACTTTTCTTCATGAATTAAAAAATTCATCAAGTCACTAAGCAATCAATTTCAAAAGCATCAAATTCAAATTCTGAAATTTCCAAATTAGGCCCTCTGCAAATTTATTTATAAATTCCAAGTTTTGTAATATCGTAATTTAGAGTTGGGCGACTTGATAAACTTTGAATTTATAAATAAATTTGCAGAGGGCCTAATTTCGAAATTTCAGAATTCGAAATTGATGGTTTTGGAATTTATTGCTGGGTGACTTGATGAATTTCTCAATTTATAAAGAAAAGTAGACACTTGCCAGTTTTGTAATTTTGGAATTATCAATGTGTAAAATTTTGTAATATCGTAATTTATAGTTGGGCGACTTGATAAACTTGGAATTTATAAATAAATTTGCAGAGGGCCTCATTTGAAAACTTCAGAATTCGAAATTTATGGTTTTGAAATTTATTGCTGGGTGGCTTGATAATTTTTTTTATTTATAGAGAAAAGTGGACACTTGTCAGTTTTTTAGTGTTGGATTCATCAATGTGTAAAATTGTGTAATATCGCAATTTATATTTGGGCGACTTGGTAAACTTGAAACTAACAAATAAATTTGTAAATTGTGAAACTTACTATTTTATGAAATTAGTGGCACAGGTAATGAATGCTAAGATTGATATTTTTTGTGACAGACAGTTTGCAACTATTTAAACAATTAATATCACTTGCTCCTTTTCATAGGAAAGATGGAAAAAGTTAGTTTAAAAAATGGATATTATTTAAACAATTTGGTCATAAGTTCTGAAATAAGAAAATACTGAATAATAAGGGGCATGGTGTAAGAGATTTAAAAAATAACACGAATTTTCTGGAACTTGGATTTGTGCACGGTTTCAGGCACACAAAATATCACATAAAGCATTCATTAACTGCATTATTAATTCCAGAAAATAGTAATTTATCAAAATTTACAGAGAAAAAATTGTTTAAACAAATTAGAATATGTTAATATAATTATAAAATATAGCTAAAAAATATAATACTCTCAAGATTTGTTAATTGTGTCATTGATTCATGAAAATAATACCTTTTCACGATTTACAGAGCAAAAATTGTTCAAACAAATGAAAATTGTTTTAATAATTACCTAAAATCTTAAAAAATATTTAAACAATTCAAAGTTAGTTAGAAAAGACTTTCGAACTTGTCAGTTATCGAATCAAAATAACAAAAATTTTAAATTAAAAAAAATATCGTATTTTTCATAAGACTGCTCTTTTGCACTTTTTTTTTTGGCATTTTCCAGGCACAATACAAGGGGCTTAGGGGGGAGGGGGCAAAATTAAAGTTATTGGGTGAAAATTATTACTTGAAATTTCCTTAAGATGTGACCAAACTTCAAATTAAAGAAGTTAATAAGAAGTACTTCTTTTTTACATTTCTTCAAAAATTGTGCTTTTCTTCATTAAAACCCCACGTTAATATCAAAAGCCCCGAGGCACGGGTCAATGTTGACTGATTTTAAAAAAACTAGGGAATTTCTTTTCGGAAAACGAACCAATTGGGGACGATCGATCAATAAAAATCGAAAGTCGAATTTTTACAGGTATTTTGGACAATTGTATGACTGTACGTACATTACATAAAAAAACACAATGTTAACTTTTTATCGCTCACCCTCTAATATTGTACCGTTTATTAAATAAAAAAGTTGTGTAATTTTCTTTCATTTTTAAAAGAAGTTTGAACAGACTACTTTATACGCAAATGACTTTATTTTTTACTAATTTTTTTTTTATTTTATACGCAATCCTTTATTGGACGTTTTTGAAGATACTAAAAATGAAAGAAAATTCCATAACTGAAGGCTGGGATGCAAGAACCGGGCGAGCGCTCGAAAACGTGAAAAAGTATTGTTCAATCGTCTTGTAATATCCAAATTTTAAAGTTCACAAAATTAAATTTTAAAAAATATGGACTTGTAGAGAATATTGAAATGGAACTTTTTTCTATTTAACGTTTTCCTTTCCGATGTATATTTTTAATAATAAAATTGAAAAAGTGGGGGAAATTTTTTCCCAAATGAAATTATTTTTTAAAACATAAATCGTCTTTACTAAGACAAATATGATTGAAACTGTTTGAAATTTGGTATGCACATTTATTATACCCTAGCGATGCCTACAAGATGAAGAAAAAATAAAAAAACTGCCAATTGTTCAATAATAATGAATTGTAAATTGAGACCTGACGGTAAGCACGTTTTTTAGGTTCTGGTAGAAATGTATTTATTTTTGAATACTCCCGCGTCTTGTTATTAGTTTAAGAAAAGGACTCGAGGTGGCGTGACGTGTGAGTGAGTAGCGTCAGATGATTGACGGCGACGGTTGAGATAAGATGGTTTTTGTTAAGAACGTGTTTTCTTGTGGATTCTTTGAAATAAAGATTCTTTTTTTTTGTCCTCCAAAGTGTCCAGCAGTGATTATTTCTTATTTTTACCCCCTATCGTAGAACATTTAGAACATTTCTGGCGACCGTGACAGGACGGTAGTGTGTGATACAAGTGACTTGTAGTGACGCTTGTTTTTTTTTTTTTTTTGGAGAAACGTTTTGTGTTCTAGCTCCAAATATGGAGCGCTTGAAAAAATCTAGGAAAGTGCAACGTGCGTTATTCACAAATTCCCTAAATAGTTTCCGTGAAAAATTTGAGAACCTAAATTTTACACAAACGGATCGGCGTGTTGCATTACAGTTGCTAGAGTCGAGAATGGCGGAGCTCGAGAATGTTAACACAAAATTCGTTGAAGTGTTGCTCACATTAAATACAAGTGAGTAAGAAGTAGAAGCCGAGATCGAGACTCATGAAGATTACAAACTAAATTTTCTAATGGCTGAACTACAACTAACAGAGCAAGAAGATGGTCCAAACAAGCAAGTAGCAACTTCGAGACGAATAGACGCGCGTCCTGAAAACTCGTTTAAGCACCCTACACTAGAAATTCCGAAGTTCAGTGGCAGTGTCAGCAATTGGCTACAGTTTTGGTCGCATTTTCGGAAAATTCACGAAGACAGAAATATTGTGCCGGAAGATAAACTCGAGTATCTGAAACAAGCCACGGAAAAAGGCTCGAGCGCTTGAAACCCTTGGTGTCACTACGGATAATTGTGCGACGATGTTGTATCCAATGGATGAGTCATCACTACCGGAGGAGATCCTGAGGACATGGCAGCGTTCTATGACAAGCAGTGACGTACCAGCACAGGAAGCAGAATCCACGGATCGGTTATCAAGATTACTCGATTTTTTGAAATCTGAGGTGGAGAATGAAGAGAGCATCCTCATGACAGTCAATGGTTTCGCAGCCCAAACAGAAAGTAAAAACGACAGATTACGAAAGAAAACAAAGGTAAGGTTAAATATACTCATGAATTACCGACAGCAAGCGCTTTATTTTCGAGTGAGGAAAGGCGTAAAAAATGTATATTTTGCGATGATAATCATGAAAATTCGGCGTGCGAGAAAGCCAAGAAATTGTCGTGTGACGTGAGAAAAGATTGGATGAAGCAAAACCATTGTTGTTTTACATGCTTGAAATGCGGACACCAATAAAGATTTTGTAAAGTAGAGATAACTTGTGCTCGGTGCGGTAATCTTCATTCGATACTTGTTTGTTCGACTCTTGATAATACAATCAGTGAAGTGGTTCCTAGTAAGACCAATACAAAAATAAAAGAACAAAATCTGGCAAGCTTCGACTTTGATCTTCCTGATGTTTATTTACAAACCTTGCGTGTTGTTTTATACTCAGATTCTCAGGAAAAAATTGTGCTAGCAGTAATCGATGGTGGTTCTCACAGATCTTATATTCGGTCCAATCTAGCTAGATTTTTAAATTATGAACCTATCGGGGATAAAGAAGTAGTACATTCACTGTTTGGTGGCGTAAAAACAGAAAGTCAGTCGCACAATATTTATCTAGCCCGTATGAAAATTGTGAAGGGAGATTATGCATGTAATTTTCGAGTTTCAGAGCAGCCTGTTATTTGTCAAAATATTCCGACTGTAAGGAAAGCGGATTGGTTCAAAGAATTGAAAGGTAAAGGCATTTCTCTTTGCGATTCAGATCAGAATACTCATAGTTTAGGAAGTACGATCGACCTTCTTATTGGGGCAGATATAGCAGGTAGACTGATGACAGGAAGAACGCAGGATTTATCAAATAGTCTTACTGCTATAGAAACCAAACTAGGTTGGACAATTATGTGTGAAACTCAAACGCTTAAACGTGAAGATACTGTCATCACGACTCTTTCAATGTTTGTGACTGATGCAAAAATCTCTGAGTTGTGGAATTTAGACACCTTAGGAATTAAAGATCCGGTATTTAAACGAATACAAAAGATTTCAGAAAGATTTTTCAAAGATTTCATAAAAAATGTATTACGGATTTTTTTAAAATACAAAATGTTTAAAAAAAATTACAAATATTTTAAACGATTTAAACTTTTTTTAGAAGATTTCAAAGGATTTCATAAATATTTCAAAAAATTAATAACGGTTTCAAAAATTTAAAACGATTTCAACCTTTTTCAGAAGATTTCAAAAGATTTTTCAAAAATTTCATAAAAAATGTATTACGGATTTTTTTTAAATACAATTTTTTTTTAAATTACAAATATTTTAAACGATTTAAACTTTTTTTAGAAGATTTCAACGGATTTCACAAATATTTCAAAAAATTAATATCGGTTTCAAAGATTTAAAACGATTTCAACCTTTCTCAGAAGATTTCAAAAGATTTTAAATGTTTCAATGATTTTAAACGAATACAAAAGATTTTACAAATATTTCAAAGAATTCATATGGAGTTCAAAAGATTTCAAGAATTTCAAAAATTTCAACAAGGGACACCAGATTTCAAAACATTTCAAAGATTTGAAACGATTTCCAAATTTTTTAGAAGATTTAAAAAGATTTCACAAGGATTTTAAATATTTCAATAATTTCAAACGCATACAAAAGATTTCACCAATATTTCAAAAATTTCATAAAAGTTTTATAAAGATTTCAAAAGAATACAAAATTTTCAAAGATTTCAAACCTTTTCAGAAGATTTCACAAAGATTTCAAATATTTTAAACGAATACATTTTTTTGTTTTGTTTTAGTTGCAAATTAATTTCTTTCGATGAAAATTTGACTATTTTGTTGAAAATTGGTGTTTTTTTTTGCTCAACATTAAGTTTTGAAGTTAAAAATTAAGTATTTAATTTAAAATTAATCTTTTTTGTTGGAATATCAACTATTCAATTTTTCGTTGAAAATTCATATTTTTTGGTTTAAGTTATACTACTTTGTTAAAAAGTAATTTCAATAAATTAACTCAATTCAGGTCTATATACCTATTTCTGAATTATCTTGAATTATTTTGAAATATTTCAGGGTATTTTTATAGATTCCGAGAAATTTTTAATGAATTTCAATAATTTGAAGGGCTTTTTAAGATTTTAGGGCATTTTTTAAAAATTTCCAGGCATTTTGGAGAGCTTTATAATTTGATATATTTTAAGGGATTTTTAAACTCTCAATGTATTTTAATACATTTTCCCGGATTTCAAGAAATATCAAAGAATTTATTCACGAGAAGTGAGGTATTTCGTAGGGTTTCAAAAATTTGGAGAGATTTGTTAAATTATTTTTTGGAAATCACCGTGAATTCTTAATAATTTATCCTGAATTCTTTTAAATTCTTTTGAATTTTTTTCAATTCAATTGAATTATTAAAAATGTACTCAATTTTACTTAATTTAATCTATTTTTTAAAAAATGTTTAAAGTTTTTATTTAATTTATCCTGGGGTACAATTGATAAAATGATCAAAGGATTTAAAATATTTTAGGTTGTTTTACAAGATTCCAAGTCACTTTTAATTGATTTCAGTAAATTAATGGGATTTCAAAGGATTTGAAATATTTTAAGGAATTTTAGAAGCTCACAAGGTATTTGAAATAATTTTAAAAATTTTTAATTTTTTAATTTTTTAATATTTTTTAAATAATTTATTTTAAATAATTTAAAATTTTTTTCATTTTCAATTTTAAATAATTTATTTACAAGAAGTACTACGAAATTTATTCCATATTAAAAAAAAATTTCTATTCATTTTAATTCTTTTGAAATTAGAAATTATTTTTTGGAATTCACCCTGAATTCTTAATTCACTTGAATTCAATCACGTTTTTTCATATTTTTAAATTGTTTTGAATTAATTTGAATTTTTATGAATTTCATCGAATTCTTCTAGCTTACATTAAATTCCTCTTAAATTCATTCGAATTTTACGTAAATCAATGTAATTTTTTTTATTTTTAAAATCTGGTTCAATTCATTTGAATTCTTTTGAATTTAACTTGAATTGTTCTGAAATCTTCTGAATTTTTTTAATTTGAAAGATTTTAGAATATTTAAAAATATTTCAATGAATTTCAAGAGATTTTTGAAAGATTTTCGAATATTTTAAAGGTTTTCAAGGAATTTTGAAGAGTTTTAAACAATTTCAAGGGATTCCAAAAGATTTTAAAGAATTGAGAAATTTCGAGGGAATTGAGGGAATTTAGAAGAATTCAGATGATTGAGAAAATTTAGATAAATTTTAATATATCAGGGAATTCGGAGGAATTTAGAAGATTTTAAGAAAGTTAAAAAAATTCAAAAGGGTTTGGAGGAGTTAAAAAGCATTTTAAGAAATTCAAAAGAATGGAAAAGAATACATAGAATTTAAAGATTGAAAAAGTATACAAAAAAATAAAAAATTCAAAATTACTAATTTAATACTGTTACATATTTTAAACTGAACTATTTCACTGCATAATAGTTTAAAATTTTAATTTTTCACAAATAAAAAATGCCGAAAAATCGTTAAAAATTTAATATTTTTGAGGTAGCTTTCCAATTTTCCAAGCCCTTTCATTTTAGGTGAAAAAAACCTTTTTTTTCTTTAAAATTTAATCATTCTGTTGAAAATTTTTTGTTGTAAATTAATTTTTGTAACAGGAAATTTAACTATTCCATGTTTGGTTTAATATTGAATTTTTCAAGTTAAAAATTCATTTATTTGGTTAAAAATTTATGTATTTTGATGAATCTTTGTTTTTTTTACAATATTAATCTTCTTGGTGACTAAATTCACATTTTTGACTGAAAATTTCTTTCTTTCGTTGAAAATTCCTTTAAAAATTCTAAATTTCATGTATTTTGTTTAAAATTATTCTTTTGGTTGAAAATTAATTTCTTTGACTAAAAATTAGTTTTTTGTCATTGAAAATTACTTTATTTAACTGAAAATTGAACTATTTTATTTGTTGTCGAAAATATATATTTTTTATAGACATTTGATATTTTTTGGTTGAAAATGAATCTGCTTGATTGAAAATTTGTCTTTTTTTGGTAGGAAATTCATCTTTTGGTTTAAAAATTCTTTTTTTTGTTCGAAAATTCCATTTTGTCGTTTTTGGGTTTAAAATTCAATTATTTTGGTAGAAAATGCATATATTTTGGTTATAAATTCAACTTTTGATTTGAAAATTAGTCTTTTTGGTTTAATTCAACTGTTTTTGTTTGAAAATTAAAATATTTTTTGGTGAAAATATCAATTATTACACTTTTTGTTGAGAATTCATTTTTTTAACCAAAAATTCATGATTCTGGTTGAATATTTAATTATTTTGTTGAAAATTCCCTTTTTCTTGGTTGAAAATTAATTATTTTAACTGAAAATGTAATTCTACCATTTTCTGTTCAAAATTGATCTTTTTGAGTAAGTTTTGATTTTCAACAATAATTAATTCAATTTAAATAATGCAATGAAAATTTAAAAAAAAAATAGTTTCGAAGTGATTAAACTCTCAAATTTACAATTGGGCTCATAGTATTCTTGTTTTACATTAGGGGCAACCTCTCTACAGTGGATAATGCGACCTACAGTGAATAATTATTAATTAAGAGCTAAAACAAAATAAAAATAATTAATTTTGATTTCAATTTATGAACACGCATATTCTCTTAACTAATGATTAAATTAAATTCATTAATTTACATATATTAGTATTTTTAATTAATAATGATTATCCACTGTACGTTGCATTATCCACTGTAGGAAGGTTCCCCCTACATTAAAAATTTATATACTATTTTTTTTCTAATTTGTTGAAATAATTTACAAAGCACGGGATTGCACATTTTATTTTATAATTTCATTAAAAAAAAATTTGGAATTAATTATTAGAAAAAAAAACAATTGTAAAATCACCTGCTGGATAAATTAAGCGATTGATGCAAACTTTTTGTTGTGTGATAGAGGCCATCAATCTTTTCAAGAGAGAAGATTGACTATCGTTTGTGAGTGGCCTTAAACGTGAAATAAATCTTAAAATATATTCGATCATGTATCTGGTCCAGGGATCTAATTTTTGGAGACACTGCTGTGGTTTGAAGCTCCGGATGACAATTTGACTCAAGGCATCTGTGTCCAAAATCGGCCTTTTTAATGACTCCATCCATTCGTAGAGAAGACTTGATAAAATTTCAAGATCGGTTTCTAATTCTAAACGTTTCCAGGCAGTAGAGCGGATGTTTAGATCAATCTTTAAATATATAAATATCATTAGTATATAATATATATGAATTAAAAGAGTTTTTTAATATTTAATACACTCAACTCCCGATATAAGGACCCCCGGTTTATGGTAGTCCAAGAACTGATGGCCTCCGCAGTTTCTGGATGAGAGGAGCCGCGGGGCCGAAAGAGAGCAGGTGCTCAGTCAGGCGTGATAAACAACTCGAGGGTCGCACTAGTTACATCAGGTTGCGTCATGCGTCAAAATCCAACAGAAATTGTTTGTGCGGCCCTGCCACTTTAGGTTTGGATTTCCGCGATTCAGGATCAAGGCCACTGTAAGCCTTGTTAGAAACCGTTCTTATATCGGGAGTTGAGTGTAATTAGAATAGGGTCATCCACTATTTTTTGTTTGTTTTGAATATGAAAAAATTCACTTAAAGGAAAGACCAAGAGCGGATCCAGAACATTTTTCTGAAGGGGCGATTGTGAATTTTCTTCAACTGTATGTTTGAAAATTAAATTCTTTGTTCAAAATTGTTTATTTTTGGGTTGAAAATTCAAATGTCTTGTAGAAAATTCATCATTTTTGCTTGACAATTTAACAATTTCTATTTTTTTTTTTAATGAAAATTTATTTATTCCATTTTTGGTTAAAAAGTGATCTTTTTTAGACTAAAAATTCATCTATTTAGTTGAAAATTTGTCTTCCTTGGTAGAAAATTAATAATTCCGGTTGAAAATTCAACTATTTGGTTAAAAATGTATGCATTTTGTTGAAAATTCGTCTTTTTAGGTTGAAAATTAAACGCCTTGGTTGAAAGTTGAACTACATTATTAAAAATTCCTTTTTTTTTTTTTTGATGAAGATTCATAATTTCAGTTGAAAATTCAACTGTTTTTTTTAAATTCATTATTTTGGCTTGAAATTTTAACAGTTTGATAGAAAATTTAACTACTTTGTCAAAAATAGAATAGAATAAAAATTCATCTATTTAGTTACAAATTTATCTTCTTTGGTAGAAAATTAACAATTACGGTTGAAAATTCAACTATTTGGTTCAAAATTTATGCATTTTATTGAAAATTCGTCTTTTTAGGTTGAGAATTAAACTCCTTGGTTGAAAGTTGAACTACTTTTTTAAAAATTCATTTTTTTGTGGTTGAAGATTCACAATTTCAGTTGAAAATTCAACTTTTTGTTTGAAAATTCATTATTTTGGCTTGAAAATTCAACAGTTTGATAGAAACTTCAACCACTTGGTAAAAAATTCAACTTTTTTTGTTGAAAATTCGACTTTTTTTGTTGAAAAATTCGACTTTTTTGTAGAAAATTCATCTTTTTAGGTTGAAAATTAAACTCCTTGGTTGAAAGTTGAACTACTTTATTAAAAATTCCTTGTTTTTATGAAGATTCATAATTTCAGTTGAAAATTCAACTGTTTTTTTGAAAATTCATAATTTTGGCTTGACAATTCAACAGTTTGATGGAAACTTTAACTACTGCGTCAAAAATTCAACTTTTTTTGTTGAAAATTCAACTTTTTTATAGATTTTTTTTTTTTTTTTGGGTTGAAAGTTCAAGAAGTTGTTATAAAATTTAACTATTTGGTAGAAAATTCAACTGTTTTGTAAAGAATTCACTTTTCTAAATTGAAAATTATTTTTTTTTTATTGAAAATTTATTTATTTCATTTTTTTTTAAAGTGATCTTTTTTAGACTAAAAATTCATCTATTTAGTTGAAAATTCGTCTTCTTTGGTTGAAAATTAAACTATTTCTTTAAAAATTTATGCATTTTGTTGAAGATTCGTCTTTTTAGGTTGAAAATTAAACTCCTTGGTTGAAAATTCGCCTTTTTTTTAAATTCGACTTTTCTGTATAAAATTCATCTTTTTGGGTTTAAATTTCAAAAATGTTGTTAGAAAATTTAACTATTTGGTAGAAAATTCAACTTTTTTGTAAAGAATTCACTTTTCTGAATTGAAAATTTTTTTATTTCATTTTCGGTTAAAAAGTGATATTTTTTAAATTAAAGTTCAACTATTTGGTTAAAAATTCGTCTTCTTTGATAGAAAATTAATATTCCTGCTTGAAAATTCAACTACATATTTGGTTAAAAATTTACGTATTTTGTAGAAAATTCGTCTTTTTTGGTAGAAAGTGAATTTTTTGGGTTAAAAAATGGTTGAGGATTCGACTATTTTTCCGAAAATTCATCTTTTTTGGTTAAAATATATTGTGTTTTATTAAAAATAAAAAAAATTTTTTTGTTGAGATATCAATTGTTATATTTTTTTAATTGAAAATTCATCCTTTTAGCTTGAAAATGAACTTTTTTTGTTGAAATTTCATATTTTCGGATTGAAAATTCAACTCTTTTGTATACAAAAATGTCCTTTTTGTCTTGAAAATTCAACAATTAGGTAGAAAATTCAACTATGTGGTAGATTCTTTTTTTTATTAAAAACTAATTTTTTCCAGTGGAAATCTAACTTTTCCATTTTTGGTTAAAAGTTGATTTTTTTAGTTAAAAAATCAACCATTCGGTTAAAAATGTATGTAATTTGTTGAAAATTCTTCTTTTTTAAAAGAAAATTAATCTTCTTGGTTGAAAATTCAACTATTTGGTTAAAAATGTATGTATTTTGTTAAAAAAATTTATTATTTTCAGAATTTTTGAAGATTATTGAAGCAAATTATATTTATAAACGTCTTAATAAATAAAAAATATAAAAAAGATAAATAAAAAAGTGCCGGCAGCGAGAATCGAACACGCAACCTCAGGTAATTAGCTTTCATAACAAAAGAAATTATGAACCAAAACTAACATTTACAATTGGCGGTTTAAAAAATTGACATTTCCAGGCGATATTTTGTTACTTTTTAAATAATTATTCAAAATTATTAAACAAAAAAAAATGTGTGGATGACCATTTTTTTTTTAATTTCAATTACCTGATAGTTGTATATTTTCCTTTTTTTCTCGTCGGATAAAGTTTCTTTGTTGCAAAGCAATGCCTTTATCGCCTCGTTTGCACTTATTATTGTAAAAACTTGTGTCTGTGCAACGTTTTTTAAATTTATGTTGGATTGAATCTCTTTATAACAATTATTGTCAAATAGATCTTGTCCTCTTATTCCGTCGCTAAGCACATCGTCGATACAATTATCATCTAGTCCTTAAAAAAATAATTTTATTTTAATTATTATGATAAAAATAATTATAATTATTTATTTAAATTAATTATTAACTAATTCATTAAATTATTAAAAACATGAACAATTTAAAAATCCGAAATTCTCAGAAATAATAAGCTTAAGAAAATTGGGAATCCTTAACATTTTCGTTCTGTTATAATCATCATGTATTATTATTATTATTATTAATTTTTATTATAGTAATGAAAACTTTCTATTTGTTAAGCTAAAGTATTTATAAAAAAGATAACTATTTCGATATTTAATGGACGACAAATAATTTTTGTTCGTGAAAAAATAATAAAAATGGTTTATTGTTTATGAAATTTGTTTATAACACTAAAATTCAGAAGTTTCTTATTAGCAATGAAATTCTGAAATTAAATATTTCAGGATGGTCTCTAAAAACCAAAACAAATTTTTTTTTTTTTAAATTGAATAATAAGCAATTGAAAGTATTTCAACTTGAACATTTTTTATCAGAAACTCTCAAAATTGAAAAATTTAAGAGTGAAATTATTTTAATTAAAGAATCTGGAAATTGAATGATTTCAAATGAAAATTTCAAAAAAAGAAAATTTCAAAATGCTAAAAATTGAACAATTTCTGATTCTAATTTTGAAAATTGGATCATTTAAAATCAAACAAATTAAAATTGTATTATTAATAATTATTATTAAAAGCGTTCAAATGGGGATAATTAAAGATTTAAAACTTTTGAATTTTAATAATTTTCAATTCGAAGCGATTAAAATTTGAAAATTTTGAATTAAAAACTGAATGTATGTTTCAAAATCAAAATTTCCTAAATTCTAAAATTGTTATTCAAAATGGAAAATTTTGCAATTATAATCCTTTATAATTTCCATTATTTTTAGCGAATTTAAATCATTTAAAAATAAAAGCCTTTAAATTGTTTAAATTTTGATTTTAAACAACACAATTTTAAACTTTTTAATTTCAATTCGTTTAATTTTTAACACTTAATTCATTTAGAATTATTATTAATTCCTGAAATCTTCCAATAAAATATTTTTCTATTTTAAATAAATAATGTTTAAAAATATTTAATTAAAAATCGGTCTATTTTAAGATATTAAATTGAAAATATAAAAATAAAAAAAGAATACAAAACAAGATAGCTATGATTGCAATTTTTGAAATTGCACAATTTTAAGCCTTTCAATTCGAAATTGTTTTTATTTTGCAAGTTGAGTTTGAAATATTCAATATTTTGGGACATTTTCAAAATTTTTTAAATCCAATTTTTAAGGATTGAATTTGACAAATTATTTACTTATTTATATTTAAATTGTTTTGAATTTAGTCTGGAGGTCTTTAATCCAAAATTGTTTAATTAAAAATCCTTCAGACTGAAAAATGTGGGAAAAAATTAAAAATGTAAAAACTATCATGTCTTTCAATTTCATATTTTGCGATTTCGAAGAATTTAAAAAACCAGACAATTTTGTACGTTTAAAATTGAAACTAAACCATTTAGAATATTTAAATCAAAATTTATTAAACTTAAAACTGACTATAAAGGCTTTTAATATGAAATTTTGAAAATTTTTAGTTTTTAGACGTAAAAAATTAAACTGTTTTGGAATGACGAATTAAAAATTATAATTTCAGATTAAAATTAGAGAAATTCCCGAAATTATATAATGGCTGAAATTTAAAAATCCCGAATTGGAAAATTCCCGAAATTATAAAATTATTGAAATTAAAAAATTCCGAATTGGAAAATTCCTAAATCATAAAAATTTCGAATAATAAAATGCCCTAATATGATTTATTTATTAAAAATAAAATAATCACATATTTTTATAAAAGAAATTTTTTTCAAAATTTAAAGTTTTTAAAGATTATTGTTTGAATTAAAAATAATATATTTCTGGGTGAAAAATTTTGTTTGAAAATGTGCATAGTATTTTTTTTAAATTACAAAAAACGTTTTCAAAAATCGAATTTTAATTTTAATAAAATAAAAAAGATACTTCGAGATAAATAAGTAAATGTTATTAACTTCAGAGAAAATGTAAGAGAAACAATTATTGTTATTTTAAATTCAAACAATAATTTTTAAGAACTTTCAATATTAAAAAAAATTTATTTGATAAAAGTGTTTGATCATTGTATTTTGAATAAATAAATAATATGGATCAAAAACCAATTTTTTAAATTGTTTAGAATCAAGAATTTTCTAGTTTTTATATTTTATAATTCGGCAATTTTCTGTCAAGAATTTTATTATTTATTATTATTAATTTTATTTATTATTAGTATATTAATATTATTATTTTTGGAAATTCAAATTTTTCCATAGTTTTCGAGAAAAAAGAACCAAAAGTGTTTTTTTTTTTTTAATTTTTTTACCTGGGAAAGCTGAAGAGCAGGATGGAGCTTCCGGTGATGTGCAGAATACATCCTCGGTGATGTCGTTCAAAGTTTCACTCGATGAAACTGGACCATTGAAATTATCAAAATTTTTGGAAGATGCTGGCAAAATATAAGAAATTATAAATTTTCAGATTTTCCAATATATTTTCTGGAATCAAGGAATTTCTCTCTCGAATTTATTAACATTCAAACTAAAAGTGGTTTAATATATTTTATTATAATTCTCAGTATGAACAGGGAATTGAAAAAAATCATAATTCTCACTTGGAAGAGGGAATTTCCAAAATAATTATAATTCGTAAAAAATTATAATTTTTTCATGGAACAGATTTTGTTCGAATTTAATAATCCTTTTTTTTTGGGAATAAAAATTTGCCAGAATTTCGAAGCTCTTCCAAATTAAAAAAAAAAAGTTTGTTTACCTGGAAAAACCCGTGAAATGATTCCCGAATTGGGAAATTCCCGAAATTATAAAATTGTCCAAATATAAAAATCCCGAACTTAAAAATTCCCGACATAAAATTGCTGAATTATAAAATATCCGAACTAGGAAATTTTGTAATTTAAGCAATTAAAAAACTTGTTCATTAAATATTATTTATTTATAAAAAATACTATATTCAAATATTTTTATCAAAGACAATTTTCGTAATGCTTAAAGCTTTTAAAATTCATTCTTTGAATTCAAAATAACAATAATCGAAAAAGTATATATTTCCGGTTGAAAAATTTTGTTTAAAAATTTGTAGTGTTTAAAAAAATTAAAAAAACGTGCTTGAAAATGGAATTTTTAATTTAAAAAAATAAAAAAATAAATTTCGAGATAATCAGTGCTGAATTGAATCCTGTAAAATTACTATGGGAAATGGTATTAAGTTCGTAGGAAATTTAAGGAGAAAGTTTTAATTTATTACTGTTATTTTAAATACAAACAATAATTTTTTTAAACTTTAAACATTGAAAAAAAAATTTCGATGAAAATTTTTGATAATTGTATTTTTATCAAATACATAATATTTATTAAAAAGCATTTTTTTAAATTTTCTAATTCGGAAATGTTCTAATTCGAGATTTTCATATTTGGACAATTTTATAATTTTGGGAATTTTATTATTCGGAAATTTTCCAATTCGGCCGGATGGATTTTTTAAAATTATAGTTATTTTAAATTTAAACAATAATTTAAGAAACTTTCAACGTTAACAATAATTTTGTTTTATAAAAATATTTGATTATTATTCTTTTAATAAATAAATGAAATTGAGACAAAAAATTTTAATTGTTTAAATTCGGGAATTTTATTGTTGGGGAATTTTCAAATTCTGAAATTTTATTATTATTATTTTATTATTCGGGAATTTTACAGTGTCGGAAATCTTATTTTTCAGGATTTTTCAGTCGTCCCAATAATAAATTTACTGCATTACAAAATTCCAGAATAATAAATTTCCCGAACAGCTTATAATATTACCGAATTGGAAAATACCTGAATAATAAAATTTCCCATAGGAAATTGCCGAATTATAAAATATGCGAACTAGAAAATTCCCGAAATATATTGTTTTCAATTATTATTATTTTAAATTCAAACAATAATTTTAGAAACTTTAAACATTAAAAATAATTTTTTTGATAAAAATGTTTGATTATTGTATTTTTAATTGATAAATAATGTTTATAACAAAAATGTCCGTGCTATTTGAACGAAAAAAGAAAAATTTCGCCCTAAATTTTCTCCGCACCTAATCTCGAAGTTACTTTTTTTTTTAAATGAACAATTCGACTTTTGCGAACGTTTTTTGTAATCTTCTAAAAATTCGATGCATATTTTTAAACAAAATTTTTTATCTAGAAATACATTTTTTTCAATTATTGTTATTTCAAATTCAAGCAATAATTTTAAAAACCTTTAAAAGTTTTTTTCTTTGATAAAAATATTTGATTATTTTATTTTCAATAAATAAATAATATTTATTATAAAACATTGTTTATTATTCGGAAATTTTTCAATTCGGGATTTATATATTTCGATAATTTTTTTATAATTTCGGAAATTTTCCAATTCGGAAATTTTAGAGTACCGGGAATTTTATTTTTCGGAAATTTTCAGTCTTCCTCTTTGAAATTTTTTAAAATGTTTAAAAATCTCTTGAATTCTTTAAAAATATTTTGAAATCATTACAAACTTTTAAACTTATTAAATTCACCCGGATGTTTAAAAATCCTTTTTTTTTAAATAAATATTATCCACAATTTCAAACTGCTCTCTTCCAAATTTTAGAAAAAATGTGAGGAATTTTAATTCTGTTTTCGAAGAAAAAAATAAAAAAAAAATAATTCAAATTCACAATTATAATTATTTTACCGAATTCTCTGTTCCAAATCAGAATTATAATAATTGTTCAAAGTTCTCTGTTCTAAATTAAAAAATCTTTGAAAATGTTTCGAACTCCCTAAACTTGTTTGAAATCTTTTAAATTGACCCGGAACAACCCGCGAAATAATCTGAAATTTAAAATCATCCGTCGAGTAGACACCCCGAATTTCTGAAATTTAGGTATTTATTATTTTTACTTGAATAATCGAATGATAAGTCTGTTATCGATTCATCCCATGAATATGAGTGCTCCATTTTTTCTTCCTTCTGCCTGAGTTTTTCCAACACATGTGAAATAAATCGATGTGTAAATGGTGTGTAGGAAACACTATAATCGATTTCTGCTGGAGAATTATCCTCTTGGCAATCACAGAGTTGTAGAATCCGCTCGCAAATTGTAAAAATTATCTGGTGGAATTGAGTTAAGAATTTAGTGCTAAGTTTCTAGAATGTCCGTGCTAAGTTTCTAGAATGTCCGTGCTAAGTTTCTGGAATATCCATACTAAGTTTCTAGAATATCCGTTATAAGTTTCTAGAATGTCCGTGCTAAGTTTCTAGAATATCTGTGTTAAGTTTCTAGAATATCCTTGCTAAGTTTCTAGAATGTCCGTACTAAGTTTCTAGAATGGCCGTGCTAAGTTTCTAGAATGTCCGTGCTAAGTTTCTAGAATATCCGTGCTAAGTGTCTAGAATGTCCGGGCAAAGTTTCTAGAATGTCCGTGCTAAGTTTCTAGAATGTCCGTGCTAAGTTTCTAGAATGTCCGTGCTAAGTTTCTAGAATGTCCGTGCTAAGTTTCTAGAATATAATATTAGACTTTTCACATTAAAATGTATTGAAAAATAAATATTTTATAATAATAAACGTTAAATATATTAAAATTGAAGTAATATTTATTACATTTAAAACTACATTTAAATTAATGCAATTATTTTTTAAATATAAATATTACTTTTTCTTCACAAATTTTAGAACATCAATTAAACGTGCTTTAATAACACGTTTAAAAAAATACTCAAAAAGGTATTATCTGGGGTAAAAAATTAATTTCTTTGTTTTTAAAATTCATCTGTTTTGGTAGCATCTTCATTGGTTGAAATATTAACTATTACATTTTCTGTTGAGAATTCATATTTTTAGATTAAAAATGCAACTAATTTTATGAGAATTTAAGTTTTTTTAAAAATTAAACTCTGCTTTAAAACTTCAGTATTTTGTTGAAAATTTTTTTTCTTTCAAATTCTTTTTTTTATGTCCACTACTACATTTTATTTGAAAATCCATCTTTTTTTGAAAATGCAACTATTTCTGGTAGACATAAATAGCAGAAATAAGGAGATTTTTCGCGAAAATAGCGAAATCAATTATTTTCATTAAAATGAACGTGGGTGCTATATTCAATTAGGTTTAAAACGTTCTAAATTCCTAACAATTTTATTTAAATAAAAAGTATAAAAGTATACTTTTTAAATAAAAATAATAAAGATTTATTCAAAACATATTCTTGTGAAATTCTACTTCGTTTCGAAATTGTATTGTTTTGTTGAAAATTAAAGTATTTTATTAAAATCTAATTTTTTTGTTCAGAAATTCAACTTCTTTATATAAAACTTTTCTTTTTGTTAATTTTTTTTTTAATTTATAATTCGTTATTTTTCCCATGAAAATGTGATTTTTCAATCAATTAGTTTAATTTTCAGTTTAAAAAATGACCATTTCATATTGAAACATCTAAAATTGAGCAATACTACAATTAAAGTGTAATAATAGAATAGTTTCAGTGGCAGCCTTAAAAATTGAACAATCTTAAATCGGACAATTTGAAAATTAAAGCATTTCAAAAAAATTTTATCGAAAGCTTTTTAAATTAAATAATTCTGTATTTCTGCCAAAATTGCCCAGAAAAGCAGAAAAACATTTTTTTTCAATAACTTCAAAATTATTAGCTGTATTGTTAAAGAGTTTTAATGAAAGTTTCACAACAGCTAATTTAAAATAATGAGTAAAGTAAATTTTTTTCAATCCATGATTAAAACTTCTTTACCAATAGGTTCAAAAAATAAAAACTATTTTTATACAAAAATATGAATAAATACAATTTACTACAAAAATTACAGAAAATTAGAACTTCGGTCTATTATTCAGACGTATTTTGTACTTTATGTAATTTTCAAAAATTTATTTAATTTGTTGTTGTTCAATGCCAATTTCGTACGAAAAATACACTTTCGATCACTTTATTCTCGTTTTTCTTATAGGAATTATTATTGTTCGTCTAGTGGAATCATTTTCAATTATTTAAACAAATTGAATTTTTTATATAAAAAAGGAAATTTAGATTATTTACTAGAAAAAAACGACTTTTTGACAAAAGCTAATTTAAAATAATAATTAAAATAATTTTTTTTAGTCCATGATTGAAATTTCTTTACCAATAGGTTCGAAAAATTAGAACTATTTTTATAGAAATATATGAATAAATACAATTTACTACAAAGATTACGGAAAATCAGAACTTTGGACTATTATTCAGACGTATTTAGTACTTTTTATATTTGTTGAAAATTTATTCAATTTTTTGTTATTTAATTTCAAATTTGGACGAAAAATATACTTTCGATCACTTTTCTCGTTTTTTATAGGAATTATTATTGTTCGTCTAGTGAAATAATTTTCAATTATTTAATAAAATTCCATTTTTTCTATAAAAAAGGAAATTCACATTATGATTTTGTTAGAAAAACTGACTTTTTGACAAGAAACAATCATTCTATTATTAAAAATTACTTCAAAATATTTATATATATTCTACTGGACCAAGAAGAACCATTTTTGGCAAAAAAAAAAGGAAAAAATTGCTCACAGGCGTAAAATTCGTGCAGAATTGTTATTTTAGGATAAAGGTCCAAAATCCATAAAAATTAATTTTTCTAATATATTTTAATGGGATCGAGTACCCGGAGGTGTTGAATGAAAATTTTTACAAAGCCAACAACATACAAAAAAACAAGGGTAAAGTACAAAATTTGTCCAAATAAATAGACACAAGTTCTCCTTTCCTGTCATATGTTGAAATTTAAAAATTTAAAATTACGTATTCAATATGGCGGACCAACATTTCAAAACAAACCCGAATTTAATAAAATCTGCTACACATGAGTTTCACGGGTCGCTGATTTAAAATCTAGATTCAAAATACCAAAATTCAAAATGGTGGATCAAATATGGTGGAACAAAGTTGTGAAACAAAACCGATATAGAAAACAATTGATACTCTTGGGTTTTCGGATCACAACATTTTTAAATTCAAAATGGCCGATCCAATATTGCTGACCAAAATTTTAAAACAAAACTAAGTTGACTAAAAATTTCAAAATTCAAAATGGCATAATTTTTATAATATCGAATTACTATTTAAAATAATTCAGCCAATCAGAATGCCAGACGTCATTTTCGTTTAAATAAATTTTAGGCTATAGGTTTATTCGAAAGAATAAAAATTATGTCACATGGTAATTTGAAAGAGTAAAAATTATGTTAAATAGTAATTCCGTATTATAAAAATGTTATCCAATTATAGTTCGCTAAAATACAAATTATGTCAAATCGCAATTCGGAAATATCAAAATTAAGATGAATCGTAATTCATGAAAATAAAAATAAGAACAAAAAGTAATTTGGAAAAATAAAAATCAGTTACATTGGCAATTAGGACAGATAAAAATAAGAGGAAATTTCTATTCAGACAAATGATCTTAGGTCAAATAAATATTAGGGAAAATTAAATTTGGAGGATATTCATGCTCGTCCCATTGAATATCGTTAATGTGTTTAATTCAACAAATTCAAATTATATTATTAAATTAAATTATATTAATTATTTCAATCACAAAGAGATATTTCTCTTCACAATCGTGACATATGTGGGATATGCAATCAGAGATAGGAATTTCTATCGATCGATGCACGTGAGTTTCTGTGAAAAAGGTGGGTGTAAATAACGGCTGTTGAAGATTGTCTATGATAAATCGTAAAAACACAACCTGTGCCCATATGATAGTCACATTTTCACATTTATCGTTTGCAAAACTTTCTGGAATTATATTCCACTCACGAAGCGATGGAACGAATGTTTCTCGCTTATGGGCGATAAAATCAACATACCTGTCTGATATATTTTTTTTTCTTCGATATCTATTTTCCTTGTTATAACCTGCTGCGTGGGCGATTAAATTTACATTTCATGCAAAACAAACTTCGTATATGAAAAAACGATATATCTGCGCGCGTTAATTACTATAAGTTGCGGCTACGGGAAATTTAACTCTGCCACTTTTGATCGAGAATTTATCTTTTTATATTTTTATCTCAATGAGAAAGTATTGGTTTTATGTGAAAAATCACTTTGGTGGATTTCATCAAATGTCGACGTTTTAAGGTCCCTCGAGTCAGAAAAAATAGTTCCCCAGATTTGAAAATTCTATGTACGGCTATTCATAGCACTCGGAAACTCGAACAATTCATCCCTGCGAATTTTTTCGATAACAAAAAAAAATTATCAAAGTTAAAGCATTTACAAAGTCAAAAAAAAAATGACACTGAACCTTCGAAGCCAAACGACGCACGATATAAAAAAAAGTCAAAAAGAGAAAAACAAGAGTATCATAACAAGTTTTTGAATTTTTTTAAGAAATCAAAAATCAATAAAAGCTGTTCACTCAAAAAAGAGCTACAAATTTGTTATCAATCATTTTTTGATACGTAAAAAACAAAATTAAAAAAAAAGTAAATTTTTGGACAAACGACATAAGCTACGCAACTAGCTGTGAATTCGATCTCCAGTGTTTCCACTTTGTTTACTTATGAGCATTTTTGTTTCTTAAAATGATAGTTTAAAGTTTTCCTTTTGATCAATTTAAGAATAGAAATTCACAAAAAATACAAAATTATAAAATAATACAACAAAATTTCACAATACATTGACAAATCAGACAAATCAAGTTTTGTATTTAAAGTGGTCATTTTTCGAGAGGTTGGATTTTTAAACAATAATTATTTCAATTTTTCAGTCAAAAACAGTGAAATTCAACAAAGAAGACGAATTTGTAACAAACATTCAAAATCAATTTTGAATTATGTTGATGAAAAAAATTTCACTATGAAAACCCGTATTTTAAAATATCATGCATTACCATAGCTTCCTTACTATTTAATAAAATGTATCAATATTATAAGTCAATCGATTCGTTTTGAAACAAAACACATCTTTTCTATACTCACATCAACTTTAAATTATGAGAATGAGAAAATTTTTACTATGAAACTACATTTTTAATATAATATAAATGACCATAACTTCCTTACTCTTCAATCAAATGTATCATTATTATAGGTCAATCGATTCGTCTCAAACCAAGGAATCTTTCTTATTCGTGTATCAACTTTTAATTATGTTAGGGAAAAAAGCTTTACGATAAAAAACCGTATTTTCATATATTATGCATTACCATAGCTTCCTTACTCTTCAGTAAAATATATCAATATTATAGGTCAATCGATTCGTCTCGAACCAAAGAATCTTTTATGTTCTTGTATCAACTTTAAATTATGTTAATAAACAAAGTTTAACCATAAAAACCGATTTTCAAAATATATAAATTACCATAATAAATATTTTTATAAATCCTTCGATCAGTTTCAGGACATTAGTGGTGAAAATAAGTCATCCAAAGTTCATCAATTTATCTGCAACCGTTTTCAAGTTATCGGGTTCACAAAAAAGTGTGACCTTCACACACACATCCGGACAATAGCTCAGAACATGGTATTAGACATTATTAAATTAAGAAAGTTTTACTCAAAATAATTAATTTTTTTGATAATGTTACCATTACAAAGCTTCCTCCGTGAGGAAGCAAAAAAATAATCAGACAAAAGTTGTTCACCCAGAAAAGGGCTACAAATTTGTTATTAATCATTTTTTGATAGAACGCCTAGTTTTGGTTTCAATCGTAAGAAATGAAATTAAAAATTAAAAAATGGAATTTTTAGACAAACGACACAAGCTATGAAAAAAATGAATAGACAAAAATTGCTCATCCAAAGAAGAGATACAAATTTTTCATCCATAATTTTTTGGAAGGATGCGTAGTTTTTGTTTTATTTATAAAAAATAACATTAAAAATAAAGAAACGTATTGAAACGTCGTACGTTTCAATACCAATGCATATTATGAATTGTAATCACACAAAATTCAATTAAAAAATAAATAAAAAAAAAATGAAATATAAAATTTGTACATTATATTGCAATATCTGAAGACCGTAGACCGAGGTACAGAAATGAATATAATATACATTTGATATAATAGTGTTGAACATAATGTAGAAAAAATCATATTTTGACAAAACCGAGTGTGAAGCATGAGATACGTGATGAAAATGTGTTCGTTAAAGCCGAAAGAGCTTTAACAAAAGAGAATTCACAATCACCAATTTACAGTTGTCGATGCTTCGACCTTTAATTTTCCAAGGTCTGTGCACGAATGCAAATAAGTTTTTCACCTAAAAAGTTACCTATTTCATTTTTAGTTCAAGATTCTTATTTTTATTTGAAAATTCAACTATTTGGAGAAAATTTCATGTATTCTATTAAAAAGTCGTCTTTTTTGGTAAGAAATTAATTTTATTAGTTACAAATATAAATATTTTTGGACAGTTCATTTATGTACTTGGAAATTAATTTTCTTGAATTAGCTATGCCATTTTTGCTTGAAAATTTACCTTTTTTATTTTGAAATTCAACTATTTGCTTGAAAATTCATGTATTTCGTTAAAAATTCATCTTTTTGGAGAAAATTAATCTTCTTGGTTTAGAATTTATATTTTTGGTTGAAAATTCAATAGCTTCTTTAAAAATTAATTTTTTATCATTGAGGATTCATCATTTGAGTTTAAAATTCATTTCTTTGTTTGAAACTTGAACTATTTTGTTGGAAATTCGTCTCGTTTTGTTTTAAAATTGATCTGTTGTAGTTGTGAATTTGAATATTTCATTCAAAATTAAACTAATTTGCTAGAAATTGTTTTTTGTTTAAGAATTAATTTTTCAACTAAAAATGTAATTGTTCTATTTTTGGTCAAAAATTCAATTGATTAGTTAAAAATTTATTTTTTTCATTGAGGATTCATTGTTTTTAGTTTGAACTGGATTCTTTTATTGAAAACTTAACTATTTTATTGAAAATTCGTTTTTTTGTGTTTGAATATTGGTCTGTTTTAGTTGAGAATCGAAATATTTGTTTGAAAATTGAACTATTTTGTAAAAAATTATTTTTTAATTGAAAAATTAATCCTTTTACTGCAAATTTAACTATTTTATTTTTGATGCATATTTTATCTGTTTTACTTTAAAATCAAATTATGTGGTTTAACAGTTATTTATTTTATTAAAAATTCGTTTAAAATGTATTTTTTTTTGGTTGAGGATTCTTCATCTTAGTTTAAAATTCATTTCTTTGTTTGACAATTTATTATTTTGTTGAAAATTCGTCTGATTTTGTTTCAAAATTAATCTGTTAAAGTTGTGAATTTGAATATTTCGTTGAAAATTGTACTAATTTGTTAGAAATTAGTTTTTTTTTAATAATTAATTTTTTTAACTAAAAATGTAATTATTCTATTTTTGGTTAAAAATGCAATTGATTAGTACAAATTTATTTTTTTCATGAGGATTTACCATCTTTAGTTTGAAATCTATTTGTTTATTGAAAACTCAACTATTTTGTTGGAAATTCTTTTTTTTTGTGTTTGAATATTGGTCTGTTTTAGTTGAGAATGCAAACATTTTGTTCAAAATTGAACTATTTTGTGAAAAATTATTTTTTTTATTAAAAAACTAATCCTTTTAACTGCAAATTTAACTATTTTATTTTTGGCGGAAATTTTATCTGCTTTAGTTTAAAATCAAATGATGTGGTTGAAAAGTTAATTTTTTTTTTAATTTGTTAAAAATGTATTTTTTTCGTTGAGGATTCTTCATTTTAGTTTAAAATTCATTTCTTTCTTTGCCAATTTAAATATTTTGTTGAAAATTTGTCTAATTTTGTTTCAAAATTAATCTGTTTTATTTGTGAATTTGAATATTTCCTTGAAAATTGAACTAATTCGTTATAAATTAGTTTTTTTCAATTAATTTTTCAAACTAAAAATATAATTATTCTATTTTTGGTTGAAAATTCAATTGATTAGTGAAAATTTATTTTTTTCATTGAGGATTCATCATTTTTAGTTTTAAATTATTTTTTTTTATTGAAAACACATCTATTTTGTTGAAAATTCGTTTTTTTTAGTGTTTGAATATTGGTCTGTTTTAGTTGAGAATGCAAATATTTTGCTCAAAATTGAACTATTATGTGAAAAATTATTTTTTTAAATCAAAAACTAATCTTTTTAACTGCAAATTTAACTATTTTATTCTTGGCGGAAATTTTATCTGCTTTAGTTTAAAATCAAATTATGTGGTTGAAAAGTTATTTATTTTATTAAAAATTCTTTAAAAATGTATTTTTTCGTTGAGGATTCTTCATTTTAGTTTAAAATTCAATTCTTTGTTTGACAATTGAAATATTTTCTTGAACATTCGTCTCATTTTGTTACAAAATTAATCTGTTTTAGTTATTAATTTGAATATTTCGTTGAAAATTGAACTAATTTGTTAGAAATTAGTTTTATTTTTCAAATAATTAATTTTTCCAACTAAAAATGTAATTATTATATTTTTGGTTAAAAATTCAATTGATTAGTTAAAACTTTATTTTTTTCATAGAGGATTTATCATCTTTAGTTTGAAATGCATTTTTTTATTCAAAACTCAACTATTTTGTTGAAAATTCGTTGTTTTTTTTTGTGTTCGAATATTGGTCTGTTTTAGTTGAAAATGGAAATATTCCGTTGAAAATTGAAATATTTTGTAAAAAATGCTTTTTTTTATTAAGAAATTAATCCTTTGTCCAGCAAATTCAACTATTCTATTTTTGCTGAACATGTTATCTGTTTTAGTTCAAAATCAAACTATGTGGTTGAAAAGTTATTTATTTTATTAAAAATTCATTAAAAATGTATTTTTCTTGTCGAGAATTTTCCATTTTAGTTAAAAAATTATTTTTTTCATAGAGGATTCATCATCTTTAGTTTGAAATGCATTTTTTTATTGAAAACTCAACTATTTTGTTGAAAATTCGTTTTTTCTTTGTTTTTTTTGTTTAAATATTGGTCTGTTGTAGTTGAGAATTGAAACATTTCATTGAAAATTCATGTATCTTGTGAAAAATTCTTTTTTTTTATAAGAAAATTAAAATTAGTCTAATTTTGTTTCAAAATTAATTTGTTTTAGTTATGAATTTATTTTTGTTTGTTTGTATTTTTGTTTTAGTTCAAAATCAAAGTATGTGGTTGAAAAGTTATGCATTTTATTCAAAATTCGACATTTTTTATAGAAAATTAATATTCTTGTCTGATTTTCCATAATAAATCGTAAAAAGACGATGTTTCTCGCTCATAGGCGATAAGACCTGATTTTTTCCTTCTTTGATACCTATTTTACCTTTTATTATAAACTACTGCGTGGGCGATTATAATCTACATTTCATAGAAAACAAACTTCGTATATGAAAAGACGATATATACTCGTTTGATAATTACTATAGTTGCGGCTACAGGAAATTGGATAATTATACTTTATGGGATGGAAATATGCATCATATAGCTAAACATCTTTGGTACTTTAAACTTTATAATCTATTTATTATACATATTATAAGCTCATTCTAAGAGTATTTCAATAAACAGTTTTTTAATTATGAATTTTTGGAAAAAGGATCTTGGTAATTTTTTAAATCCTGGATTATAAAACTTAATATTATTTATTATATTGTATAATGTTTTGTCGAATTTTTATGCATATCGTCCGACAATTTTTTTCAAATCGACACAAAAATAAATCCATTTCTTTCGTTTAAAAAAAATGATATTTAGAAGTGGCGCAAGCCTCATGAAGTTTATTACATATTTCCCATAAGAAAAAAAGGCATTTTTGTAAATTTTTTTCAAAATCGTCCATATTAGTTGAATCGAGATAAAACCCAACATTTTTCTTTAAAATTAGCTACACAATTCGAGAAAAAAAATTACTTTTCAAATATCACCCTCATAAGTCTGCTTTATAGGGTCCCAAAAAACCCCCATGAGTGAAAAAATGGTTTTTGCGAGTTTCTGACGCTAATTACGATTTTTTTCGCGATTTTTTCAAAAATTTTTCACTTTTCGTCTAACTTTCAATTAGAGTGAGGTAATATTTAACTGATGATAGCAGCAAAATCTGTTTAAACAATTTATTATTGTCGTTATTAATATGCTCTTTGAATAATCCAAGAAATTGTGATTTTTTCTGAAATTTTCAACTTTTTGTCCACTTTTCACTTCGAGTGAGTTAATATTTAATTTAATTTAGAAAAAATAATTGCTTAAACAAATTATTATTGTTTATAACTATTTCCATCTATATTAATATCAGATAGTTGCAGTTTTTTTCTGAAATTTTTAACTTTTCACCCACTTTCTACTTGAAAAAATAATAAATAATCAAGTTAACAAACATAATTGTTTAAACCATTTATTATTTTTCATAACTGTATTTTATTAGATAAGTCTTAGAAGGTTGCAAAATTTTTTTAAATTTTTAATTTTGCTCTGCCTTCTTATTTATGAACAAATTATAATAAAAATACACAAAATCATTTTTTCAAAGAATCCCCTTCTTTTTTGTAAATATATTTTTCTGAAATCAAACAGATAATTGAAGCATTTTTCTAATTTTCTATATGGATCATATTAAATGTAAATTGTCTTTGAAGTACTTACTAAGAGCATTTTTGTTTAAATCATTATTAATATTTATTATTTGTTCCTTAAGTAAAAAGTCAAAGAAAAGCTGCAAAGTTCAGAAAAACTTGCAACTTTTTACCATTACTCTAATAGAATATAGTTAAAAACAATAATAACTTGTTTAAACAATTGTTTGATAAATTTTATTGATTATTACCTCGCTCTAAGTCATAAATTTACAAAACGTAAGAAATTTAAAGAAAACGCTAGTACCTAGCATTATTATAGAAGAAGATAATTATAAACAATACAAATTTCTTTAAAAAATTATATTTTTTTTAAATTTAATTCATTATTATAACACTCTTAGTAAAAAGTGGACAAAAAATTTAAAATCAAGGAAAAACACCTAGCTTTCTAGCAATTATCTAAGAGGAGATAGTTATAAACAATAATGAATTGTGTAAACAACCATTTTGTTAACTTGCATTATTTATTACTTAACTAAGTAAAAAGTGGGCAAAAAATTCAAACATTTTAGAAGAAGCCGCAACTATCTAGTATTAATAAAGAAGAAGATACTTATGAATAACAGTAAATTGTTTAAATAATTATTTTTCTCAATTGAATTTACTATGAAGTCACTCCGAGTGAACACTAGACAAATAGTTCAAAATTTCAGAAAGCATCCCAAATTTCTAGCATTATTCAAACTGAATATTGTTAACAATGATAAAAAATTGTTTATATAATTAATGTTGTTATCTTTAATCAATGAGTCACATCAATCTAACTGAAAATTGAACGAAAAGTGAAATTTTCTTTAAAAACTACAATTTTCTAGCAGAAGAGGCAAATTTTTTCAGATTAAAAGCACAGATCTGCAAAAAATCGGTAGCTATCGTTCGAAAAATGCGTTTTGTTTTGTATATTTGAGCTTATGTTACATCGCGAAATTTTTCTATTCTAAATTCGAATCCAACCTTCTAAAAGTATAACTCCTGAACTTTAAAAAGCTTTTTTAAAATTGAAGATATTACTTTTCTTCGCAGAGATATCCTTCAATGAAGTTTAGCCAATAAGGAGGCTTTCCCCTTCCATACGCAACGCTTGCGCAGTGATATTAACGGACCGCGACTTTTTTAACTGCGCAAGCGTTGCGTATGGAAGGGGAAAGCCTCCTCATTGGCTAATCTTCATTGAAGCATATCTCTGCAAAGAAAAATGATATCTTCAATTTAAAAAAATCTTTTTAAAGCTTGAGAGTTGCACTTTTAGATGGCATGAACCGATTTTAGAAAAAAAGATTGGAAATGACCCTTGGTTGGTCAACAACAATTGCAAACCATTTTTTGCAGATTTGTAAAATCAACTTTTCTCTCACGCAATAATTAATTAAAATATTTCAATAAAACTTCGTTAGAAAATAAAGTATCCTTGCTGAAATGCTACAATTGAAAAATTAATTAACCCTTTTTTCCAGTTTTCCAGTTAATCAAGATTATCTACTGTAAATCATTATCTACTGAAGGGTAGTTTCCCCTACAACAAAGCAGAAACCACACATATGGATGCAAATAGCTTTTTGTATCTTTTGAAGACGTCAGTACAAGAAAATTCAATAGGAGGAAGAATATAATGAGGGTTATAGTAAAAAGGGCTCTTTGGCTTTTTGAACACACTCAAATTACAGAGTAAAGCGAAGTAACGAGAACATGAGTGGGTGAAAATTATAAGTTGACAATATCGTTTACCTGGAATATAATACGCTTATTTCAAAGGAATAATTTTCTTAATTATAGCTTTTTAGTAAAGTTTATTTTCTCAAAAATATCCTATGTGTCAATAATTTTCACTTTACTCCGTATCTAAATAAATTGGACTAAATATGAGTCGAGTGGGAAACAACTACGGTAATCCGCTGGACTGCTCGGATATCTCAACTGGTAATTCGAGTAAACTAGCTCTAATCCACTCGTAATCTGGATTAATTCAAGTAACTTGGTGTAATATAGTATTCCGTATTCACAGTATTCCGAAAAAATCCACTTGTAATCTGCGGTAATCCACTTATAATCCACGATAATCTACTTGTAATTCGATGTAATTCAAGTCATTCGGAGTAACATAGTATTCCGTAATAACAGTATTCCGAAAAAAAACAGTTGAAATCGGGCGTAATCCACTTGTAATCCATGGTAATCCACTTGTGATCCAAAGCAATTCAAGTAACACGGTGTAATATAGTATTCCGTATTCCGTATTCACAGTATTCCGAAAAAATACACTTGTTTTTTACAGTAATCCACTTATAATCCATGATAATCTACTTGTAATTCGTTGTAATTCAAGTCATTCGGAGTAACATAGTATTCCGTATTAACAGTATTCCGAAAAAAACAGTTGAAATCCAGCGTAATCCATTTGTAATCCACGGTAATCCACTTGTGATTCAAAGTAATTCAAGTAACTCGGTGTAATATAGTATTCGGTATTCCGTATTCACAGTATTCCGAAAAAATACACTTGTTTTTTAGAGTAATCCACTTATAATCCACGATAATCCACTTGTAATTCGATGTAATTCAAGTCATTCAGAGTAACATAGTATTCCGTATAAACAGTATTCCGAAAAAAACCAGTTAGAATCTGGAGTAATCCACTGGTAATCCACAGTAATTTACTTATAATCAACGATAATCTACTTGTAATTCGATGTAATTCAAGTCATTCGAAGTAACATAGTATTCCGTATTAACAGTATTCCGAAAAAACCAGTTGAAATCCGCGGTAATCCACTTGTAATCCACGGTAATCCACTTGTGATCTAAAGTAATTCAAGTAACACGGTGTTATATAGTATTCGGTATTCCGTATTCACAGTATTCCGAAAAAATACACTTGTTTTTTAGAGTAATCCACTTATAATCCGAATATAGTTGAATCAACATTAAATCCCTAAATTCAGTAAAGTGAACTGGAATTCACTTGAAATTACATCAATTTAGTAGAATTTATTACATTTCGCTTCCATCCGCTTGATTTTAGTGGAATTTTCTTGAAATAAGTAGCATTAACTTAAATTCAGTAGCATTAACTGAAATTCAGTGGCAATATAAGTTGAATATAGTTACACTAACTTGAATTCAGTAGCCATAACTGAAATCCAGTACAATTTGCTTAAATGTACTTGAACTTGCGCTTACCGTGAATGTTTGAATTCACATTGAATCCTTTTTAGCAAAGTGAACTGGAAATCACTTAAAAACGAATCAGTTTAGCAGAATTGATTGCATTTCACTCCCATGCGCTTGATTTTAGCGGAATTTTCTTGAAATAAGTAGCATTAACTTAAATTCAGTAGCATTAACTTAAATTCAGTGGCACTATAACTTGAATATAGTAACACTAACTTGATTTCAGTAGCCATAACTGAAATCCAGTACAATTTGCTTAAATGTACTTGAACTTGCGTTTACCGTGAATGTAGTTGAATTCACATTGAATCCTTTTTAGCAAAGTGCACTGGAATTCACTTAAAATCACATCAGTTCAGTAGAATTTATTGCATTTCACTCCCATGAGCTTGATTTTAGTGGAATTTTCTTAAAATAAGTAGCATTAACTTAAATTCAGTAGCACTATGACTTGAATATAGTTACACTAACTTGAATTTAGTAGCCATAACTGAAATCCAGTACAATTGGCTTAAAAGTACTTGAACTTGCGTTTACCGTGAATGTAGTTGAATTCACATTGAATCCTTTTTAGCAAAGTGTACTGGAAATCACTCATAATCACACCAGTTCAGCAGAATTGATAGCATTTCAGTCCCATGCGCTTGAATTCAGTGGAATTTTGTTGAAATAAGTAGCATTGACTAAAATTCAGTAGTACTATAACTTAAATTCAGTAGCACTAACTTGAAATCAGTAGAACCAACTAGAATTCAGTAGCCGTTGACTAGTTTTCACTCTAGTGTACTTTATTTTAGTGGCAGTTCTTTGAAATGAATAGAATTCACTTAAATTCAGTAGCAATAACTTAAATTCAATAGAATTTGCTTTTTACTGAAATTCAGTAGCATTCGCCTTGAATGTAAACCTTAACGAATTTCTCATCACTTCAATTTCAATTCAAATGATAAATTCTCCAGAATTTCAGAACAAAGCATTGAAAAATCGTTTATCAGAAACAATTTTTATTTCGCAATATTAAAAAAAGGCTTTTCTTGAAAAGTACAGACGCTTTTCGATATTTTCAAAATATAAGTCAAATAATAAATTTCGGTCCCTTCAAGTTTGAGTTAAAAACTGCAAATAAGTCGAAAAATAATCTTGATCATTAAAAGAATTTTTTTATTCGTAGCAAAAAAATTAATGAAACAACGAATTTAAAAAAAATGAAAACCAAACCATTTTCAACTAAAATCAAGAATCTTCAACCAGAAAACTAAATTTTTAACCAATTTTTTATTTTAGTTTTTGACGTCGGAAGTTGAAATTTATTACTTTTTTGTAATAGAAATTTCCATTTGGTATGATTTTCTCCAGCGTAATATTGCTAGCCATTTTTTTTTGGTTCCCAGTGTACTGAAAAATAATTAAAATTTCAAAAATTTTTAAACGCAAAAAAAGTTTGTCCAAAAATCGTAATTTTTTGAAATTATTGCGAAATTATTATGAATTCAAAAGAACCTAGGATAGCATTTAATTTTAAAAAAATATATATTTTTTATATCTGTCTATGATTAAAGAAAGGTTTTTGGCAAAACCTGTAATAATTTCTGATTTTATAAAAATTTCTTATCATACAATTAATCATTAACTGATCAAATATATTTGTACGATTGAAGATTTTTTAAATCAGAAATAATTATACATTTTGCTAAAAAAAAACCTTCCTGTAACCATAGACAGAAATAAACAATAAGATTTTTAATTGAGAAAAACTATCTTTAGATTTTTTAAATCAAACGTTATTTGTTATAATTTTTTATAGTATAAAATTTTCAACCAAAAAGATGAATTTTCAAGAAAGACTTAATTTTCTACCGACAAAAAAATCGACAAAATACATGAATTTTCAATTAAGAAGGACATATTTTCAGCGAAAAAAGTTTTTGAATTTAGAAAAAAATTCATTTTTAACCAAAGCAACGAATTTTTCAGAAAATAGTTAAATTTTCAACCAAACCATTTTCAACTAAAATAAAAAATCTTCAATCAGTAAACTTCATTTTTAACAAAGTAGTTCAACTTTCAAGCAAGTAGTTGAATTTTCAATGAAAAAAGATTTATTATCAACAAAAATTAGAATAGTTAAATTTTCAGTTAAAAAAATGAATTTGAAAAAAAAAATTAATTTTCAATAATAAAGTTAAATTTTCTACCAAATTAGTCAAATTTTTAAGCCAAAAAGTAAAATTTTCAGCAAAGCAGATGAATTATCAATCAAAAAATTACTTTCAAACAAAATTGCTGAATTTTCTAAATAGCAGATTAATTTTTCACCAAATAAATGCATTTTCAACAAAAATCATGAATTTTGAACTAAAAAATATGAATATTTAACAAAAAATGGAATAGTTAAATTTTCAGTTAAGAAAATCAATTTTCAACAAAAAAAACGAACAAATTTTCAAGAAAATAATTTTAAAATATTTGAATTACCAATGCAAATCATTTCGAATTACCTGGAATACTCTGAATCACATGCTAATTATTTGGATTACTTAAATTACTCTAAATTATCCAGTATACAAGTGGATAAAGCTGGTTTATATGTGGATTACGTTGGAATACAAGTGGATTATTCAGATTACCTAAATTTCTCCACATTATCTGGATTGCAAGTTTAAAATGCTGGATTACTTCTGATTGGAAGTGGATTACTCCGACTTACAAGTGGATTACTCGTCTTATAAGTGGATTACTGCAACTTACTAAAATTACTCCAAGTTTCTGGATTACAAATATATAACTCTGGATTACTCTGCAGTAAAAGTGGATTACAAATGGATTACAAATGGATTGCTCTGGCTTACAAGGCGATTACTACTAATTACTTGAATTAATTCGGATTACAAGTGGATTACTCCGACTTACAATTGGATTACTCTGACTTACAAGTGGATTACTCTGACTTACAAGTGGATTACTCTGACTTACAAGTGGATTACTCCGACTTACAAGTGGATTACTCTGACTTACAAGTGGATTACTCTGACTTACAAGTGGATTACTCTGACTTACAAGTGGATTACTCCGAATTACAAGTGAATTACTCCGAAATCATAAGTGGATTATTGCGACTTACTAAAATTACTTCAAATTTTCTGGTTCACAAGTATATAACTCTGGATTACTCTGCAGTATAAGTGGATTACGTGTGGATTACATATGAATTACTTCTGATTACAAATAGGTTACAAATGGATTACTTTGGATTACAAGGGGATTACTACGAATTACTTTAATTACTCCGGAATACAAGTGGATTACTCCGACTCATAAGTGAAGTACTGCGACTTACTCAAATTACTACAAATCATCTGGATTACAACCAGATAGCTCTGGATTACTCTGCAGTACAAGTGGATTACGTGTGGATTACATGTGAATTACTTCTGATTGCAAATAGATTACAAATGGATTACTTTCGCTTACAAGTGGATTACTACGAATTACTCGAATTAATTCGGATTACAAGTGAATTACTCCGACTTACAAGTGGATTACTCTGATTCATAAGTGGATTACTAATACTTACTAAAATTACTTTAAATTTTCTGGTTCACAAGTATATAACTCTGGCTTACTCTGCAGTATAAGTGGATTACGTGTGGATTAGATGTGAATTACTTCTGATTACAAATAGATTACAAATGGATTACTTTGGATTACAAGGGGATTACTACGAATTACTTGAATTACTCCAGATTACAAGTGGATTAATCCGACTGATAAGTGAAGTACTGCAACTTACTAAAATTACTCCAAATTATCTGGATTACAATCAGATAGCTCTGGATTACTCTGCAGTACAAGTGGATTACGTGTGGATTACATGTTAATTACTTCTGATTACAAATGGATTACTTTGGATTACAAGACGATTACTACGAATTACTTGAATTACATCGGATTACAAGTGGATTACTCCAAATTACGAGTGGATTACTCCGATTTATAAGTGGATTACTACGACTTACTAAAATTACTCCAAATTTTCTGGAATACAAGTATGTAACTCTGGATTACACGTGGATTACGTTTGTATTACATGTGGATTACTTCTGATTACAAATGGATTACAAATGGTTTACTGTGACTTACAAGGCGATTACTACGAATTACTTGAATTACTTCGGATCACAAGCGGATTATTCGGATTCCTAAAATTACTGCGAATTTTCTGAGTTACAAGTATATAACTCTGGATTACTTCGGATTACTAGTGGATTAATGCACATTTCAAGTGGATTCCTCTGGTTTACAAGAAGATTACTACGAATTACTTGAATTATTACAGATTACAAGTGGATTACTTTTGATTACAAGTGGATTACGCCAACTTACAAGTGTATTAAGCGGATTATTAAAATTTCTTCCAATTTTCTGGATCACAAGTACATAACTGTGGATTACGCTGGATTATAAGTGAATTGCAAGTGGATTTTAAGTGGATTACTTCTGATTGCAAGTGGATTACTCTGGCTTACAAGTCGATTACCACAATTTACTTGAATGAAACCGGATTACAAGTGGATTACTCCAGATTACACTGGATTACTAGTTTGGATAAACGAGCGGTCCAGCGGATTAGCAGAGTTGTCTCAATTTTCAATCAAAAATGGATTTTTAAATTTTCAGTTAAGAAAATTAATTTTCAATTAAGAAAATTAATTTTCAAAAAGAACACGTTTCAATTTAAAAAAATAAAATTTCAACCAAAAATTGTAAAAAAAAATAAAATCACTGATTTTCATTTTTTCACCTTTTTATATTTGTTTATATTTTATATTTATTTTCTCCGTTATAATTCCTAAAGTATTCAGTAATAAAAAAATGTTTGCAAATATTGAACATTCTACATCATTAAAAAATTATTTTAATTGGCTCTAGGAAAAGCATGCAAAAAGTTTATAATGAAGATAATTAGGAAACGGTTTCATTGATTGATACAAAGCTAGCAAAAAACTTGTTGAACATGCGTCAGAACTTAAATATATAGTTGAGAAAATTTGACTAATTTTTTCCGATCCGTAAGAGGCGAAAATTTTAAATTTTTTAGTAAAAATACAACAAAATTATTATTTTATGGGCTAATTTTCTTTAGGCTTCGAAAATTTAGAAACTTTTATTATTTTCTTATTACATCAAGAACCACCGCAAGTAATCTACTAGTAATATAATACTGAGAAAAATCATGCCGAATGGTAATATCTATTACAAAAAAGCAAAATTAAATTGCCTACGAAAAAAAAACTTTGTTCGAATTTTTCAAATATAATTCTAACAGACGTCCTAAATGATGGTCTCAAAAAGTTTAAACTAATTTGTTGCTACCAATAAAAAAATAAATTTAAAGATAAACATCATTTTTCAACTTTTTTCTAGTTTTTATTTTAAATATTTTCGAGACAGCACTCAAAATCATCTGATCAAGTTTTTCCAGGGTCAAACCTCACTGATTGACTCGCATTTCAAAACAATCGAAAATTGTTTTTCCTTGTCACTAAAAAAAACCTTTATTTTTCGATATCTTTCTAGAGAAAAAAGTTTCTTCAGTAGACTACTGAAGTCTCTGATCTGTAAGAGGCGAGTAAGAAAGGGATAACTTTCATCCCCTCTTTGATGTTGGCCACGGCCCTGGTCGTTTCTCTCCCTCTATCTTTCTCTCTCTTTCTTTCTCAATTCGTAACCCCAACTCCAGACCCTTCGAATTCCCATAACCGTCTTTCCGTCCTTGTCTCGGCGTCCTCCCTCCAATAAAATACTCCTGGCAGGGGGATGAGCGAATAGAGTTTCTCCCGCCAGTGACTGGCGGGAGATAACCCCACCAGCCCCTAACCCCTAACCCCTAGCCCCTAACCAACGCGACTCAAACGGCGATCGATGGAGCGTCGCCCGCGGTGAGTAACCCCCGACTCACCTATAGTCAGTATAGTCAACCGCGGTGCAATATCAGAGGTTTCGAAACTTCAAATCCCTCCTCACGAGCCGAGCCGGGCCGGGCCGGGGGGCCAGATGGAGCCAGACCAAGCACTCGAAATTCGCGAACAGCGACCTTAACCCTTATAGCCCCCAGCCACTCAGGTATAACCACTTACATTGATTTCCGGTCGAGTCGCAACTTATTTGACAAACTAACGAGTTATGTACTCCTGGAAGGGGATGAATAAATTGCAAGATAATCAGACTGCATTTCATTTTCGACATTCTTGACATGCCCTTCAGTCTAGTACATTTTAAAATGCAGTCTTCAAATTTCTAAATGCGATTTGAATCAATAGGAGTTTTTCAATAAGAAATAAACTGTTCATGTACACTAATTTTCAAAATTGAAAGATTACATGAGATTGTAAAATATTGCATGGGATTGAAAAATATTGCATGGGATGCAGGAGATTGCATGGTATTTAAATGGATTGCATGGAATTGCAAAGGATTGTATCGAATTGCAGGGGATTGCATGGCCTTGCAAAACATTGATTGGAATCGCAGGAGATTTCATGGAATTGCAGGAGATTGCATGGTATTTTAATGAATTACATGGGATTGCAGGTGATTGCATAAAATTGCAAAATATTGCATGGTATCGCAAAACATTGCATGGAATTGCAGGAGATTGCATGGGATTAAAAGGGACTTGAAAGGATTGCCTGATATTGCAAAGTAGTTTAAATTATTACATGTGATTGAAAAACATTGCATTGGATTGCAGGAGATTGCATGAGATTGTATGGGATTACAGGAGATTGCATGCGGTTTTAAAGTATTGCATAAGATCTCAAAGGATTGCATAACATTACATCAAGATGGCATGAGATAAGCAGGTATGGCATTGAATTTCAGGAGATCACATGTGAGAGGCCTGTTATTGTAAAGTATTTTGATTGATTGCATGGGATTGAAAAATATTTCACGGAATTGCAGGAGATTGCATGTTATTTTAATGAATTGCATGGGATTGCAAAGAATTGTATTGGATTGCAGGAGATTGTATAGAATTGCAAAACATTGCATAGTACTGCAAAACATTGCATGGAATTGTAGGAGATTGCGTGGAATTGCAGGAGATTGCATGAGGTTTTAAAGTATTGCCATAAGATTGCAAAGGATTGAATAGCATTACATTTTAAATGATTACATTGGATTGAAAAAGATTGCATGGGATTGCAAAAGATTACATGGCATTTTAATGAATTGCATGGGATTGTAAAGGATTGTATGGGATTGCAGGAGATTGCATAGAATTGCAAAACATTGCATGGAATTGCAAAAGATTGCTTGGAATTGCAGGAGATTGCATGGAGGTTTAAAGTAATACATAAGATTGCAAAGGATTGCGTAGCATTACATCGAGATAGCATGAGATTAAAAGGGATTGCATTGAATTTTGTAATATTGTATGGGATTACAAGGGACTTTAAAGGATTGCCTGCTATTGTAAAGTATTTAAAATGATTACATGTGATATGCCTGCTATTGTGAAGTATTTTAAATGATAACATGGAATTGAAAAAGATTGCATGGGATTGCAGAAGATTGCATGATATTTTAATAAATTACATAGGACTGCAGATAATTACATAGGATTGCAGGTGATTGCATATAATTGCAAAATATTGCATGGTAATGCAAAAAATTGCATGGAATTGCAGGAGATTGCATGTAGTTTTAAAGTATTGCGTAAGATTGCAAAGAATTGCATATCATTATATCGAGATGGCATGAGGTTACAAGGGATTGCATTCAAATTCAGGATATTGCATGGGATTACAAGGGGCTCTAAAGAATTGCCTGCTATTGCAAAGTATTTTAAATTATTGCATGGGATTGCAAAAGATTGCATTGGATTGCAGGAGATTGCATGGTATTTTAATGAATTGCATGGGATTGTAAAGGATTGTATGGGATTGCGAGAGATTGCATAAAATTAAAAAAGATTGCATGGCCTTGCAAGATATTGCATGGAATTGCACGAGATTGCATGGGGTTTTTAAGGATTGCATAAGATTGCAAAGGGTTGCATAACATTACATCGAGATAGCATGAAATTACAATGGATTGCTTCGAATTTCAGGAGATTGCATAGGATTCCAAGGGACTTTAAAGGATTGCCTGATATTGCGAAATATTGTAAATGATTACATGTGATATGCCTGCCATTGCAAAGTATTTTAAATTACTTCACGGGATTGCAGATTATTGCATTGTATTTTAATGAATTAGATGAGATTGCAAAGGATTGTTCGGGATTGCAGGAGATTGCATGGCCTTGAAAAAGATTGCATGGCTTTGCAAAAGATTGCATGGAATTGCTGGAGATTGCTTGGAATTGCAGGAGATTGCAAGGGGTTTTAGAGGATTGTAAAGGATTGCATATCTTAACATAGAGATAGCATGAAATAACAAGAGATTGTATTGAATTTCAAGACATTGCATGGGATTACAAAGAACTGAAGGATTGCCTATTATTGCAAAGGATTCTAATACACTATATAGGATTGCATAAGATTACATGACATTACTAGAGATTGCATGGGATTTCAGAAGATTTCATCAAGATAGTATGGGATTGCATCAAGATAGCATGGGATTACAAGAGAATGCATCCAGTTACAGGAGATTGCATGGGATTGCAAAGGATTACAAGAAATGTTGAAGGATGTTATAGGATTGAAAAGGATTGCATAGGATTTCATCGACATTGCGGGGGATTACAAAAGATTGCATGGAATTGCAGGAGATTGCATGAATTTACAATAGATTTGAATAATTTTAATGGATTGCATGAGATTTCTTTGGATTGCAACGAGATTGCATAGGATTGCAAAAGATTGCAAAGGATTGCAAAGTATTGTAGGGGATTGCAGGAGTCTGTATAAGACTACAAAGGATTGCATGGGATTGTAAAGGATTTGATAAAATTGCGGAAAATTGCATTATATTTTAAAGGAACGCATGGGACTGCGAAGGATTTTAAAGGATTGCAAAGGATTTTATGAAATTGCAGTATATTACATGAGAATACAAAGGATTGAATTGGATTGGCCTGGAATTGCATTGGGATACTATTTTCATACCTTCACTAAACTTAAGTTTATTTCAATCCTCCCACTTTCCGAGTTTTTCTGAAATAAAAAAAAAATCCACCTCGGTCGGGATTCGAACCATGAAACACATTCCGAACTTCATTCCAAAAAACGAGTTCCTATGTTTGAATTTGAATTAAATACAAAATTCTTCTACATTTCCGGGTGCTCAATGACAAGTTTTTTTCAGTTAAAAAAAAATCTGCTTTAGTCAAACTTATTGACTTCCATTTATATATTTCAATCTATAAATTTCAATTTATCCGAGAATCTATCTCCGGGTGCAAAAACGCTCTTTTCGATAAAACCCAATAACAAAATGTACCTTCTTTCTCGATTATCCCCTGCGGAAACAGAGTTGCGTCAGTTTCCAAGGTCATCGGCCCTTGAACTTGCTAGACCTTGAATTCAAGCTGCTGATTTATCGCTCCCCCTGACGAATTTTCTTTGTTAGTCACTCCAACGCAGAAATGTAGCCCTAAGTACCACCCTAGTATTCCCGACCCCTCCGATCAGAAAGTTCTTTCCCCCATACGTTACGTACCGGGTGCCCATTAATAGCAATCGGATGTAATTCGGCACTCAAGAATAATTGAACTGCCACGTTATTTCAGAAAATCCTTTTCTCCCTTTCAGGTAAGAAGCCTGCCAAAAGTACCCTCAGAGAGAGTATCAAACTGGATTACATTCTAATTAAAAGTAATTGTCTTTATATGCCGGAAACTCTTCGTTCCCCTCCTTGAAGGAATCAATTTCATAATTATTTTAAATTAAAAATACAGTGAAACCTGGATTTAGCTCCCCTGGATTTTGTCCTTCCGCGAATTGACGCTGCGCCGTGTGCATACGTGAGAGGCGTTTGCGGGGGGATGTGCGGTGTGCAGTCAGGCGTGACAAAACAGAGAGAAACAGGAGAGAGATAAAACAGGAGAGAGACAAAATAGTTCCAAGTCTCTGGATTTAACTTCAAGGTCAGCCCCAAAACAGGCGCTAATTCCAGGTTCGACTGTATTTAATTTCTGAAAAAAAAAATCTTTCTCCTTCGCTCCGCTGGGAATCGAACCACATGTCTTCCGATTGCCGGTCAGGCGCTTTTACCACTAAGCTACTAGACAGATCGAAGGCAGGTACTTTTTTCTGATATCGCTTTTCATAGCAAGGTGTTATGTTATAGATTTTACAGAAAATCTTATATGATTTGACAGCTTTTTATATGATTTATACAAATTTTCTTATTATAACGAGAAAATTTTATAATTTCAATATAAATGACACTATTTTTTCCACTTAGTTGCAATTCTTTACAATTGGTGGATTATTTTTTTTCTTTTACCAAATATGACTGCGCGTGTGTAATAATCTGACACCGTACTTTTAATATTTTTTTAACATTTAAAACATAAAAAATTCATTTTCAAGGTATTTCCTGATGAATCATTCATCAAGGTAGGATTAAATTCATCATACTTAATATTAAAGTAAATTAAATTAATATTTAATTTAATTCTTAATATGTTAATTAATATTTAATCTAAAAAATTAATATAGTAGAATTTGATATCAAAATAAAATAATTCAATGATTAATACCAAAATAAAGAATTTATTCACAACTCGTTCTTTTTCCAGAATAAAGAAGTTAAATTGAAAAAAAAAATGTAGAGTAATCATATAGTACAATTTGATACCAAAATAAAATAATTCAATAATTATTACGAAAATAAAGAATAAAAGAATTTGATAAAAAAATATAAAAATTCTGAACGAAAAATATAAAATTATACTTTTTAAATTACAAGAATAAAGATTTAATTAAAACATAATGTTATAAAATTCTACTATAACGTTGAAATCTTTATTATTTTGTTGAAAATGAAACTATTTTATTAAAATATTTTTTTTTTGTTCAAAAATGCAACTAGTTTAATTTTCCGTTTGAAAAATTAACTTTTAATCAAAAAGAAAAAATCTTTAACACGATGTTGAAATCCTCAATCAAAACCGATCAATTTTAATAATATAGTTGCATTTTTAACAAAAAAAAAATGAAATAGACGAATTTTCAAATAAAAAAAGAAATTTTCTACAAAAACTGGAATATTTCAATTTTAAGATCAAAGACTTTATTTCGAACCAAAAAAAAAGAATTTTCAACCAAATAGTTAAATTTTCAACAAAAAAATTTAGGTTTAAAAAAGTAATTCAACTTTTAACGAAGTAGATTTTACAAAAGAGCAGTAATTTTTTAAGTCCACTGTAAGGATATTAATTTTCGTCCAGAGAATTTTGATTTTTTTTATTGAAAAAGGTTAGTTCAACTTTAATTCAATTAGTTAAATTTTCAACAAAAAAGATTAATTTTCAAACAAATAAAAAATGAATTTTCAACAAAATAATTATTTTTCAACGAAAATTGTAATAGTTGATATTTCTACACAAAGGGATGAATTTTAAACCAATAAACATTTTTCAGTTAAGAAAGAAATAAGATTCAACTTTCAATAATTTCAATAATTTTGCACATATTTGCCACATAAATGAAATTATTTTATTTTTATATCAAAATTTTATTTTTAAAGTTCAAGAATAAGACAAATGTGGCATTTATTTTTATGATGAAATTTAAAGGTTTTCCATAATTTTCCAGATGAATACCTTATAGAAGAAAAACGGAAATATCTGGAATTTATAGGGGTTTTAAGTCAGTTCTTGTTCGAATCCACCTGTAAATTTTATATTGGTCCCAGGATTTTTCTTCTTATATAAAAATTTTATTAAATTTTCCAGATTTTCGCTAATCGTGAATAGCGACTGAAAACCCTTTTTTAGTTCAAAATTCAATTATTTTCTTGAAAATGGAATTACTTTGTTAAAAATTTATTTTTTTGGTTGATGATTCTCATTTTAGTTGAAAATAATTTTTTTGGTAGAAAATTCATGTATTTTTTCAAAAAATAATCTATTGTGGTACAAAATTAATCGTTTTGGTTCAAAATTGATTTATTTGGCTTAAAAATTAGTTGTTTTTTATTGAAAATTAATTTTTGAACTGACTCATCCACCTTTTTGGTGGAAAATTCAATTATTAGGTTAACAATTCCATTAAAAATTAAAATATTTGGTTGAGAATTCATGTATTTTGTTTAGAATTATTCTGTTTAGGTACAAAATGAATCTTTTTAGTAGAAAATTCATTTGCTTGGTTAAAAATTTAACTATTTAATTGAAAATTTATTTTATTTGCTTAAGAACTTATTTCTCCAACTAAAAATTAAACTATTCTATTTTTTGTTTAAAATGTATCTTTTTTATTTTAAAATCTATCTATTTTGTTAAAAATTTGTCTTTTTTGGTATAAAATTATCCTTGTTGGTTGAAAATTCAACTATCAGGTTGAAGATTCAATTAAAACTGAAATTATTTGGTTGGAAAATAATGTAATTAAAAAAAAATATATTCTTTTTTGGCAAAAAATTAATCTTTTTGGTTGAAATTTCATTTCTTCGGTTGAAAATTAGTTGTTTTTTTTTAATTGAAAATTAATTTTTTTTAAATAAAATTTTGACTATTCCACTTTTTGTCGGAATTTTTTTTTATAAAAATTCAATCATTTTGGTTGAAATTTTATCAGATGTTTTTTTCAAAGATGAGTATTTGAAGAAAAAATAATTTTGCAAAAATTGTGCGAAAAAATTGCAAATGCCAAAATGTTTGCACTCAATGACAATATTTGATTTTTTAGGCATGTTTTTGATCAGCGACCATAAATAAATCAATAATATAAATTTCATATATTTCATGCAATTAATCGTAGATAACGGAAGGTTAAAAATTATTATGCATTTTTGCATGGTAAATATATACTCTAGAAAATGTTTGAAAATGAGAAAGTTTGTTCAATTATATGTTATAATCACTAACTTCCTATTCTATTTATATTGAAAAAAATGTTGGTAAAAAAATTTCGAAAAGAAATTTTCATTGCAGAATTTTGCACTTAATGGCAACCATTGATTTTCTTCAGATCATATGCGAGCTCGACAACCCCAAAATCATCAAGTACACCTGATTTCAAATCCATTCTTGCACATTTTCTTACCACGTCCCATTTTTGCAAGGGTAATAACCATTGCAAAAATGTTCAAATTTGATAATTTGCTCATTTATCTGTTAAAATTTGCTTTCTTATGCAATTTTTATGGAAAAAAATTTTTTTTGCAGAAATATTGCGAAAAAAAATTAAATTTCAAAATTTTTGCACTGGGCAGTTCTCGATTATTTTGACATCATATTCTTGTTCAGTGACCCAAAAAAAACTTCTAGGTGCTAATTTCGTCTCGATTTTCGCAAATTTTCTTACCATGTCCCATTTTTGCATTGACAGGCACCACTGTGCGAGGGTTGGCATGATCCAGACCCTAAAAATTATGGTGAATTTTTTTATGCAGAGATTGTGGCGATAATTAATAATAATAAAGAAATATAAATTCGGAATTTTTTATGTTTTTAACCCAAAAAACCCACTCAACCTTTTTTTGTAAGTTTTTAATAATAATGGGCAGATGTACCACTTCAAGCTAATGAGATAACATTTCATTTTTTTTGAATTTTTTTTTGTAATAAAAGTTTAATTTAGCAATTTAATAAAACTGATTTTTTGCAAATTTTCAAAACTTCATAAATTGGTCAAAAATAATTTTTGTTTATTTTTTATTATCGCCACAATCTCTATATAAAAAGAATCACCATCATTTTTGTTGTCACAGAAAAAAAAGTGAAAATTTCGAAAATTAAACAAAAAAATATTGACCAGAAAAATGAAAATCAAAAATTGTACACCATCCTCATTATAAAAGGCAACGAAAACTGGGACTTCTATTGAGGTTTTTGTAGCGCAAATAAAAACGACTCGTAATAAAAACGACGGGTCTCTCTTTCTGGTTTTTTTGTCCCTATGGTTAATAAAAATTCGTACTCCACAAAAACTTTCGTATAAACTTTTTTTTCAAACGAAAATTGAGTCTTCTATAGAGATTTATGTAGCACAAATAGGTCTCCAAAACCCTTTTTAAAAAGATCCAGTTTTCGTTCAACAAAAACATTTATAGGAACTTTTTTACTACATATTTAACATATAATAACGTAACTATGACTGAAATTTGGAATAAAAAAATAAATAAAAATTTGAATTTAAAAAAAGGGCTCCATCCATTTTTTTCCTTGTTGGCTCAAAATATCTAAGCAACATGAGATAATTGAATCCTGTTGAGAATTTTTGTTGAGTAAGAATGTTCAATAACCTTAGGCACAAAAAGAACTATTTGCTCTAAAAAAAAACCTTCACATAGAAGGCCCAGTTTTCGTTTGACACCAAAAGTTATAGGAACTCGTATACTAGATATTTTATTTATAAAAAAACATTACGTGCGTCCTAAACTATGACCCAAGACAGCTTTATGTGTAACCATCTTCGATAAACGTTAACTTAAAGTAAAATCTTACATAAAGCATTAGGAATAAATTAAAGAATAAATAAAAAGATGTCAATGATTTCAAAACATTGCAAAAGAATTCAGAAAAATGTCAAAAATTTGCATGGATTTCAAAGATTTCAAAAGATGTCTAAATATTTCACAGTTTGAAATAAATGAAAGAATAAATAAAAAGATTTGAATGATTTCAAAACGTTGCAAAAGAATTCAGAAAAATGTCAAAAATTTGCATAGATTTCAAAGATTTTACAAAGATTTTAAAAGATGTCAAAATATTTTACAGTTTAAAAATAAATTTCTTATTAACTTTAAATTAAATTTATCGTAAAATACTCTAAAATAGAGAAAAAGTTGATTTGGAAAGATTTTTAAGAATAAATTAAAGAATGAGTGGGTGAAGAGAAGCAAGCCTCCGGTCTCTGACACACGACACAACGTGTATGTCAGAGCCTTGCATTATACTTTCGAACCACAGTTTTCCTCGACTCAGGCGGGACTCCCCATATCGAGGTCTAAACTGTTTGCACATATAATAAAAATTGTTTTTCAGAAGAAAAAAACTGCAAAAATCAAAATTTCAATTTTCAAAAAAAAGACCACACCGATTTTTTAAATTCCTTACTTAAAATATTCGGGCAACGTCAGAGATTTAAATACTGCAAAGAACTGGCTTTGAGTAAGTATTACTTAATAGTCAGGATTTGATTGGTCCAAATTCGATAGCTTCGGTCCGCCCTATTAAGTAACCCTAAAGTTTAATTTAAAACAATTGTACCACATTGATCAACTTTTCTATTCTATTAAAGCTGAAAATAAAAGACATTTTTTCACTCGACCCCTAATCTCTAAGGAGTTTTCACCTCACTAAGGAACTAAGTTTATCGCCTCGACATTGAAAAATATAAACGGAAAATACAAAAATACTGGGGACACCTGGGAAATTCTAGCACTAAGCGTTGTCTCCCAGGAACGTGGTTATGTCGTCTACATTGTCTCCAAAGTAAAAATAGGTGAAAACGAATAACCCGCTTTGGTCATTGAAAAACCGGACATTGAAAAGTCTCGGTTACTTCCAGTTCTGTACGACGCGACGCTTGTACGATAACCTGGGGACTGAACTAGGGTCTCTAAAATCTTTTTCACTCTCGTAAAGAAAGATGAGTATAGTCAGCAAGGAAGGTAAAATGGACTTTTAAAGGTGGCCTCAGAAAATAACGATTTTCAGATTGAAATTGTGAAAGAGGTGAAGCTGTATAAATATCGGATAATGTTCTACAAAATTCTGAGCTATGAAGAATACCGAAATTCGATTTTGGAGGTGCCAGCTTAATGGACCTGATCTAGCTACAATTATTGTTAGAAACGAACTAACGAGAGTGGTCAAATTATGTATTATATTATAGAATTTATAGCCAAATCTGTTCAGAAGTAAAACGCACTGATTTTTTTTTGTTTGAAATTTTTTCAAGTTCAAAAGTTTTTCCAGAGTTTTCAAACTGTTCAATGGGTTCGTAAACCTCTATCATGGTCGTTACACCTTTACGATCAAATATTATCGGAATTTCCTATAATGAATTCCTTATAATTTTTTCGCGATTCTAGACAAATCTTTATAGAAAATCATTACAAGGAACTCAATGTAGAAATAATTTTAAGTACTACGTTGTATTGGAATGAAAAGGACTAAATTAGCCAAAAATACGTATTTTTAATCAAATGAGTACTTTACTTGGGTACTTCTCTAATAGTGAGAAAATCAGTGTTCCAGGCAAATTAATCATATAAAATAAAACGTTTTCTTGTAAATTGTTATTACAAATAAAAGTTTATTAATGGTTCTTATTAAACCACTGCGTACAACGTTAAAATTAGGAATACACATTACGTAATCTCCTTCTAAGTATATCAAAAATCAGTCCTCTGGTGTGTCACTAACCAAAAATGACAATCAATGCTATAGATTTCACAGTAAATTAAATAAAAAATGTCATTTATATTGTAATAATTGTACAAATGCTGTAATAATGGAAGATAAAATCATGTAGCACATATTTTTTAAATTTAATATTAAATATTTAAAAACCCGAGCTTAATGTTGTCCCTCAGTTTTTGGAGACATTCCGGTGGTTCAACTTCAAAATTATTTTAATCGTTCTATGTGCAACAAAAAGTAATCTTTTTGCGTTAAACGGAACGTAACCAACGTGAAGTTTGTCCCCTGGCGAGTAGATTTATCCTTTGTTTTTTAAATTAAATTAACAGCTTTTGGTATTTTATATACTCAAGGAGGGCAGACAATTATTCCTCCAAGTAAATGAATAATACTTTATTAGTATTTGTGATAGCCTCGACCTTTGTGGAATTTCTCAGTCCCCTGGAGTCAGTCTCCTGTCACAGAATGAGGCAGGGGACTGATGAAACTACCTGGGGGCTGATAGAGGAGTCACGTTAGACGTTAAAAAAGAAAAAGTTCAGAAGCCCGGAGGCTTTCCATCGATTTTGATGAAACCTTTTGTATTGTGTTGCTAAATATGTGTCGTAAAAAGGTAAAAAACCTGTTCGGTAATTTGGAAATCCAATTTTTTTTAAGAATTTCCAAAAATCGACTTAAAAAACTTGAATAAATTAAGTCCTAGAGGAGCAAAAACACAGTGTATATGTATATTGGGGTTTGCTAATTATAAATTTAGGTAAAAAAATTCAAAAGGACGGACCAAAGGATTTTAACATTTACAAACTTAAAAATAATAATAATAAATGATTGATATTTCACATGCATATTCCTTGAGGCGTAAGAAGTTAATAAAAAATTATGTTGACCCGGGATGAAGGGTGAAAATACCGTTAAATCGTGGGAAACACCCCCAAAAATGTTTTTTGGCGATTACTTTGGAAAGGGTGCATCGGCACAAAATGAATTTTTGCACACAACTTGCGCATAAAATATACATCAAAAATTATGGTATTCACTTTTCTTTTGTCGGTCATATTTTCCGAGATCCGCCCTGAGAGTAGAGGGTGAGTTCACCGCGCGGGTCTCCGCTCCTGTCGTAGCTCACATCTCCAAACGAGATGGGTTTTCGATGAAAATGCATAGAACTTAAGTTGTAGAACGGAAAATTCTATATAATTTCAGTACTGTACACTTTTATTCAGAAACGACCCCATTTTGAGATACGAGCTGCGAAAGGAGCGTACGATTCGCGCGACACAACGCACCTCCTACTCCCAGGGTGGATATCTCGGAAAATATAATTGACAAAGGAAAAGTGAATATCATGATTTTTTATGCATATTTTATGTAAAAGTTTTTCTGCAAAAATTCATTTTTACCGATCCACCCTTTCCAAAATAATCGTCAAAAATCATTTTTGGGGATGTTTTCCACAATTTAGGTGTGTTTTCGCCCTTCATCCCGGGCCAAAATTTTTTTTTAATTTCTGATGCTTTCAGGAATATGAATGCCAAATATTGATCATATATTATTTTATTTTTTCTTCAAAGTTTATAAATCTTAAAAACTGTTGGTCCGCTATATTGATTTTAATTAAGAAGACTAATATTATGAAGATATTATAAAGACTAATAATCAGTTTAAAAAGTTTATATTATTATGAGTCTAAAATATACGTGGTACGAACTGTTGTATCTTTAAAGTAGGAATGTTAATTTTCAAATGTTTTTTATTACAAGACATTTTTTGAGCAGCAAAATTAATTGAAATTGTTCATCAGTAATAACTGATAAACCCTGTCACGAATTTTCACAAAATCGTCAATAAAACTTTAACTACTGCAAAAGCTATAGGGCTATTTGCAGTTTACGTGAAATCCCTTAAAATATTTTGAAATACTTCGACAATCCTTAAAACATTTTAAAATACTTTGCGGTCTCTAGAAATCTCTTGAAATCCCTTGAAATCTTTTCGAACCACTTGAAAATGTATTAAGTTCCTTGCAATACTCTTGGAAGTTCTATTACAATCTCTTGAAATATTTTGAAACACTTTGAGAATCCCTCAAATCTTTTTAAATACTTTGCAATTCCTAAAAATTCTTTGAAATCCTTTCAAACATTAAAATTTGTGTGATATGCCCTGAATTATTTCGAAACACATTGAAAACGCATAAAATTTTCTTTAATCTCTTGAAATCCTCTGAAATCTTCTTAAATCGATTAAAATTCATAGATATTTTGTGAAAATCTTTGAAATCTTTTACAAAAAGGTGACTTTTTATGAAAATAGTTGAAGTTTCAGCAAAATAGGTGAATCTTCAACCAAATAGTATCTACATTTTTTAAGCAGAAGAGATAACTTCGCAATCAAAAATATTATAGTAGACTTTTCAAATAAGAATAATTAAAAAAAAAAAAATTAACTTTCAACCAAAAACGATGACTTTTTAACGAAATAGTTGAATTTTCAACGCAATCAAATAAAATTTCTAATTTACTTTCAACCAAAAGATGAATTTTGAATCCAAAAGGCCAATTTTCTATTCGAAAAGACGAATGTTTAAAAAAGCATTTGAATTTTTGATCAAAAGCGATGAATTATGAACCAAAAACATAATAGTAGACTTTTTAATTAAAAAGGATTCATTTTAAACCAAAAATAGTTGGGTTTTCTTATTAGGTTCTATTAATTCAGTACTCATTTAAACAAAACAAAAAATAAATAAATAAGGGGAATTTTTTTCAGAACAGGGGGAAGAAGAGGAATTCTTCAAAACGGGGAAAAGAGGGGAATAGGGCAAAGAGCGCGAAGTCTGTGATTTAATAAACCGCAGTGAGATGATTGGTAAAACTAAGCACGATTCTAAACACATTTTTTCGAAAAGCAAGACGATATTTATTGCAAAAGTAACAACAAATCTGAAAAATTCCCGGCTATCTCCCAATATTCAAATTCCAGGCTAATTCCCGGGGTTTTCCGGTCAGTGGTCACCCTTTCGATAAAGTTCGATGGTCCATGTCCGTACGTAAAAGCTTCCAAAACATCTCTATACAGTATACATCGTCGCCTTTTTTATTGCTCGTCTTTTTTTTAATTGACAATAATACCCAAAAGCCGAGGCGAATTACAGGGTAAATAGCTTAATTGTAATAATACAATGACTTAATATGTACATTAAATTTTTAATATTATATTTTGAAGACTGAGCATGAGACCGCAAATATATCTAAGTTAGAACTATTCACTATACAGAAAGCAAAATCATTTATAGTGGTGCAATATTCGAAAAGTCGGTGAATTTTGAATCAAGTTATTATTTATTGTTGAGATATAAAATACTTATTTTTGTCTAAAATTAAATGCCAGTGCTCGGATAAAGTGTTGAATCTTTTATAAGAGATATCGACAATCTACAAGGTTTCTCATAATCTCAAACACAAATACTAGTAACATGCAATTGAAACATTCTTCTGACGTAAAGAGGTTAAACTTTTTACGTGACTGAAGAGAATTGCTGCCTATTGGGGAGTAGTATCCTTCTTTTTTAAAAAACACAAGTTTAAGTAACCTTTTTTGGATTTTTTCAAGTGCATTCAAATGATATCTTTGATGTGGTTCCCATATGATCGAACCGTCTTCCAATTTGGATCTGACCAGATATGTCGAATTAATTTTTGCGTTAATATATGGATCGTATTTTAGATCTGAGCTAAATGTAATACCTAAGTCATTTATAGTCTCTACTCTTGTTATTTCTTAACTGGTATTCAAATTCTATAATATCCTATTGAAATCTCGTTTCGAGTTAAGGTCTATAAATTAGGTTTGCTGAATTTAAAAGATTTAAATTTCAAGTTTTTTATAATCTAGACTAATCAATTCAAAAGTATTTATAGTTTAAAGCGTTCAGAATTGGAAATCGTTCAATTTCAGACATGATTTGTAATTTCACATATTCAATATTATAATTTCTGACACATTGTATTTGCATTTTCAGACCTCACCCATTTTTAATTTGTTCGTAATGAAGTTATGTGGGGAAAAAATGAAAAAGAGAAAACAGAATTTCAGAGTGACGATTAATTCATCTCACTGCGCAAAAATGTTGGTAACTTTTAATTTATAATCTCAGCTCAGTGCTATAAAATTTTGCAAGCGGAGTTGATGTTTATTGTGCAGAGTTAAATGCCTTGAAATTCGAACCGATAGACGATGTGCGTTTCGCGAGGAAAATGTATGTGCTTTTGTGTGTTACCTCCGCGATGCGTCGCGTCGTCGTATAGATGTAGGTATGATCCGCTATTGTCCCGAGAACCTCCCTTGTGTTCATTGTTACTAGGCGAAGCTTGGCAGCGCTGTTGGAAAATTACGAGGGGCCTCAACTTCCGGTAGCCCTGGCGCACTCAACATCACTATACATAGAATAATGACACGGAAAATCCCAAGAAGCTTTATATTCAACCACATTTAGTCTCTAACTGGCGTTGTGTCACCACTTTTTTCGAAAATAAAAATTTTTGAAATCCATGACTCGTTTTAAGCGGAATTAGTTCTAAGCTAACCCAGGGTGGCCGCATGACTTCATTTTCAAAATTCAATATCTTTTTCCCGGATAATTCTTCATTTTTCCTGACCATGACGGTTTCAGGCATGGCGCGCAGTGGCCTTCGACACAAGTCCAGGGACTCAAACGTAAACAGGCAGGGCCGCATGAATAATTTCGGCCGGATTTGGACGAATGACGCAACCTGATGCAGCTAACGCGCTGAGAGTGTCATGCTGCTTGTTACGCTTGGCTGAGCACCGCCTCTCTTCCCGTCACGCGCTCCGCGCATCTCCAAAATGCAGAGTGCATCAATTCTAGGAACGCACAAATCCAGTTTACGGAAATCCAGGTTCCAGTGTACTTAAACACCAAAATTCTAGTCTTGTAACATTTTTAATATAGAATCTTTTATAAATGGAATAAAAATATTGTAAACTTCAACTTATACATTTTTAATTTCTTATTCTCAGGGTTGCCACAGTCTAATTTAATTTAAAAAATGAAGAATTGATATGCTTCAATTGAAAATATGACCAAAAGTTACTAACTTCTAAACCAAAAAGTTACTAAATATGACTAATGTGCATTAGTAATGTCACTAAAGTTTTTTAGATGAAAATTATAAGGATTTCAGGTGAATTTGAACGAATTCAGGATAAATTCATAAGATTTCAAAATAATTCAAATTTAATTCAAAAGCATTCAAATGGATTGGAAAAAGTTTAGAAAATTCTGCGGATTTCAGTAAAACTGGAGTGAATTTAGAGGAATTTAACGGAAATAAGAAAAATTTGATTAAAGTCATGAAAATTCATTGCGAATTAAAAAAATGCAAGTGAATTCAAAAACAATTTTAAAATATGAAAAAATTTGTTGAATGCAGTAAGTTTAAAATAAGTTTAGAAAAATGAAATGAAATTCAAAAGAATATAATGAAATGCCGAAGAATTTAAGATGAGTTCCAAAGACTTAAGGATGAATTAAACAACTAAAAAAAACAATCGAATTCAGTATAATTGAGTGAATTTAGAAGAATTAAAATGAATTTAATAAAATCAAGAGTATTCTATAAAATTCCAAAGAATTTAAAAGAATTCAGGATAAATTAATAAGAATGTAGTATGAATTCCAAGTGGATTTAAATGAATTGTAAAAAATATTTTGAAATCTCTTCAAATATTTGAAATCTGATGATCAATTTCAAGGGATTTCAAAAGATTATAAATTTTTTGAATTATTTTCGGGGATTTTAAAAGATTTCAAGGCATTATCAAGAGCTTCAAAAAGTTTCAAAGCATTTCAAAGGATTTAACAATGTGTGCGGAATTTTAAAAGGTTAATTTAAAAGATATGATGTTAAATCCTGATGATTTCCTCAAGTCCTGGAAATTTTATTAAAATACCTTGAGAGCTTTTAAAATCCCTTAAAATCATTAAAATTCTCGAAAATTTGATAACATCCCTTAAAATTTTTGTAAGCTGTTGAAAATACTTTGGAATCATTTAGAAGGCCCTAAAATATTTCGAACCGTTTGAAATCTTTTTAAATTCCCTAAAATTGTCAAAATCCTTTGAAATCTTTTGAAATCCCTCGAAACTTTTTAAAGCTCTTGTGAATGCCTGGTAATCTTCTAAATTACCCTAAAATATGTGAAAAACCTTTCAAATTCTATTAAATTACTTAAATCAATTACAAAATATTTGGAATCTTCTAAAATACCTTAAAATATTGTAAATCCATTAAAATCCTTTCAAATTATTTAAATGAATTGAAAATTCCTTGGAATTTGTAAAAATATCCTAAAATCTTTTCAATTCTTTGAAACCCCTTCAAATTATTCAAATTAACTGAAAATTCCTTGCGATCTTTTAAGATATTCGAAATCTTCAAAATATTTAAAAAAAAATGAAATGTTACGAAATCCATCAATTCTTGTTTATATATTCTTTGAAATCCATAAAAATATGATAAAATCCTGTGAAATTACATGAAATCTGATATTTCCTGAAATCCTGAAAAATGTTAATCAACATATCTTGAGACATTTTAAAATCATTGAAATCTTCACAAATTTTATAAAATGTCTCAGAATGTTTTTAAATATCCTAAAACCTTATATATTCTATAAAACAGTTTCATATCATCCGAAATTCAAGTAAATTCTTTAAAGCCCCATGACAATTTGTTCAAATTCCTTAAAATCATGCAAATCCTTGGAAATCCCTTGAAAATTTTTTAATCTCTTGAAAATGCCTTGGGATAATTTAAACTACCCTGAAATATTTCAAATCCTTTAAAATCTTTTGAAATCCCTTCAAATCCTTTGAAGTGCCTTTAACTTTTTAATTTTAACATTCCTTAAAAGTTTTAAAAATACCCTAAAAACTTTTAAATCCTTTGTAATATCTTCAAATTATTGAAATCTAATAAAAATTCCTTGCAATCTTTTAAAATAACCTAAAACATTTCAAATACTTTGAAATCTTTCGAAATCTTTCAAGTTCATTTGAATCTTTTTGAAGCTCTTGAAAATCGTTGGAACCTTTATAAATACACTGAAATCTTTTAAATCCTTTGGAATTCTGTCAAATTATTGAAATCTATTAAAAATTCCTTGAAGTATTTTAAAATACCCTAAAAGATTACAAGTTCTTTGAAATATTTTTAAATCCATTGAAACTTTTTAAAGCTCTTACAAATTCCTGACCACTTTTAAAGATACCCTATCTTAAATATCCTTTTAAATCGCTTAAAAATATTAAAATCTGTTAAAAATTGTAGGAATCTTTTAAAATACCCTGAAATATTTCAAAAGAATTCAAGAAAATTCAGAAATAGGTATAGACTAAAGTGCTCCTTTTATTTATAACAGTGACTATAGTGACTTTATCTTTAAAAAGTTACTGTGTGGCAGCGCTTCTTACAGGAATTCCCTGAAATTTGCCATAATTTTCTTACTTTCCTTGAACTGCGGTCACTCTAGCTAACCATACGAAAAAAATAATAATGATATAGATGCAAAACTTATTAATTTAATAAATTAATTTTAGCTTTCTTGAAAATAGAGACACAAATTGAAATTCTGAGAGAATGCAAGCAAGTTGGAAGATTCTAATTTGATAATTCTTCCATGGGAAGACGTAGTTCACTCGAATATAAGTAATAAAACGTGCAATGAGAAAGGGAAAATAAGGAGCATGTTAGCCTGATTTCTAGCTGCATTACTATTAGATGACGTAGGGATTGAGTGAGGTCTTAAGTTTCTCTTTTCACTCTCTCCTGATCCATGGTGCAAGTCCTTCAATAGTCAAAGATCCCCTGAAATAGGATTTACCTCCCTTTAAGTCTAAATCCGTCCACTCTAATTTAATTCCAACCCCAAGAAGAGATTGACCCAGACAAGATTCTCAGAAGAGGAATGAGGTGGCGTTTTCCTTTACTTTACCCTTACACTAGCTGTTAAAATTTAGAGATCCCCAGAGCCTCGTGTCGCGGTTCCTTAGACTAGTTATACATACACGGCCACGGGTGACAAAATACAAATTTCCCTCTCGTCTCACACCAGCGAAACGCTGTTTACCCCTGTGCAATGCGGACCGCCTTCAATCCTATCTGGTATTAAATCTCCTCGAATCTTCTTTCTCGCCCCGTCCCCACTTCCGGATTATTTAAGGTTTTACCGTCCTAACTTTCAAGCTATCTCTTTCACTCCCACCGGTTGTATGAAAACCTTCTTCGTTTTCAGCGCATCCCTCCAGGGGTCAACTATTTGGGTCGCAAGCTTCAGTCCCGAGAGACCCGCTGTTTACGAGTGCAGACCAGACAGGATCTGTTCGAACGAGTTTACTCGGAAAAACTAAACATCAAGATGGCCAATGTGAGCATCATTCTGCGTATGTCGTAATTGCCTCTTTATGGTGACACGTATCATTTCCGAACGACGGAAAGATCCTTTCTAATCCAAATAATATGTCCGTTGTTATTGGCCTTTACTAACATTATTTAATTAAGTGCCGAAGACTAGCTTTAGTGCTAACGATTCTATTACTTAGTGTAAATATTCTTTAAAATAAATAAATTTTTATTCGAAACCACCACGTTATGAGCCTATAACGCCCCCTGAAAAGTGAGCGCTAGATAGCCCTTTACTGAACGGTGTTAGCTGCCAAAGAGCTGCTGACAGATTATTAGTTCCAAACGTCGCCACATTGACAGATTACTAATTCCACTGAATAGCGCACAATGTATTCTCTAACCGTTATATATAATTTAAAAAAAGGTTAAACAACCAACGCAGGGACTTGGAGCAACTGCCATCTAAAAATGACATCGGCTCCCAGTAGAACCACGGTAAATCACACTTATGGCCACGTCTAACGACCATGAGATGGGTGGCATGATGAAATTATATATATATACGAGATTACCAATCACAGCCAAGCAGATGGCTGCCACGTCAGTCGTATGTTTTCACAACCAAATACATTATAAATATCTATGTTTAGAAAAAAGCATATTTATTGCAAATACTTGGTTTCGACATAAAATGATCCACACGTATACCTGGTCTAAAGGAAACAACCGCAGTATAATTGACTTCGTTATTGCGGATGAAAGAATAAGGGAACTAGTTAAAGACCTAAACCTACAAATCCCAACCAATAAACAGCAAAATAAATCTTAAACCCATAAATATTAACCTATACATCCTGTAGTATACACTCCTAAACTCTTAACCGACAAATTCCAACCCTAAACCCATAAATCTCAAGCCATGCACCCTAAGCCCATGAACCGTAAACCTATAAACCCTAAACCCACAAATCCCAACCCATAAACCCTAAACCTACAAATCCCAAATCATAAACCCTAAACCTACAAATCCCAACCAATAAACAACAAAATAAATCTTAAACCCATAAATATTAACCTATAGATCCTGTAGAATACACTCCTAAACTCTTAACCCACAAATTCCAACCCTAAACCCATAAATCCCAAGCCATATACCCTGAACCCATGAACCGTAAACCTATAAACCCTAAACCCACAAATCCCCACCCTTAAACCCTACACCCACAAATCCCAACTCATAAACCCTAAGCCTACAAATCCCAACCAATAAACAACAAAACAAATCTTAAACCCATAAATATTAACCCATACATACATCCTGTAGAATACACTCCTAAACTCTTAATCCACAAATTCGAACCCATATTTTATATAAAAGTGGTTTCAACATTGGGTTTAGGGGTTATGGGTTTAGTGTTTATGGGTTGGGATTTGTAGGTTTAGGGTTAGTAGTTTAGTAGTAGTTTAGGGTTTATAGTTTATGGGTCTAGACTTTATAGGTTAAAATTTGTGGATTTAGGATTAATGGGTCTAGGGTTAATGGGATTAGGGTGTATGGGTTTACGGTTTATGGGTCTAGGGTTTAGGGTTTAGGGTTTATAGCTTAAGGATATATTGGTTGAGTGTTTATAGGTTAAGGATATATTGGTTTAGGGTTTATAGGTTAAGGATATATTGGTTTAGGGTTTATTGATTGGGATTTGGGTTAGTTGCTTTCAGAAATGTGAGTCTCGAGTTTAATGTTTAGGGTTTTTGCATAAGTTTTCATAAGTTTTCAAATTAAAAAAAAAATATATATAATTTAGGCGAAGCGAGTCTCTTCGAAATTCAATTAGTAACATTTCTAAAAAAAATTATTCAATGCGGTCAAGATTTGTAACCTCCAAGTGGTTTTGAACAAAATTAGGGCCCCAGTGTGGGCCGGCGCGCACGCCGCACAGTGGGGCAAAAAAAGTAACCGTGGACAAATCAACGTTCAGCCTACACTATTCATCCGATATAAACTCTTTTTTTAATAGAAGCTTTTTAAATTATGAACAGATTTGTGTGATTAAATTTTTTTTAATTGTTTAAAAATTTGTTATTTAACAACACAGTTGAAATTTTTTGTTTAACTTTTCCCTAGTGCCATTTTTTTAAAGACATTCCGATTGATCAAAAAAGATCTTAAAATAGTGTTACAAGTACATGGGAATAATTTCCAGTTGGTTAGAATACAGTGAAACCCGGATTTAGCTCCCCTAGACTGTGCCCTTCCGAGAATTGACGCCGTGCCGTGGGGATACGTGAGATCAAGCTGCCTGAATAAATATCAGCAGAATGCAACATAAATTGCAATAAGTCTTCGTACAAAAATTGAGACCATTAGTTATAACTGAATTTGTTTATAAAAATTGTTCAAATAATGAATAACACAGGACCACAAAATCTAAACCTTGAAACACGGACCAGACTAGGTGGGTCTTACAGTTTCGGGGTCCCTGAATTCGAATGCGTTGTCCGTTTGGTCCCATCAGGTCAGGATCAAGGTCAGTTCAAGGTCAAACATACAAAATTAATCGCTAACCAAATAAGTCTTGGTATCCTTAGGTTTTGGGGGTCGCTGAATACGAATCCGTTGTCCGTTTGGTCCCATCAGGTCAGGGTCAAGGTCAATTCAAATTCAAACCTACAAAAATCATCGCTTACCAAATAAGTCATTGTACCTATAGGTTTTCGGGGTCGCTGAATTTAAATCCGTTGTCAAGGTCAGTTCAAGGGCAAAATCACAACATTCATCGCTAACCAATCAAGTCAGGGTACCTATAGGTTTTCGGGGTCGCTGAATTTAAATCCGTTGTCCGTTTGGTCCCATAAGGTCAGGGTCTAGGTCATTTCAAGGTCAAACTTACAAAATTCATCGCTAACCAATCAAGTCAGGGTAACTATAGGTTTTCGGGGTCGCTGAACTTAAATCCATTGTCCGTTTGAACTCATCAGGTCAGGGTCAAGGTCAAACTGAACGGACAACGGATTTGAATTCAGCGACCCCGAAAAACTATAGGTACCCTGACTTAATTGGTTAGCGATGAATTTGGTAAGTTTGACCTTGAACTGACCTTGACCCTGACCTGATGGGACCAAGCGGACTACGGATTTGAATTCAGCGATCCCGAAAATATAGGACCCACCTACTCTGCTCCATGTCGCCAAACTGTGAATTAGTTTAAAAAAATGGTTTAAATAATGAATAATTGTTGTAAATTTGCAAAATATCATAGTAAAGAGTCATCGGAAAGACATACCTAGTTTATTCCGTAAACAAAAATTGAGCCTATTTATTGAAAAGTCGCCAAACTGTGAATTTGTTTATAAAAATCGTTTAAAAAATTACCAAAAAGCATCTGTTCTTAATTAATGGTAATGGAACATCCATTTCTCTCACAATTTATACAAAATCTATCAATTTCAATAAGCTAAACATTGCCAATCCCAAAAAATGACTTTCATTAATTTGTTTATAACAAAATAACCATTCTTTTAAATCATTCTAAACTAACTGGAAATTATTCCAATATAGTTGCAACACTGTTTTAAGATCTTCTTTAAAAAATCTGAATGTTGAAATTAAAAGAAACTGACTGAAAATGGAACTGCTTTTTGCGGCAGTTTAATCTTTTTGGTTTGATTTTTCAACCATTAGAATGAAAATTGAACAATTTGGCTTGAAATTAAACTTTTTTGTCGAAAATTCATCCCTTTTTTTTAAGTACAACTATTTGGTTCTCAAGACTACTGTTTGGTTGAAAATTATTTTGTTTTTCATTCAGCTATTTTGTTTATAATTCATCCTTCATGGTTGAAAATTCAGTTTTTTGTTGAAAATTTATTTTTTCGGGATTGAAAGTCAAATTTTTTTAAAAAGATTTGACTTTTTAGCTTGAAGAGTCAACTATTTTCTTTGGGTAGAAAATTACTATTTTTTTAATAAAATTTCAATTCTTTAGTTGAAAATTCAGCTTTTTTTGTCGAAAATGAACTTTTTTCTTGAAAATTCATCTCTCTTCTGGTAAAAATATCATATTTTTCGGTTAGAAATGTAACTGTTTAGTTGATAATCATTAATATGTTTTGGTAGAGGATTCAACTATTTTATTAAAAATTAATTTTTTTTTGGTTGAAGAATATCCATTTAATTTTGTTGAAAATCCGTTTTCTTTTGTTGAAAATTAATTTTTTTAATTGAGAGTTTACCTATTCTATTTTTCATTGAAAATTTATCTTTCGTTAATAGCAATTTTGGTAAAAATGTATGTATTTTATTGAAAATTCATCTATTTAGAAAAAACATTAATTCTTTTTTTTTGTTCAAAATGCAACTATTTGGTTGAAAATCAGTAATCTTTTTTGGCTGAGTAATTATTTTTTAAGGATTTATCATTTTACTTGAAAATTCATTTTTGTTGTTGTTGAAAATTAATTTTTTTAACTGAGGGTTAACCTATTCTATTTTTTGCTGCATTTTTTTTTCTCTGTAGAAGCTTATATTAGTTGGTTGAAAATTATTTTTTTTTAAATTCCCATATTTGTTGGAAAATTGATGTACTTTGTTGAAAATTCGTCTCTTTGGTTGAAATTTTAACTACTACATTTTGCTTCGAGAATTTATCTTTTTTTTTGGTTGAAAGTTGAAATACTTTCTTGAAAACTAATTTTTGTGGTTCAGTAAGTTACCTACATTAATTTTATTCAAGTGAATGTATTCCCTTATTTTCATGAAAAATCACCCTATTTTCCATATTTGAGAGAATTTTAAACAACTTGAATCATAGGATTAATGCTGCTATCCTTAATTAAATTAGTTTTTTAATTATATATTAAAAATTTTATTTTAATTCTTCATTGATCGAATTTCTAAACAAAAAAGATTAAACTTCAACCAAAAAGAGTTTTCTAAGTTCCTATTGACATTATAGGCTTCTTTTTGTGTAAATAGTAGTCACTTTCAGTCACTTTTTAGCTAAAATTAGTCACTTTTTTCAAGTGGACTAATCTGTAGCAGACGTGGTTATTATAAAAACAATTGTTACTTGAAAATAGTAAAAATGCTTGCCAAACATTTTCCATACTATTCATTTTGATTTCTTCCTTTTGATTTACAATAATTAATTAACTTAACCAAAATTCAAAGAATTGCATTTGTAAGCTTCAAAAAATTTCATGCTAGGTCGGTTCTTGTTTTAAGAGAATGTCCCTAGCTGGTTGCGCCTTATGGAGAGTACGACATTAGACATTAAAGTAAAACTCAATAGGTCAAAGGTTGACGATCGAGTGGAGTCTGTGCCTTCTTTAGTCGCTTTCTCGAATCGCTCATCCAGTTTCGCCATCCGTTACAAGGCTAATTAAAACAAAACAAGTGTTTTTTATCATGAACGTCTTCTTGAACCTCGTATCACGTAAAGACGACTGGATTTTACGAGAAGCTTCAAAACAAAGAGACAAACATAAAGAAACAGAATAAATACTAGATAAAGCCGACCAAGAAAAAATCGATATCGCATGGACGACTAACCTTTGTCGATAGCGATCGCTGAATCTTGCTTTCTCGATCGTGCTCGATTGTGCTGATTTTTTCTCGTTTTTTCTTTCATGAACTTCTTCTTGAACCTCGTATCATGGAAAGGCTACTTTATTCTACGAGAAGCTTTAAAACAAAGTGAGAAACGTGAGGAAAAAAAGTAAATTGTAAACAAAAAAAAACAAAGACAAAGTCGGTATCGCATGGACGACCAACCTTTGTCGATAGCGATCGCTGAATCTTGCTTTCTCTGTTGTTCTCGGTTGTTTTGATTTTTTTTGCATGGACTTCTTTTTGAACCTTTTATCATGTAAATGCGATTTGATTTTACGAGAAGCTTCAAAGCAAAGTGAGAAACATAAGGGGGAAAAGTAAATTGTAAACAAAAACAACAACGACAAAATCGATATCGCATGGACGACCAGCCCTTATCGATAGCGGTTTACGAGATTATTGATTTACGAGAAGCTTCAAAACAAAGTGAGAAACATGCGGGAAAAAGGTAAATTATAAACAAAAACACCAAAGGCAAAATCGATATCGCATGGACGACCAACTTCTGACGATTACGATAGCTGAATCTTGCTTTCTCGATCGTGCTCGATTGTGCTGATTTTTTCTCGATTTTTCTTTCATGAACATCTTGAACATCGTATCATGTAAAGGCGACTTTATTTTACGAGAAACCTCAAAACAAAGTGAGAAACATAAAGGAAAAAAATAAATTGTAAACAACAAAGACAATGTCGGTATCGCATGGAAAACCAGTCTTTGGCGATAGCGATTTACGAGAAGCTTCAAAACAAAGTGAGAAATATGAGGGGAAAAAGTAAATTGTAAACAAAAACAACAAAGGCAAACTCGATATCGCATGGACGACCAACCTTTTATCATGTAAATGCGATTTGATTTCATGAGAAGCTTCAAAACAAAGTGACAAATATAAGGGAAAAAGTTAAATTGTAAACAATAACAATAAAGGCAAAATCGATATCGTATGGACGACCAGTCTTTGTCGATAGCGATTTGCGAGAAGCTTCAAAACAAAGTGAGAAACATAAGGGAAAAATGTAAATTGTAAACAAAAACAACAAAGGCAAAATCGATATAGCATGGACAACCAGCCCTTATCGATAGCGGTTTACGAGATTATTGATTTACGAGAAGCTTCAAAACAAAGTGAGAAACATGAGGGAAAAAAGTAAATTGTAAACAAAAACAGCAAAGGCAAAATCGATATCGCATGGACGACCAACTTCTGACGATTACGATAGCTCAATCTTGCTTTCTCGATCGTGCTAGATTGTGCTGATATTTTCTTTCATGAACTTCTTTTTGAACATTTTATCATGTAAATGCGATTTGATTTTACGAGAAGCTTCAAAACAAAGTGAGAAACATAAGGGGAAAAAATAAATTTTAAACAAAAACAACGAAGGCAAAATCAATATCGCATGGACGACCAACCTTTGTGGATTACGATTTACGAGATTATCGATTCACGAGAAGCTTCAAAACAAAGTGAGGAACATAATTGAGAAAAGTAAATTGTAAACAAAAACAACAAAGACAAAATCGGTATCGCATGGACGACCAATCTTCGTCGATAGCGATTGCTGATGATTGCTTTCTCGATCATTCTCGATTGTGTTGATTTTTTCTTGATTTTTCTTTCATGCACTTCTTAAACCTCGTATCACGTTAAGACGACTTGATTTTACGGGAAGCTTAAAAGAAAGGTGAGAAACATAAAGGAATAAACTAAATCCTAAAGAAAGCCGACCAAGAAAACATCGATTTAGCATGGACGACCAACATTTGTCGGCAGCGATAGTTGAATCTTGCTTTCTCGACCATGCTTGGTTGTATTGATTTATTTTTTCTTTTTTTTCTTTAAGAACTTCTTCTTCAACCTCGTATCAAGTAAAGTCGAATTCATTTTATGTGAAGCTTTGAAACAAAGTGAGAAACATAAGGGAAAAAGTAGCATGGACGACCAACCTTTGTCGGTAGCGATAGTTGAATCTTCCTTTCTTGATCATTCTCGGTTGTGTTGATTTTTTTTTCTATTTCTCATGAACTCTACTTAATTTCATGTGAAGCTTCAAAAAACAGTGAGAAATATAAAGGAAAAAAGTAGCATGGGCAAACAACCTTTGTCGATAGCAATAGTTGAATTTTGCTTTCTCGATCGTGCTCGATTGTATTAATTTTTTCTTGATTTTTCTTTCATGAACTTCTTGAACCTTGGATCACATAAAGGCGACTTAATTTTACGAGCAGTTTGAAAACAAAGTGACAAACATACGGGAACAAAATAAATACTATATTAATCCGACCAAAAAAAAATCGATATCGCATGGACGACCAACCTTTGTCGATATTGATCGCTGAATCTTGCTTTCTCGATCGTGCTTGATTGTGCTGATTTTTTCTCGATTTTTTTCACGAACTTCTTCTTAAACCTCGTATTGCGTAAAGTTAACTTAATTCTTTGGGAAGCTTCAAAACAAAATGAGAAACGTGATGGAAAAAAATAGCATGGACGACCAATCATTGTCGAAAGCGATCGCTGAATTTTGCTTTCTCGGCCGTGCTCAATTGATGAACCTTTTCTTTATCCTTATAAGATTTTGACTCGCCTTCAAAGTATTAAATATATATTCACGGTGGCCATAGGTCAGGGAAAACCTGGAAATAAGGTAAAAGTCAGAGAATTTCATCGGTCAGGGAAAAGTCAGGGATTTTGAAAAAAAAATCCTTTTTTTGGTTGAAAATGCAATTAATTGATTAAAGGTTGAACCACTTTGTTAAAAAATCATTTGTTTAAAGATTCACCATTTTTGTTTGAATATTCATCTCTTTGTTTGAAACTTGAACAATTTTTTGAAAATTTGACGTTTTTTTTTTGGTATAAAACTAATTTTTTTAATTGAAAATTTAACCTTTCTATTTGTAGTTGAAAATATATATTTTTTAGTTGAATATTCGTCTTTTTGGTAGAAAAATGTTCTTCTTGGTTGAAAGTTCTGCTTTTTTGGTTAAAAATTGTGTTTTGAAAATAAACTTTTTTTTTACATTCGTGTTTTCGAGTGGAAAATTCAACTATTTAGCAGAAAATTGAAGTTAAACAATTTAGATGAACTTTTTTTCTTTGTTGTCTGACAAATCTCTTATTTGTTGAAAATTCGTCTATCTGGTTGGAAAATTCAACTTCGGGGCTAAAAGTTAAACTACATAGTTCAAAATTCATTTTTGTTATTAAAAATTCATCATTTTATTTGAAAATTCGTTTTTTCGTTTGAAAATTAGTCTTTTTGGCAGAAAATTAATATTTTCGCTTTGAAAATTCAAGTATTTTGCACAAAATTAGACTTTCTGGTTGAAAATTCGTCTTTTTTCGGTTAAAAGTTAAACTACTTTGTTAACATTTCATTTTTTGTTACAGAATCACCATTTCAGTTAAAAATTTATCTCTTGATTGAAAATTTGACTATTTTGTTCACAATTTTTTTTAAATGCAACTTCTCCATTTTTGGTTGTTTTTTTTTTAATTCTTTTTTTTCTGTAGAAAATTAATCTTCTTCGTCTTTTGGGTTGTGAATTCCTCTGTGTAGGCTGATAATTCAAGTATTTTGTTGAAAAATTAAAACACTTTTTTGAAAGTTTAATTATTGTTTTAAAAAGTCAACTCTTCGGTTGAAAATTTAAAATTTATTTATGCAATAAAATTTAAATTTTGAATTGGAAATGGTTTTATGTCCTTTATAAAATATTCTTTGTTAAAAATACTAAAGTTCTGGTCTTTGAATATTAATGGCCAGGAAAAATGAAAAATTGGTCACAGAAAAGTGCGGGAATTTTGAAAATGAATTTTTCCGCATGCTTCAAATTGCTTCTATTTTGCTATTTTCTGTGATTACATTTTTGCATTTGAAAATTGTCACTAGATTCACAATGAAGAAAGTTCTCATTAATTTTAGAACTAAAATAAAATCGATTTTTATTTAAAAAAAGAACTTTTTAGCTCTAAAAAAGTACAATTCTAGACTGTCTCGAGTATTCTTCACTAAAAGAGATTTTGTGGCCACCTTTGGTGGATCTGAGCGACCGCTTGAAAAGATCCTTGAGGTCGTGAAAACCGTATTTCACCGAGGTGATTTCTCAAGCCTTCATTTCGTATTCGGTGATCGTGTAGTGCCGCCTATTTCACAAAAAAAAAAGAGAAGCCTCGTCAGCCGCATCGAAATTGGTCACCAGATTCGGTTTTAGAGTACGTGTCTAAAATGGACCTTCTACACAACCTGGAAAACCTGGAAAAGACCTGGAATTTTTATAAAGAACCTGGAAAACCTGGAAAAGTTATGAAATTTTGTAAAAGAGCCTGGTAATCTGTATTTCTATTTTTATTTTTTTATTTTAATAATTATTTTACAAATTCAGATTTATTAGGTATTTCACATTGGGGCGGATAAAAATTTCTTTCTGTAATAACTTAAAAAAAAGGAATTAATAAAAAATACTTGGTTAAAAGTTGAAATACCTTGTTAAAAATTCATTTTATTGGTTGAAGATTCTTCTCATTGATTGAAAATGTAACTATTTTATTGACAACTTGTTTTTTTCGTTTGAATATTAATTTCTTTAACTAAAAAATTTAATATTTTATTTTTGGTACAAAGTGTATCATTTTTATTTGAAAATTAACTGATTTTGTTGCAAATTTAACTATTTGGGTAAAAATGTCTTTTTTCGTTGTTGAAAATTAATAAACTGAAAATTGAACTTTTCCATTTTTGGTTGAAAATTCGTCTCTTTTGGCTGAAAATTAATAACTTTTTGGGTTAAGAAATCATTTCTTTTGTTGAAAATGTGAATGTTTTAAAATTAGTTTTTCTTTGGCTTAAAATAGTATATTTTTTCAGTTAAGAAGTCAGCTATGTAGTTAAAAATTCTTCTTTTTGGTAGACAATTATTTTTTATGTTCGAGAATTCATGTTTTTGGTTGAAAATTCGTCTTAATATTATACGTCCTCTTTGAAAATGGTTGAAAATTTGCCGATTTTGTTGAAGATTCTTTTTTTTTTTTTTTTTGAAAATGAATTTTTCAACTGAATATTTTTTGTTTATTTGTCTATTTTTAGTTATAAATTCACTTCTTTCATTAAAAATTGAACTTTTATGTCAAATAAATGTTGTTTTTTTTCGTTGAAAATAAATTTCTTTGGTTGAAAAATGAACTATTTTGTTGAAAAATACATTTAATATCTGAAAATGTAACTAATCCAAAAGATTTCAAACGATTTTCATGATTTTATAAAGTTTTCACAAAGATGAAGATGTCAAAGGTTTCAGAAAGATTGTAAAGGTCTTAGAAAGATTTCAAACGTTTTCAAAGATTTCACAGAGAATCCAAGGATTTTAAAGATTTTACAAAGATTTTAAAGGTTTTCAAGGATTTTACGCATACTTCACAAAGATTTCAATGGGTTTCAACAGATTTTATAGATTTCAAAGGTTTTAGGTAGAAAGATTTCAAAAGTTTTTAAAGATTTTACAAACATTCCAAGGATTTCAAAGATTTTACAAAGATTTCAATAGATTTTGAAGATGTCAAAGGTTTCAGAAAGATTTCAAAGGTTTTAGAAAGATTTCAAACCATTTGAAAGATTTCACAAATATTAGAAGGATTTTAAAGATTTTACAAAGATTTCAAAAGATATCAAAGGATTTCAATGATTTTACAAATATATCACAAAGATTTCAATAGGTTTTAAAAGATTCTTAAGATTTCGAAGGTTTCAGAAAGATTTCATAGGTTTTAAAAAGATTTGAAACGATTTCAAAGATTTCACAAAGATTGCAAGGATTTCAAAGATTTCACAAAGATTTTACAACGATTTCAATAGATTAAAAAAAATTTGGAGATGTCAAAGGTTCCAGAAAGATTTCAAAGATTTTAGGTAGAAATATTTCAAACGCTTTTAAATATTTCACAAACATTCCAAGGATTTCAAAGATTTTACAAAGATTTCAATAGATTTCAAAAGAATTTGAAGATGTCAAAGGTTGCAGAAAGATTTCAAAGGTTTTAGAAAGATTTCAAACCTTTTGAAAGATTTCACAAATATTAAAAGGATTTTAAAGATTTTACAAAGATTTCAAGGGATATCAAAGGATTTCAATGATTTTCAAATATTTCACAAAGATTTCAATAGATTGTTGAAGATTTTTAAGATTTCTAAGGTTTCAGAAAGATTTCATAGGTTTTAGAAAGATTTGAAACGATTTCAAATATTTCACAAGGATTCCAAGGATTTCAACAATTTTACAGCGATTTCAATAGATTAAAAAAAATTTTGAAGATGTCGAACGTTTCAGAAAGATGTCAAAGGTTTTAGAAAGATTTTAAACGTTTTCAAAGATTTCACAAAGATTCCAAGGATTTCAAAGATTTACAAAGATTTCAAACAATTTCAACGATTTTACAAATATTCCACAAAGATTTTAAAGATTTCACAAATATTTAAATGGATGTAAAAAGATTTTGAAGATTTCAAAGGTTTCAGAAATACTTTTAAAGTTTTATGAAATATTTCAAATATCTTCAAAGAATTCACAAAGATTCCAAGGATTTCAAAGATTTTAAAACGATTTGAACAGATTTGAACGATTTTGCAAATATTCCACAAAGATTTCAATAGATTTCAAAGATTTTATAAAGATTTCAAAAGGTTTTAAATATGTCAAAGGTTTCAGAAAGATTTCAAAGGTTTTAGAAAGATTTCAAACGTTTTGAAACATTGCACAAATATTAAAAGGATTTTAAAGATTTCAAAAGATATGAAAGGATTCCAATGATTTTACAAATATTTCACAAAGATTTCAATAGATTTTTAAAGATTTTCAAGATTTCAAAGGTTTTAGAAAGAGTTCTCAGGTTGCAGAAAGATTTGAAACGATTTCAAATATTTCACAAAGATTTTACAACGATTTGGAGACGTCAAAGGTTCCAGAAAGATTTAAAAGGTTTTAGGTAGAAAGATTTCAAACTTTTTGAAAGATTTCATAAACATTCCAAGGATTTCAAAGATTTTACAAAGATTTCAATAGATTTCAAAAGATTTTGAAGATGCCAAAGGTTTCAGAAAGATTTCAAACCTTTTGAAAGATTTCACAAATATTTAAAGGGTTTTAAAGATTTTACAAAGATTTCAAAAGATATCAAAGGATGTTAATGATTTCACAAATATTTCACAAAGATTTCAATAGATGTTGAAAGATTTTTAATATTTCAAAGGTTTCAGAAAGAGATAATAGGTTTTAGAAAGATTTGAAACAATTTCAAAGATTTCACAAAGATTTCAAGGTTTTCCAAGATTTGACAAAGATTTTACAACGATTTCTATAGATTTGAAAAAAATTGGAGATGTCAAAGGTTCCAGAAAGATTTCAAAGGTTTTAGAAAGATTTTAAACATTTTCAAAGACTTACAAAGATTCCAAGGATTTAAAAGATTTCAATAGATTTCAAAAGATTTTGAAGATGTCAAAGGTTTCAGAAAGACTTCAAAGGTTTTAGAAAGATTTCACAATTATTAAAAGGATTTTAAGGATTTTACAAAGATTTCAAAAGATATTAAAGGATTTCAATGATTTCACAAATATTTCACAAAGATTTCAATAGATGTTGAAAGATTTTCAATATTTCAAAGGTTTCAGGAAGAGATCATAGGTTTTAGAAAGATTTGAAACAATTTCAAAGATTTCACAAAGATTTCAAGGTTTTCAAAGATTTCACAAAGATTTTACAACGCTTTCAATAGATTTGAAAAAAAAGTTGGAGATGTCAAAGGTTCCAGAAAGATTTCAAAGGTTTTAGGCAGAAAGATTTCAAACTTTTTGAAAGATTTCACAAACATTCCAAGGATTTCAAAGATTTGACAAAGATTTCAATTGATTTCAAAAGATTTTGAAGATTTCCAAGGTTACAGAAAAATGTCAAAGGTTTTAGAAAGATTTCAAACCTTTGGAAATATTTCACAAATATTAGAAGGATTTTAAAGATTTTACAAAGATTTCAAAAGATATCAAAGGATTTCAATGATTTTAAAAAGATTTCAATAGATTTAAAAGATTTTGGAGATTTCAAAGGTTTCAGAAAGAGTTTTGTTTCAGAAAGAAAAGAGAATTTGAAACGATTTCAAAGATTTCACAAAGATTCCAAGGATTTCAAAGATTTGAATTCCTTGCATTCCTTGAATTCCTTGATTTCCTTGAACTCCTTGAATTCCTTGAATTCCTTGAATTCCTTGTATGCTTTGAATTCCTTGAATTCCTTGTATGCTTTGAATTTCTCGTATTCTTAGATTTCACTGACTTCTTTAAATTTACTGAATTCTCCGAATTTATTGAATTCTATAAATTTATTGAAATCTTTGAATTTATCACATTCTTTGTAGTAATTGAATTTTTCAATTTATTGCAATCTTCATGTCCCTTAAGTCCTTTGAATTCTTTCAATTTATTGAATTATACAAATTTATTGAATTCTATTAATTTACTGAATTTCTCAATTTATTGAATCCTTTGAATTGATTGAATTTTTTGAATTTATTGAATACCTTAAATTTACTCAATTCTCTGAGTATATCGAATTCCTTAAATTCATCAAATTCTTTGAATTCTTTGAATTTATCGAATTCATTGAATTCTTTGAATGGATGACTTTCTGTGAATTCTTTAAACTTTTGAATTAATTGAATTATTTGAATACATTGAATGCTTTAAATACATTGAATTATTTAAACTTATGAAATTCTGTGACATCATTTAATTCCCTGAATTCTATACATTTCTTCAATTCTCTGAATTTTTTAAACTCCCTGGATTCCTGGGATTGTCCGAATTTCTTGAATTCCTTGAATTTGATGAATTCCCTATACTCTCTGAATTTCTTGAAACCTGCGAATTTATTGAAGTCTCTGAATTTCTTGAATTCTCTGAATTGATTGAATCCTTTGAATTCATTGAATTCTTTGAATTGTTTGAGTTATTTGAATTATTTTAACTATATGAATGCATTGAATTCTTCGAATTCTTTGAATTCATTGAATTTTTCGAATTCTTTGAATTCTTTGAATTCTTTGAATTCTTTGAATTCACTGAACTATTTGAATACATTGAATTCTTTGAACCTATAAAATTCTTTGAATTCATTCAATTTCCTGAATTCTATAAATTTCTTCAATTCTCTGAATTTATTAAACTCTCTGGATTCCTGGGACTCCCCGAATTTCTTAAAATCCTTGAATTTGATGAATTCCTTAAACTCTCTGAATTTCTTAAAATCTGTGAATTTTCCAAGTCTCTGAATTTCTTGAAATCTCTGTATTTCTTGAAATCTCTGAATTTCTTGAATTTGATGAATTTCTTGAAATCTCTGAATTTTTTGAATTTGATGAATTCCTTAAGCTCTCTTCCTTGGACACTCCGAATTTCTCGAATTTCATTAATTCGATGAATTCCTTAAACTCTCTGAATTTCTTGAAATTTGTGAATTTCTGGAATTTGATGAATTCCTTAAACTCTCTGAATTCCTTGAATTCAATTAATTTCTTGAAAAATATGAACTTTTTGAATTCAATGAATCCCTTGAACTCGCTGAATTCCTTAAAGTCTCTGGATTCATTGGACTCTACGAATTTCTTGAATTCCTTGAATTTAATGAATTCCCTAAACTCTCTGAATTTCTTAAATCAAATTAATCCCTTGAAAAATATTAACTTCTTGAATTCAATGAATCTCTTGAAGTCTTTGAATTCCTTAAACTCTCTGAATTCCTTGTACTCTCTCAATTTCTTGAAATCTCTGAATTTCTAGAATTTCATGCATTTCTCAAACTCTCTGAATTACTTGAATTCTATAAATCCCTTGAACATTCTCAATTCCTTAAATTGAATGAATTCATTGAACACTCTGAATTCTTCGAGTTCAGTCAATCCCGTAATTTCTCTGAATTCCTTAGGAATTTTTTAAACTCTCTGAATACCTTGGTTTTCCTCAATTTCTTAAATTTGGTGAATTTATTGAATTTCATTAATTCCATGAATTCAATGAATCCCTTCAACGCACTAAATTCCTTGAATTCAATTAGTCTCTTGAAATCTCTGAATTTGCTGAAAAATATCTCAACTCCTTGAATTTTCTTAATACAATGAGTTCCGTGAATTCTTTGAATTCCTTAAACTCTATGAATTCCTTGAATTTCTTTAATTCCTTGAATTCCATTATTTCTTTGAACTCCATCAATTCCTTGAATTCCATCAATTCCTCGAATTTGCTAAATTCTACGAGTTCATTGCATTCCCTTCATTTCTTTATTTCCTGAATTCCTTGAATTTCTTAAATTCTTTGAGTTTCCTGAAATTCCCTGAATACCCTGAAGATCCTCAGCATCGTGAAGTCTTGTAATTCCCCAAAGTTCCATCAATTCCTTAAATTCTTCAAATTCATTGAATTCCTCAAATTTATTGAATTCCTTACATCCATCAAATTTCTTGAATTCATTCATTCCTTAAATTCATTGAAATCCTAAAATTAATTAAATTTCTTACATTCATAGAATTCTTTAAATACGTTGAATTTTATGAATTCCATTAATCTGTTGAACTCCTTGAATTCCTTGAATTCCTTGAATTCTTTAAATTCGTTGAATTTAATGAATCCTTTAAATTTACTAAATTCTCTGAATTTATTGAATCCTTTGAATCCATCAAATTCTTTGAATTCCTTGAATTCAATTGAATTATTTGAATTCTTTAAATTAATTAAATTCTTTGAATTTATTCAATACTCGTAATTCCATAAATTTCTTTGATATTTGTGAATTCTTCAAATTTCTTTTAATTCTTAGAATGTAATGAATTCTTGGAATTCACTGAATTCTTTAAATATATTGCGTTATACGATTATATTATATTCTTTAAATTTACTGCATTCTGGGAATTCAAAAAAATTAGGGAATATATAGAATTCATGGAAAAAATGTAATTCGCTGAACAAATAGAATTGATTGAATTCATAGAATTCAGGAAATTATAAGCGTTCATATGATTCAAAGAATTCCTGCAATTCAGAGAACTTGTGGAATTCAAAGAATTCCGGGAATTCAGAGAATTCAAATTATTATTAATGGATTTGAGGAGATTCTAAAAGTTCATAAAATTTAGAGATTCAAAACAATTAAGGGTGTTAATGGGATTTAGAGAATGTAGGGATTCCAATAATTTTGGTATTTAAATCAAAATTTAGAATAATTTGTGTGATATTCTAAGTTTAAAAAAAAATATCCATGACAGTATTTTTCTTCAGATAAAATTTTTAGATTATAAAATACTGAACTTTTGTGTTTGGAATATGAGAACTTAACCCACGGGTCGTTGAATATTTTCAACAATGAAAAATTTTAATTTTAATTCTGAAGCATCGAAAAATCATCAAAGTATTATAGCTCTCAACGATAAAAAAGACATTCATCTAAATTACTTTGGAAATGAACTGCATTTAATTTGAGAACGTTTTAACCGTAACCGTCGATAACACTCCTGGCGATTAAAAAATACAGCGCATAAAACTTTCTATTTATGGTGTCACGAGAACATCTCGATTATGGTTGAAAATATTTCACGAAGCTTTATCTCGGGCAATAAACTCTATATAGTGGAATGGCTTGCACAAGCGCCGACCGCGAAATGAACTGTAACGATTTTGCAAAGCAAAAATTCGAGACGGTGTTGAAAAAGATAAGAGAAGAATGTAAGCTAACGACTGGAATTAATAGGTGCTTTCGCTAGTGAAATTTCTTTGAGTTTATGACGGACACATATGGTCCATTTCATATTATTAACCATAAATATTATTCTTCCAAGGGAAATTTAAGAAGTAAAATTTAAAATAAATCCAAATTTTAACTCTTTTTTAACTTTCCTCTAATTCGTTAATCAAATGAGGATAATAAGCTCCTCAATTTCTCTATTTAAATTAGAGTAAACAAAGTACAAAATTCAATCAAAAGAGCTGAGGTGCTCCTACAAAAAAGGGTTTTGTAGCCTATTCAGTTATGAATTATGTCCTTTAAATATTCCCTCCACCCTTCACCCACACCATCCTACCCACCCTCATCACCCTCCTTTCCTTCATTGCCTCATCTTGACTGCAAATGATTTCCTTCTTCCCCTCCTCCTCCTGCTCCTCCTTTATACCCCTTTTATTTTTCCAATCTTGCCCATTTCCTTGCCTCCATTCCTGCCTCTTCTCTTCCAATCCTCCTTTTTTAACTACGCTTCCCCCCTTCGAGCCTTATTTCTCATCTTACCCACCCTAATCACCCTCCTTTTCTTCATTCCCATACCCTCGCGGCGAATTATATCCTCCTATTACTCTTCCCCTCCTTCTCCTCCCTAACCCTTTTCATCTGTCACTTTTGCCCATAACCTACCCTCCATTCCTCCATCTCTTCTTCTCTTCCAACCCTCCTTTTCTTACTACACTTCCCCCTTCCGAACATTTTTTCCCATCTCATTAACCCTCATCAATCTCCCTTCCTTTACTAGCTCACCTGCACTGCATAAGCTTTCATCCACCTCCTCTTCTTCTTCTCACTCCTTCTCCTTCTACTTCTCGCTCCCCCCCGTCCATTATGTTTTGCCTCATCACTCCCCATAACTCATTTCTTCCTCCTCCTCGTCACTCTCTGTGACAAAAAAAGTGTTTCGGGACATGAGAAAAAAATTTCATCAAGACTGAAACCAAATTTGAATTCTTGTTCAACTCTTCTTCAATCCGATAATCAACTGTGGATAACAAGCTCCTAAATTTCTCTATTTGAATGAACGTGAGCAAAATAAAGAAATCAATGAAAGAAGCCGACGTGCTCCTACAAAAAAAGGTTTTGTAGCCTAATCAGTTATTGATTATGGCCTCTGAGTATTCTCAGCATCCTTCACCCACACCATCGTATGCACCCTCAACACCCTCCTTTCCTTCATTCCCTCATCTTCTCTGCAACTGATTTCCTCCTCCTCCTTCTCCTCCTTCTCCTCCTCGTCCTCATCCTTCTCCTCCTTCTCCTGTTCCTCCTTCGTACCCCCTTTATTTTACTGATCTTGCCCATTTCCTTCCCTCCATTCCTCCACCTCCTCGCCCCTTCCAACCCTTCTTTTTTCACTACACCTCCACCTCCAAACCTTTTTTCCCGTCCTACCCACCCTCATCACCCTCCTTTCATTCACTCCCTCATCTTCACTGCAACTGATTTCCCCTACTTTTCCTACTCGTCCTCCTCTTCACCACTTTTCTTCTGATACTTTTGCCTGTTTCTTTTCCTCCATTCCTTCCTTTCCCCTCATCATCCAAACCCTTCTTTGCTCACTATGCTTTCACCCTCCAAACCTTTTTTCCCATCCTACTCACCCTCATGATCTTCCTTTCTTTCACTCGATCACCTTCATTGCAAATGCTTTTCTTCACCTTTACTTCATCTTCCTACTTCTTCTCCTCCTTCTTCTCTTCACCTCCTATTTTCTCTTGCTTCTCTTGCCATTCCCTTCACTCCATCCCTTCCTCTTCTCTCCTCTGCCGACCTTCCTTTCCCCACTGAATCCCGGCACCCCTTTGAACCTCCTTTCCATCTCGTTCCATCACCTCCCGTTACATCCTTTTCTTCCCCTTTACTCATTTCCTAATCTAAATCTTGCTATTCTGGTTCATCTACTCTCCTTCCATCCCTTTTTCAAATACTTTAATACTTCTTACTTTTTCATCATCTCATACCATTTATTATATTTCGATTTTTCAATCATCCTCCATCCTTCTATTAATTTTTTTTTCTTCTCCCTTTCTCCCAATTCTTCGTAATTTACTCCAGTTCCGTCTTCTATATTTCTAGCATTGAATAACTCCCTTCTTTCTTCTTCCAATTTTGCTAATTCTTTCACTCTCCCTCTCCTCTCTTCTACCTTCAGCAAAAAATTTTTGCTTACTCCTCTCCCCTCCCCTCCCTTAACTTTGTCTCAAATGGCCATGCCCTCTTTCCTGCTCTAGTACTTAATTTATCCCCTTGCGCTTCTTCTCTCAACCTATATCCCGGCGCGGCGTTCTCAACTCTACCCATGGCATCCACCTTATATACCTTTCTTGTAAACTCTCATATCATTGCTCCTTTCTCCCTTTCTATCGCCTTATTCACTAGATAGTTCAGAAAATATACGTTGTCCATTACCCCCAACCCTTTTCTAAATGCTATCTGATTCCCTGGCTGTATCTTTTTTTCTTTAGCCTCTTTCTTCAATCTCTCCGCTAAAGGTCACATATAATTTATACAACGTTGGCATCAGCGCCATTCCTCTATAACCTTTAACCACCTCCCCTTTGCCTTTCTTCACTATGGGTACCACTACACCTTCCTTCCATAACTCTGTTCACTCATCTCCTCTTCAGACTCTATTGCACATTATCCATGACCATTCTTTTAATTTGTCCCCCCCCCCTCCACCATATTTTCAGACTTCATTTGGAATCTCATACATACCAGTTGCCTTTCCATCATTCATGATCCCTAATACCTTGAATATTTCCTCCCTAGTAATGTCCTCCTTCTTACCTGTTTCCCTACTATATTTTCTTTCTTTCTCAACTTTCATATCTACCCTTCCTAGTAATTTCATACAATATTTTTTCCATTCTACCATCTGAATATCCTTGTTTATTTTTTTTCTGCTTCTTTCCTCTATTTACCACCTTCCAAATCTGTTCTTCCTTTCTAGCCTTGTCCGCTTCTTCTTTCAAAATTTTCATTTTCCTCCTATTTTTTTTTTTTTATTACACAACTCAGTATACACCTTCTTTTTTTCCTATATTTTTCTCCACTACTTGTCCCTTTTCTACATTCTTTTTATTCCCTTCTCACTTTATTTTTCTTCTGTTTACATTCCTTATTCCATCCACTTCTATCCCCTCCTTCACTAACTTCTTTTCTGCTTGCGCACTCTAATACTCTTTCTATTTCTTCTATCATTATTTTCATTTTCTCGTTCATATTTCCTTAGCCTATTTTGATATTTCTGGCCTTTCCCTTAAAAGGTTCTTTACCTTCTATTGATCAATCCTCTCTTCCTGCTATTTTTACTTTTGCTTCCTTCTTAGCCCTATTTTTAATACTCTTTTCTCCCTCTAATTTCATTATTATGGGAAAGTGATCCGAATCTATATAATTTCTCACCTCTAGTTTCTCGACCTTCTCTCTTACCTCTACGTCCACTACCACATAATTAATTATTGTTTCCCTTTTTCCTCCTGAACGTTTATATTTTCCTTTCTCATCCCCCTCTATATTTCAGTTCAGGATAAGCCATTCCATTATCTTGTCTTTGAGTTTGCTTTCCGCTCTCCATCCTATTCCCTGTTTTCTCTATATCCTGTTCACGAATTGAAATCTCCTCATATTATAATCCTAATATCTTGTTTATTTTTTTTCATCAGTTCTCTCATCTCTTCTGATTTCTCCTGCGTATCACCTTTCACATGAACCCCCACTATCTTCCACCTCTCTCCTCCTATATTTATCTCTTCTACTATTCATTCTTCTTTTTCGTATAACACCTTCTTCTTTGTCATTACTTCTCTCTTATATTCCCATTTCTTTAATTTGACCAGTACCATTCTCTCCCCTCTTCGTTGTTCCCTTCCTGCACTTCGTATTTTTTCTATCTTTACCTTGGCATCTATCCTTTTTAGTACTTCTTCCACTCCTTCCTTCAGCTCCTTACCCTCTAATCTTGGACCCTTGATCATGACGTTTCTGTTTCTTTCTTCTCTCTCTTTCTTTTCTGTTCTTTGTTCTCCTTTTCTCAGCCTTTCCTTATCTTCATTTACACTCTCCCCACCTCCGAACTCCTAGTTTGAGCTTTCTATTTTTTTATCCTACCTTCCAGCTTCTCTACCTTTTTATTAGTCTCTTTCTGTTTTTCTAGTCTTCTTTCCAACGTCTGCTATCCTTTTCTCTAGCTTTTCTCTAACTTCTTCCCATTTCCTCATTTCTTTTCTAAGTTTTTTCAAATCCCTCATTTTAAATAAGAATTTAAATTATTTTTTAAAATTCCCCCTCAAAGAAAAAATTTTCAGTTTCAAGTCACAGTTATATCCATTTAAAAAGTTCCCTGGACGAAGTTAGAATTATATTTAATCACAGCATTTTCTGTCATGAATCAGAAATATAGTAACTTCCTGTTTCTAAGCTTTGAAAGAGAGAAGTTTCAAATTCTGCCAAATTTTTATTTGAAAAAAAAAAGAATTATTTAATCCAAAGAAATTTTGATTTGGAAAAAGCAATGTTCGAAATATGACGAATTCTGACTTAGAAGAGGAAAGGCTTTTGTGAATTCCTTTTTTATAAATCAGAATTAGAATTATTTCCGAAAAATTTCCGTTCCATCTCAAAAATCACCGCTTTGCAGGCAAAATTTTAATTTTTTACAAAATTCTCTATTCAAAAGTAAAAATTCTTATTTTTTACCGGAAACTTGTCGAATATTTTCTTTGTCCAAAATTTATAAGAGAAAAGTTTCTAATTGTAAGGAATTTTGACTTGGAATCGGTATTTTTTTATTACCCTCTTCTCAACAAAAATTAAATTCTTTTCCAGAATTTCCGTTCTATGTGAAAGATTTTCTCTCTCTGGTAAGAATTACATTTATTTTCAAAAAAATTTCAAGCACCACGTCAGAATTACATTTAAATACAGAATTTTATATTTTGATTCAGAAATATAGTACTGCCCTCTTCTAAAATTTGAAAAAGGGATTTTATAAATTCCGTCCCCTTTTGATTAAAAAAAAAGCCTGAATCAAAATAAATTACGATTAGGAATAAGCAATTTTATAAATTTGCCGAATTGTAACTTGAAACAAGATTTTTTTCGTAAATTCCTTTTTTTATCAATAAGAATTAAAATTATTTTCAAAAAATTCCAGTTCCAGCTCAAAAATCACCGCTTTGAAGGCAAAATTGTAATTTTTCAGCAAATTTTCTGTTCAAACGTCAACATTTAAAATTTTCACGGGAATTTTTGTAAATATTTTTTTTGTTCAAAATTTGGTAGAGGGAAGTTTCAAATGGTGAGAAATTTTGAATTGGAACAATGGTTATTTTTAATTCCCTTCTTCTGAACGAAAATTAAAATTATTTTCCAAAATTTCCGTTCCATGTCAAAAATGTTTTCTTTCTAGCAAAAATTACATTTATTTCCCAAAAATTTCATGCATCAAGTCAGAATTATATTTAATTACAGCATTTCGTATTTTGATTCAGAAATAAAGTAACGTTCTTTTCCTAAAATTTGGGAAAAGGAAGTTATAAATTATGTCCAATTTTTATTTTCAAAAACAAACAAAAATTCATAAATCCAAAGAAATTATGATTAGGAATGAGGAATTTTATAAATTTGCCGAATTTCTATTTGAAAACGGGATTTTTTTATGTGAATTCCTTCTTTATCAATAAAAATTAAAATTATTTTCAAAAAATTTCCGTCGCATTTTAAAATTTGAAGGCAAAATTAGAATGTTTTACGAAATTCTCTTTCCAAAAGTCAAAATTTTATTCTTTAACGAAAATTTAAAAAATATTTTATTGGTATATTCCCCATCGAAACTCGGAAGTATAATTCTTTTCAAAAATTCGTTTTATCAAACTACAATTAAGTTTATGTATGTAATTCCCTGTTCCAAATAAGAATTATATTTATTCAAAATATTTTTGATTATAATTAAGAAATATAGTAACTTTCCATGTCTAAAAGTTGAAAGAGAGAAGTTTCAATTGGCGAGGATTTTTCAGTTGTAACAAGTGCATTTATTTTCAAAAAATTTTCTGCGCCGAATCAGAATTATATTTAATTACAGAATTTTATATTATGATTCAGAAATATTGTAACTTTTTTTTCTGAAATTTGGAAAAGAAAAGTTATAAATTCTGTCCAATATTTATTTTAAAAAAAGTCTCAAGTCCAAAGAATATCTGATTAGGAATGAGGAATTTTGTAAATTTGCCGAATTCTGACTTGAAACAGGAATTCTTTTTGTAAATTCTTTTTTTATAAATCAGAATTGAAATTATTTTCAAAAAATTCCTGTATCATCTGAAAAATCACCTGTTTGAAGGCAAAATTATAATTTCTTTTACAAAGTTCTCTTTTAAAAAGTCAACATTTTAATGTTTTCACGGGAATTATTCAAATATCTTATTTTTATATTCCCCATCGACACTCGAAATGATAATTGTTTTCAGAAATTTCTTCTATCAAATTAAAATTGAATTTATTCAGAAATTCTCTGTTCCAAATAAGAATTATATTTATTCACAATACTTTCGACTAGAGTTCAGGAATTTTGACTTTTTGATTTTTTTTATTCCCTTTTCCTAACTCAAAATAAAAATTCTTTTTCAAAATTTTCGTTCCACGTCCGGAAGTTCCTTGTAGTTTATAATTTCAATTCGTTTGAAAACGTCCCTGTCCTACTTGTAAAAATTATATTTATTTACTAAAATCCTCCCTGCCAAACTCAAAATTACAAATCTGTACAAAAATCCTCTTTCCCAAAGTGAAAATTATTCACTTAAATTAATTTGCATTTGATTTCTTAAACTTTTTATTGCCGAAACTGTTAAATATACTAATGAAGTCTTTGAAAACTTGATTTAATATTTTTTTCATTTTTTATTATATATTATAAATAAAAAGAAGTTCCTACTTTGTAGAAGCTTTGCAAATAATTCAAGTTAGAGGTGCAAGTCAAATATTTTGAATACGGCTTTTTATTTAAATAATCCCTTTTTGACACTTTGCTTTGAATCTAGTTGCAGAAACTATAACAGGAGTTCAAAAGCACCTTTGTGAGCTACAAGTAGTTCTAACTAAGCCGCTTTACTTTCACAAAGTGGTACTTCAAACTAAAGCTACCATGGCTTTCCCCGTTATTTTTATTTTGAATTTTTTTATTTTTTTTTCTTCACAATATTATTCTGAACGGCTCTCTTTGTAATTTCCATAAAAGAAAGAAAAGAGGAAAAATTTAATTAAATATGGTAGAAACATTTTTTCCTGAATTTAATTTTTCCCCTTTTAAAATAACAAAGAAGTGTGTAGAATTTGGTCCCGCTTAAAAAAAAAAAAATTCTGATAAAATATTCCAAAATTGCTCGGAAATTCTAAAAAAACTTTTTTTTTTATTTACTTAAAAATTATTGGCTGTATTGTAAAATTGTTTGAATTAAGGTTGTAGACCTCTATGAAATACATATTTTTCTTTGCACTAACTTTTTTATTAAAACTATTCTTTTCGAGAAAAATGAAGAAAAGTAGTGAAAAAGTAGAAAGAAAATTTTGGATATTTGTTCAATATCAGTGAACTGATTTAATTTTAGTAACTAATGGACTCTATTAAAAATATAAATCACCATTTTCTATCTGAAAACTAGAAATAAATGAAAATTTAATTTTTGTGTAAAATAATTTTTGTGGAATATTTTGGATTTTGAGTTTTAAGGATTGATAAATAGGGATTTATATTTTCCATTGGGTGCACTAGTACGGAAAATAAAAAATTCCTACTGATGTTGTAAAATATTAAGGTCTTGTTATTAATCTTTTCACAGCTTTTTTAATTTTAATCGCAAAGTGTTTTTTTACTGAAAAAATTAATATAACAAAAAAGATAAACTTTATAGAAATCTAAAAATTATATTTAAAGAAATTTTCAATTATTAATAGTAATCCTCCAATTCATTCATTTTTTTTTTCCATTTTTGAATTTTAAATGATCACATTTTCAACATTTTAATCTGAAAGTATTAAGTTTTTGAATTTTTAAATTCAGAATACTATTGTTCAATTCTAAACGATGTGAATTAGAAATCATAAAATTCAATTTCCTTTCTGTTGAAATTGTATATTTTTAAAATTTTAGTCTGAAATTTACCAATTTTGAATGCTTATGATTTGAAAATGTTAAATTTCCTAATTTTTCCATTTCAAATTATTCAATTTTGAAATCTTTTATTCAGAAATAATAAAACTTTAATTCCTTTTCATTCTAGTCAAAATATTTCCCTTTTTCAAAATTGTACCTAATCTACAATTGTTTGATTTGAAACATTTTCAATTTAAAACTTACAATAAATTTGTTCAAACTTTTAGCATTTTTAATTATAAATCATTAATTAATTATAATTGACTCAAAAATTTGTTCAAGTTAATATTCAAAAGATTGTTCAACAATGGATTTTGAAATTGTTTATATTTTTAATGTTAGAAAATAAAATTCAATAAAAAACCAGATACGCGAACGCGCGCATTTACTGTTAGTAATAGTTGAAATTAGAATTAAAGAAGATTTGAATTTCAAATAAAAAAAAATGGAATTCATCCCTAAAAGAGAGGAATTTTTAACGAAATAGTCAACTTTTAAGCAAATAATTGAATTTGTAAACAACCAAGAGGAATTTCAAACGAATTATGTAATGAATAGATTATATTTTAACAAAGAGAATATAAATTTTCAACAAAATAGGCAAATTTTCTAATAAAGAGATTAATTTTCCACCAAATAAGAGAACATTCTAAGCCAATAGATGAATTTCTCACAAAATTGTTCAATCTTCAACCTAAAAGAATAATTTTTAACTAGTTTTTATCGTCTTAAAACATTTAGAAATGCTCCAAATACTCGTAAATTTTTGGCTTGAAATAATTCAAAATCTTCAATTTAAAAAAATGTGTTTGAATATTTTCGAATCTAAAATTGACCTCGAAAATCGTGGAATTGATCTGAAAAAATTTGGATTGCGAAGTGTTTTCATTTTAAACTAAAAAAAGTTTCATTCATGCATAAAGGACGAATTTCCAACAGATTACTCGAATCTCTGACCTAAAACTTTTTTTTTAACTAGTTGCATTTTTAAGCAAAACAGATGAGACTTTTGCCAAATGAGGCGAATTTTTTTTCAAAATAATAAAATTTTCCAAAACAGAATAATTTTTAACCAAAAAGAATAATTTTCAACCAAAAAGATTAATTTGCTGCCAAAAAAGACGAATATCTAACATAATAACTAGATTTTAAACCAAACGAATTATTTTTTAACCAGTTAAATTAAAAAAAAAAAAAATCAAAAAGGAGACGAATTTTCTATAAAATGTTTAAACAATTATTTTGTTAACTTGAATTTATCATTACTTCACTCCAAATAAAAATTGGACAAAAAGCCAGAAATCTAAAAAAAACACATCTTTCTAGCATTATTTAAATGTAATATTATTACTTATTATAATACATTGTTTAAACAATCACTGTTGTTAAAATTAATAAACTATCACTTCCCTCTAATCAAAATTGGACAACAAGTGGAAAATTTGTGAAAAAATAGCATCTTTCTAACTCAATTCTATGAGAAAATTGCTAGAAAAATGATAAATTGTTTAAACAATCCATGAGAATATCTCATTTTTAGTAAATAGTAATATATAATGTATTAGAAACAATTCGCATCGAAGAAACCGCAAAAAGATCATAATTAGCGCCAAAAACTCGAAAAACTCATTTTCTCACTTATGGGGTTTCTTTGGGACCCTATAAAACACACTTTTCGAGGTGATATTTTAATCTATTGAGGATTCTGAATAATATTTACAACAACGTATTTTTTTCTTATGGGAAATACATGTTCAACTTCATGGGACTTGCGGCACCCCTGAATATAATTTTTCTTCAAAAAGAAAAAAATTGATTTATTTGTGGGTGGATTCAAACAAATTTGGAGGTGTCCTGATAAAAATAAATACAAAAAATTTCCAGTGCATTTTTGAACCACCCTAACGAACATTCTTTTTTTTTTTGTTCAACATTATTTTATTCAACTGAAAATTTAACATTTTCATTTTTATTGTATATGTAAGATAGGATTTGATACAAGTATTATGCCAATCAGATTTGATAGAGTTTCAATGAAAATTTAAATGTTCCATTTCTGATTGTAAATTCTCCTTTATAATTGAAAATCTAACTTTTTAGTTGAAAATTTATTTGGTTAAAAATGTGTTTTTTTCTTGTAGAAATATAATCTTCTTGCTATAAAATTAATCTGTTTGGATGAACATTCGTTTTTTTTTGTTCAAAATTATTTTATTTCACTGAAAAATTAATATTTTAATTTTTTTGTATATTAATCTTTTTCAGTTAAAAATTCAAATATTTCTTCAAAAATGTATTTTGTTGCGAATTTGTCTTTTTGGTAGAAAATTAATTTTTTTGTTTGAAAATTCATCTCGTTGGTTGAAACTTTAACTATGTCTTTAAAAAATTGTTTCATTTTTAGCTAAAAATTCTAATATTTGGTCAAGAATTCTAAAATTTTGTAAAAAGGTCATTTTTTGGTTGTAAATTCAACTACTGTGGCAGAATACTTAACTATTTGGTTATGAAATAAATTTTTGGTTGACAATTAAACTGTTTTGTTGAATGTTCGTCATTTTTTGTAGAAAACTAATCTTCTTTGTTGAAAATTACCTTTTTAATTGTTAAAAATGCAACTATTTGGTTGATACACTTAATCTACTTTGTTGAAAATCAAGCAGTTTTCTTAGAAGGTCATTTTTTTGTTTAAAGATTCATTATTTCATTTGAAAATTCACCCCTTTGGTTAAATTCTTAACTATTTGTTTCGTAAATATTTAACTATTTGTTTCGTTCTTTTTGGATGCAGATTATTTTTTCAACTGAAAATTCAACTATTTAGTTTTTAATGGAAATTTGATCCTCTTCAAGAGATTTTTTAACTTTTTGGCCGAAAATTTATATTCTAAGTGGAAAAGTCGATGGCGTAAATATTATTATGAGGTTGGGAATATAAATTTGGGTTTTATGAAGGTGACTTGTGTGATTATTTTTAACTTTTCAATTTTTTGAGTGTTTTGTCGGGAGGCTCTTGGGATTTGTCAGGTAAAAGTGGTAGGGGTTGTTTTCGGGTGCAGTTAAATATTATCATCAGGTTGGGAATATAACTCGGGGGTTTTAAAAGTTGAATAGGGTGATTATTTTGAAATTGAAAATTTGTTTGAGTTTTTTGTATGAAGGAACTTTGGAATTTTTTCGTGAAAATTTTAGGGGTAGATATTTTGAGTTGTTGGATATTATTATGGGGCTAGAAATATTATGTTACTCTTGTTTTAATGAAGGTGAATTGTGTGATTATTTCAAATTAAAAAATTTGTATTGGGATTTGCCGTGAGGCACTTGCAATTTTTTCAGGTAAAAGTGGTAGGGGTGGTTTTTTGGGGGCTATTGAATATTATGATGGCGATAACAATATAACTTGGGAATTTCCGAAGATGATTTGTGTGAAAAGGCCAAAAAATGAGAAATACATTAAAAAATTGAGTAGAAGTTCCTACTGCATTCCTAATCGATTTAATCGCTGAAGATTTCTTCTAAGTGTTCCTTTTATTAAGAATTTTATATGAATAAATAACAAATCAACTGATCACTCTCTAATGAGGTAAAATGTCCATTGTTACATTCCTGTAACCTGCTGCCTCGAACGGAGTCCGCCGGAGATATCTATGATTCACCACGGAAAATTTACCTCAGTTCGGAGTGCCCACCTCGCGTTTACCCTGCTTGACCGATTACCCACAACGTTTCGACCCGTCAGTTTTTTTGTATGGAAGAGCCTGCAATGTTTCACAAGGAATCAATAATAATAGTGTAAAACACTACACAGCAAAAGTAAAGGACTCAGTGCACGAAACGTTGCGGGTAATCGGTTCAAGTAAACTAATAGTCAGCTGATTACTCCCAACTGAGGTCAAATGTCCATGGTAACAGGCCTGGCATGTGCTGCCTCTAGCGGAGTCCACCACAAATATCTATAATTCACCACGGAAAGTTTACCTCAGTTCGGAGTGTCCACCTCGCATTTACCCTGCTTGACCGATTACCCGCAACGTTTCGTACCCTCAGTTTTTTTTCTGTGGAAGAGCCTGCGGTGTTTCACAAAGAATCCATATTAATAGTGAAAAAACAGTGTACAAAGCAAAAGTAAAGGACTCAGTGTATGATGAGAGGCACTTGCTACTAGTTATCGTCACTGCTAATAGTTAGGTGGGTACTGAGCAGTGCTGCAACTGGGACGAGATGAGATGGGATGGAACGGAATGAAATGGGATGGGAGCACCAGCGATAATGATGATGATGTTGATGATGATTACTACCACGGCGCATCCATCGACCATGCCGGTTTGTACCCAACTACTTACACAGGACTTTTTAAAAGGGGTACATCAAGAGTGAGGATGTTCACTAATGCAGCTCTAAGACTTATTATGGAACGTGAAATATTTGATATTACACTGCTACCAACACAAGCCTATTAAATTTCACAAATCCTGAATTGGAAAAACAATTTTTTTTAAAGGGGCATATTTCTGCACTGAAAACATTCTCCTGTTAAGGGAGCGTCCAATAGGGGCCGTCTATAATCTACGTTGCCATTTTCGGGCTATTTTACACCCCCCCCCCCACACACACTTTAGAATTAACGTTGCCTAAAATTCTCCCAAAACAGGAAAAATAAAGTAATTTTTCATGAAAATTTCATGAAAACTATTTGTCGTCACACTTTTCTGTCCTGGCATACTTCTCTAGCTTCTATCACGTCCATGCATTTTTTCATACATGCTCTCGTGTTTCTATGGTTTCTTATGTCTCTTCGGATTAAAGTCTTATTTACACATTCTATCCATCCTTTCCATGGTCTGCTTCTGGTCATAACAGGGGAATAAATTGTTATAAATAAAATTAATGTGAATATAATAATAAAGTCAATATGCAACACTTTAAATTCCTCAGATTTCAAGTCAAAATGTATTGTATTTTCAACAAAGTCGTTGCATTCTCAACCAAAAACGATTTTCTACTAAAAGAGATGAATTGCATTAATAACCAAAAAATAATATCAAAATCAACCAAAAAGAAGAAAATTTTAAACAAAATAGTTGAACTTCTAACAAAATAGGTAAATTTTCAAGTAAAAATAGGCAAGCTTTTTGAGAGACAATTGCATTTTCAACTTGAAAAGTTGAATTTCAAACCAAAAAAGTTTATTTTCAACCAAGAGAGATGACCTTTCCACCATAAAAGATAAATTTTCTACCAAAATATGAATTATCAACAAGATGTATCCAATGCAGAAACGCGAATTTTTAACAAAATAGTTGAATCATCAATCAAATAGATGAATTTTTAACAAAAAAGATTAATTTTTTTTACCAAAGCAGAAGAATTTCCAGAAAAATAATTAAGTTTTTAAACTAACAAGTTAAATGTTTTAGAAAACAGTGTACTTTTGATCCGGAAAAAAAGAAGTAGTTGAATTTTGAATCAAAAATTGAATCGGTAAATTCTCAGTTTTCTAAAACTGATTTTCAACAACAAAAAGAAGCGGATTTTCAACCAAGAAAAACTTACCTTAAAAAGAAGAATTAAAAAAAACAGTTGAATCCTCAACCAAATTGATGAATTTCCCACGAAAAAGATTAGTTTTCTAACCAACTAGACACATTTTTAATAAAATACAGACATTTTCTTCAAAATGTTTAATTTTGTTAATAAATGATTATATTTAATTTTCAATTTGCACAAAGTAGTTCAAATTTAAGCCAAGTAGTTGATTTGAAAAAATCAATACTCAACGAAGAATGTAATAGTTAATATTTCAACAGTAAAAGATTTCGATGTGAAATAAAAAACAATTAAATTCAACCAAAAAATACGAATTTTCAACAAAATAGTTGATTCCACTCAAAATCACATATTTTCAACAAAATCCATGAATTTTCCACCAGAAACCATTAATTTTCAATTTAAAATCTCAATTATAAATCATTAGTAAAATTATAATTTTATTTTTTCCCAAATTGACGAATTTTCAAGGAAACATATAAATTAAAAATTATTTAAGTCAAAAAAATTAATTCTTTACCAAATTGAAAGAAATTTTAGGACAATAGTTTCAACCAAAGTGATAAATTTTAATCTAAAATGTTGAATCTTCAAAAAGAAATTAATTTTCAGCAAAATAAATGAATCCTCATTCAAAACATACTAATTTTTGACCACAAAGTTTTTTTTTTAACACGAAGGTTAATTATCTACCAAAAAAAACGAATTATCAACAGAATATATAAATTTGAATCCAACTACTTTAGGTTTTAACTAAAAAGATGAATTTTTAACGAAATGGTTCAATTTTCAAACAAAAAAATTAATTTCTAATAAAAAATATAATAGGTTGATTTTCAGTTAAAACCCTTAATTTTAAACTATAAAATAGACGTAATTTGAACAAAATATATAAATTTTTAACCAGAGAAGATCAATTTTCTATTTAAAAGATCAGTTTTCACCCAAAAATGGAATATTAATTTTATTTCTACCCAAAAAGACGAAATATAGTTTTTCTCAAAAAATGGATTATTAATTTTATTTCTACCAAAATAGACGAATTTGCATCAAAAATCCAAATATATAAATTAATGTTATTTCAGTCAAGAAAATTAATTCTTTACCAAAATAAATGATATTTTAGGAAAATACTAGAATTTGTACCCGAAAAGAGATGAATTTTTAACTCAAATTAAAAACATTTAAAAAAAATAAGTTTTTAACAAAAAAATTTAACATTCAACCAGACAGTTGAATTTTCTATCAAAAGTTTATTTGTGCACGGAGAAGATTGAATTTCAACCAAAAAAAACACGAATTATCAACAAAATACATGAATTTTCAATCAGTTACTCTAATTTTCAACTGAAAAAAATTAATTTTCAACCAAACAATTCAATATTCATCTGAAAAAGATTAATTTCAAACTCAAAATAAAATAAGTAAATTGTTAGTAAAAAAAAAATTTTCAACCACAAACGAAACGAATTTTGAACAAAATAAGTGCATTGTCAACAAAATAATTTTTTTTTTTTAAACAAATAGTTGAATTTTTCATCAAACTGATATGAATTCTGAACCAAAAATTAAATGGTAGACTTTTTAACAAAAAAGGACACCATTTTTTACGCAGAATAGTTAGAGTTTTTTCTTGAATTCTATTAATTCAGTTCGCATTTAAGCGAAAAACCGAGTAAAAGAAGAACTTTGATGAAAACGGGGGAAAATAAGATATTTTCAAAAAAGGGGAAAAGAGCGAAATAGGGGGAAAAGTGTGAAGTCTGTAATATGAAAATAATTTTTAAACTTGTTATGTTATTATTTAACTGCACCGTTGCAGGGCGATCTTTCGTAAAATTCGAATCTTGGTTTAAATTTATCATCACGAAATGTACTAAACAATGTTATCAATTGAATAAAATGTCTGCAGAAATTAATTAAAAGTATTCTCGTACTTCTATCAAATACTTTTAACATAAGAAATATAAACGTTACAAACTCATAAACTCAAATTATGTGAAAATGACCAATGACAGCAGAAATGAAAACAAGTGTAATAAGGTTCTATATTATAAAAATAGTATATTCTATTATTAACAAAAAATCGTTTCTGTAAAACAAAAATATTCAACCCTTTCTCCCCCTTTCATCAAATATAAACACACGTTTAGCTCGTCGCTCCCTCATCAGTAGTAACGTAATTTATGAACATCCCTTAGCGAATTCCCCTTTTGGAACGGTTTTATTTGAAAATTAGATTATTTACCGGACGATTAATTGATTAATTGATTTATGAAACTTTTGAAACTTTCATCCCGTACAGAACGAGTTTGTTCGAAAATTCGTATATTACACGAAATCTGTCTGGTGGTTGACACTTTTAGCTACAATGCAAGCGTATAATTTGTCGGATTAAAAAAGGCAGGTGTAAAATGCATGGATTTCGGGTGAAACAGCGTGGAAACAAGGGATAAATACTCAGATCGGTGCAGATCGTCAGCGAGTTGAATAATGGCTCCTAAGTGAAATTGTAACTTTAGTTAGGTACGAGAATAAATTATTGTATTCATGATTTATAATATAAAATTATTATTAATGGTAATTCTTGTATTCAAATAACCCATAAATATGAAATTTGAATTAAAATTTTCAGTTTGGAATACTAAATACGAATGCGCATAACTAGTGATAGTTACATTGAATTTTAAATGGTGATCATTTCACAGTTCACTTAGTAGCGCCATCTACCTGTGAAAACTAGGTGGCGGTGGATGTGGCGCTGGATATGGTGGGAGATGTGGTGGGCGATATGGTAGAGGATGTGGCGGTGCTCAAGGTGGTGGTGGTGTATGTGGTAGTGTGGTAATAGTGGATGTGGTGGAAAGGGTAAATGAGGTAGAGGATGTGGTGTTGGTGGATGTAGTGGAGCATGTGCAGGTGGTGAATGTGGTGGAAGTTATGGTGGAGGAAGTGATGGTGGTGGTTAAAGTGGAAGTAGTGGATGTGGTAGACATGGTGGATGAGGTATAGGGTGTGGTGGTAGTAGTAAATGTGGTAGTGGTAGTGGCGTTGAATGTAGTGGTGGTGGATGTGGTGTAGGATGTGGTGCTGGATGTAGTGATCATGATCGTGGATGTATTGGATGTCACTAAATGATTGTAGTAATAATGTTGGACGTGGTGGAGGTGATGGTGGTGGTGGTGGATGTGGTGGAGGTAGTGGTAGATCTTATATTCAAATAAACCAGAAATATGAAATTTGAATTAAAATTTTCACTTCGAAACGCTCAGTACGTATGCGCATAACTAGTGATAGTTACATTGAATTTTAAATGATAATAATTTTACTGGTAACTTAGTAGCGCCATCTACCTGTAAAGAGTAGGTGGTGGTGCATGTGGAGCTGCACGTGGTGGTGGATGTGGTGTGCGATATGGTATAGGATGCGGCGGTGGTCAAGGTGGTGGTGGTGTATGTAGTAATGTGGTAATAGTGGTAATAGTGGATGGGAAGGATGAGGTAGAGGATGTGGTGTTGGTGGGTATAGTGAAACATGTGCAGGTGGTGGATGTGGTGGAAGATATGGTGGAGGAAGTGGTGGTGGTGGAGCTGGTTAAAATGGAATTGATGGATGTGGTAGACGTGGTAGATGAGGTGGATGAGGTAGAGGGTGTGGTGGTAGTGGTAAGTGTGGTGGCGGTAGTGGCGTTGAATCTAGTGGTGGTCGATGTGGTGGTGGATGTAGTCGTGATGATCATGGATGAAGTGGATGTCACTACATGATTGTAGTGGTAATGTTGGATGTGGTGGAGGTGATGGTGGTGGTGGATGCGGTGGAGGTAGTGGTGGATGTAATTTGCGGGATCAAAGAGACTGGTGTGGGACGCATGTATGTATTAATGGTAGATCTTATATTCAAATAAACCAAAAATATGGCATTTGAATTACAATTTCCATTTCAGAACACTCAGTACGTATGCGCATAACTTGTGATAGTTACATTGAATTTTAAATAATAATAATTTTACCATCACCTTAGTAGCGCAATCTACCTGTAAAAACAAGGTGGCGGTAGATGTGGCGCTGGATATGGTGATGGATGTGGTGGATGTGGTGGATGGGGTGGATGACGTAGAGTATGTGGTGTTGGTGGATATAGTAGAGCAGGTGCAGGTGGTGGATGTGGTGGAAGATATGGTGGTGGTAAATGTGATGGAGCTGGTGTTGAATGTAATGGTGGTGGATGTGGTGTAGGATGTGGTGTGGGTATTGGATGTAGTGGTGTAAGTTGTGGTGGTGATTGTGGATGTAGTGGATGTCACTACATGATTGCGATAGTAATGTTAGATGTGGTGGTGGAGGTGTCACGGTGGATGTGGTTGGGAGTGATGGTGGTGGTGGTGGTGGATGTTGTGGATGCAATTTGTCATATCAAAAAGGCAGGTGTAAAACGCATGTATGTATGTATTGATGGTAGATCTTATATTCAAATAAACCGTAAATATGAAATTTGAATTAAAATTTTCAGTTGGAACACTCAATACATACACTCATAACTAGCGGTGGTTAAAATAAATTGTTCATGCTAATAATTTCAATAATAACTTAGTTGCTCCATCTAACTGTGAAAACTAGGTGTTGGTGGATGTGGTGGACGATATGGTAGGGGATGTGGCGGTTATGGAGGAGGTGGTAGTGTAACTGGTGGTGTGGTTATATTGAATGTGGTGTTGGTGGAGTCGGATGTGGTGGATGTCGTGAATGAACTGTATGAGGTAGATAATGTTGATGGTGGTAGATGTTCTGTTGGTGGTGGAAGTGGTGGTAGTTGTGGAGGCAGTGTTTGATATGAATGTGATGGATGTAGTGCAATTGCTGGTTGTTGTATACTTCGTGGATGTGGTGGAAGATATGATGGAGGCTGTGGCAGTGGTGCATGCGTTGGTGGATGCGTGGATACGGTGGATGAGGTAGAGGATGTGGTGGTAGTAGTGATCGTATTAGTGGTGAAGATAGTATTTTATGTAGTGGTGGTGGATATGGTGGAGGATGGCCTAGTGGATGTGGTAGTGGTGGTTATGGATGTGATGGTGGAACTGGCGGTAGTGGTCATGGATATAGTGGATGTAGTGGTAGGGTTGGATGTGGTGGCGGAGATGACGGTGGTGGTGGATGTGGTGGGTTAATAGTGGATGTAATTTGTCACATCAAAAAAGGCAGGTGTAAAACGCATGGGTTTCAGGTGAAACAGCGTGGAAACAAGGGATAAATGCTCAGATCGGTGCAAAAAAGTGAATTTTTCATCACAACCCGCAGTTGAGCTTTCTTAAATTTTAAGTCAGTCTCACATTCAAATCGTCAAACTCCATATCTGTTTCCTCGGACTTGTATAATTTTTTTTATTTCACTCGAATGCGAGTTGAATTAATAGAACACAATAGAAAAATCTAACTAATTTTGATTGGATTTGCAGCGGTCAGATTTTTGTGGATCAAGATTAATCTTTTTGGTCAAAAATTAATCTTTTTGGTTGAAAATTTGACTATTTTTGTTGAAAATTGTTGTTTTTTTCTGGTGCAGAATTAATTCTTCAATAGAAAACCTAATCATTCCACTTTTTGTTGAAAATTGATATTTTTTATAAAAAATTTATCTATTCCAGTTGAAAAGGTTAAAAATTTGCCTTTTTTCGTAGAAAATTAATCTTCTTGGTTGAAAATTAATCTGTTTTGGGAGACAAAAAGAACTATTTTCTTAATAATTAAACAGTTTGGTAGGTTTTCAAACTATTTGGTAGAAAGTGAACGCTTTTGTTGAAAATGCAACTATATTGTGAGAAAATTTAACTACATATTTGGTTGAGAATTACATTTTTTATAAATGTAACTTTTTGTTCGAAGATTCAACTGCTTCATAAATAATTGGTCTGTTTGGCTGCAAAATTCATCAGTTTGGTTGAAAATTCATGTATCTCGCTGAAAATTCGTCTTTTCAGCAAAACATTAATCTTCTTGGTGGAAAATTCAACTTTTGGGTGAAAAATTAAACTGTATGGTAGAAATTCATCTTTTCTGGTTAAAAAATCCACTACTTGGTTTGAAGCAGAATTAGTTTCTTACATTTTTTCAAGATTCACCTCTTTGGTTATAAATTTAACATACTTGTTGAAAATTAGTTCTTTTGGTTGAAAATGTACCTATTTGGTTAAAAATTGTACTCTTATTTTCGGTTAAAAATTTATTCTTTATAAGTATAAAATTTAACTGTTTTGATTGAAAACTTCAAGCTTTTAGCTTAAAATCTTAATGGAACTCTTTTGTTGGAAATTTATTTTTCTTGTTGAGGATTTAACATTTTTTTCAACAATTTAACTCTTTGGTTGAAACTGAACTATTTTGATGAAAATTTGTCTTTTTGGGAAAAAAATCATTTTAATTCTTAAAAAATTATCTTTTTGGTCGAGGATTTAACTATTTTCTTGAAAATTTGCCTTTTTTTGTCGAATTCAACTGGTTGAAATTTTTTTTTCAAACTAATTTCTCAAGCTGAAGACTTAAAGATTTCATGTTTCTTTGTAAAAATATCTTATTACGTTGAAAATTCATCTGTGTTGATTGAAAATGAATTTTCTAGTTGAAAATTCATCATTACCGGTTTGATAAAAATTTGGACCTTTTAGATTGAAAACTGCATTTTTTTGTAAAAATTCATCGATCTAGTCAAAAATGCTTCTATTTTGTTGAAAAGTCGTCTTTCGATAAAAAAATATTATTCTTGGTTAAAAAATAATTTTTTCAGGTTGAAAATTCAAATATTTGGTTAAAAATTGAACTGGTTTGTTAAAAATGTTGCCAAAATTTATCTTTTATGGTAAGAAAGCCATAAAAGTTGATAATTCATCTTTCTTGGTGAAAAATGAACATTTTTGTTGAAAATTCATTTGTCTTCTGAAATATTTGTCTTTCTAGCTTAAAAATTTAATTATATGATGGAAAGTTAAACTATTTTGTTATGACTGCAACTGTCTTGTTAAAAATGATTATTTTTTTCAATTTGTTTTTATCGATTGAAAATCCTTTTCTTTTGCTGGATAATCCTTTTTGGTTGCAAATTCAACTATTTTTTTTTTTGGAAATGCAACATATTTTAACTTAAAATCGCAGGAATTTAAAGCGTTTCTTATTGACTTCAGTATGGTATCAGCATTCATTTTATTCAAAAGAATTGATTCTTTATTTTCGTGAAAAATCACCGCATTTCTCTTCTTTTGAGCTCATTTTGCGCTGTGAAGTATTTAGCCAACGGCAAGGTTCTTTTCGGGCAGGTGGCTAGGGGCAATTACAAAATTACGGTTGTCAACGAAGGGGGCGGGGCGAAAACAGCCGAAAATTCGTGACGTAATTCGCGAACCGTCCCTAATCACTAAGCAAACTTCTGGCTTGAAGTATAAATGAATTTGGAAAGTGCAATCAGCTTCTAGAATTTGGATTCTGTATATTGCAGAGGTTTCATCCCGGGGGTGGGGAGGGTCGCTGAGGGTTGAAAGGTAGATCGCAAGAGAGAGTGGTAGTGCGCGAGAGAGAGAGCGGTAGTGCGCGCGCGAGAGAGGTATAACGCGACAGAGAGAGTGGTAGTGCGCGAGAGAAAGAGACTGGTAGTGCGCGAGAGAGAGTGGTAAAGCGCGAGGGATGTATAAAGAGAGAAAGGAAGGGACCGGGAGAAACAGGAGGAAAGAGGGTGATACGCAGAGAGGGATGAAAGAGGGCGGATGTGACGCGGAATGATGGAGCGCGGAACGTGGAGAAAAATGAGAGTGGCGGAAAGGCGAGGGTGGAGGGACGCTGATGGATCGGTGCTCCTCCCTCCGTGGCACCCCTTCTGTCTCTCTCACTCTGCTTACCACCCCCAGTCTGTTCCTCTCTCTGGCCCTCTCGTTTTCTCCCTCACTTCTCTGTTACTCTTTCTCTCTCTTTTGCACACCGCTTCGCCACCCTACCACCCACTCCCTCGCCCCCAATCCCATTCACCCCCGCACTCCCTGGGGGTGGAAGTGCCCCGCAATATTACTCATAGTCGGTGGGCCTCCCCTGCTCCCACCGCATTACGCTCGCTGGGCTGGATTCGACCACCAACACCGACGTCACCTTCGTCTCCATATTATTTATTCATAGCTTCGATTCGATAATGTCGTCGCACTGTACCGTAGTCGTGATCGTTTCATGACTTATGGCTTTTGTATTTATTGGGGTCTGATTCGATTAATATTTGTGCAATTGCGAGTCAGATACGAAAGATTATGATAAGCGAAATCAGGGACATGGATAAAAAGATGCATTTTTTAGAAGACCCTTGCATTGACAATCCCAAAGTACGTATTTTCTGCCCAAAAAGACAAATGTTCAATACAACAGATCAATTTTCGACAAAATAATTAAAGTTTTAATTAAACAGTTGAATTTTTGCTCAAATAGTTAAAATTTTTACCAAGTTGTCGAATTTTTAAACAAAAAATACGTTTAGAAGTCAGGTAAATTTTTCAACCGGAAAAGATGACTTTTCAAAGTAAAATATAATAGTTGACCTTTAAAACAAAATTCTTTAAATTCTACATATAAAAATACTTGAATTCAAACTTTCAACAAAGTATTTGAATTTAAAAAAAAGCTGAATTTTTAACGAAAAATATAATAATTGATATTTAAACTAAGAAAACTAGAGATTGAGAGAAGAAACTTTATTTCAAAAAATATACGCATTATTATGCTAGATGGTACAAATCAAATTTTTATAGGAATCTGTATTATCATTAGATAATAACAGAAAAATTTTAACGTCTTTTAAAGACTAGATGAAGTTATGAATTAAAAATCATTTTAAATTAATTTTTTTTTTTCTGAAAGAAAGATCTTCTCCTGTCACTCCGCTGGGATTCGAACGACAGAATTTCTGATTTTCGGTCAGGTGCTTTTCCCATTAAGCTACTAGAGATTGAGAGAAGAAACTTTATTTCAAAAAATATACGCATTATTATGCTAGATGGTACAAATCAAATTTTTAGAGGAATCTGTGATACCATTAGAGAATAATAGAAAATTTTTAACGTCTTTTTCAGACTAGATGAAGTTATGAAATAAAAATCACTTTAAATTAATGTTTTTTTCTGAAAAAAAGATCTTCTCCTTTCACTCCGCTGGGATTCGAACCACAGAAATTCTGATTTCCGGTCAAAATCGAATCCAAATCAAAATCGGTTCAAAAGTTCTGTGGTTCGAATCCCAGCGGAGTGAAAGGAGATCTTTTTTTCAGAAAAAAAAATTAATGAAAAATGAAGATGTAGGAATTGAAAATGAATCATACCTAGAGACGAATTTTTACCCTCGGTCAATCTAATTTTCGCTTCGGCTCCGGGTCCGTAAGCGTTGTAAGGATTACTCTGCTCTTTGATCTTTAAATTCTGGGTTGTTGGTCTGTCGTCAGTGATGACGGTTAATTTTTTGAATACTCCTCGGCCGAAGTAATCAGCGACTAGGGAAAATGGATCTTCGGCTCGATCGAGAAGACTGTGGAAAGTTTCGTGAAGATCTCTCGACTGCTCCTGGGCTTTTATTATGTCGAGCCACTTTTTATTGTCAGGGAGACAAGCCGGACACTCGTTTTCATTTTCCGAGAAACTCTGGAAGCAACTGCAAAAAAATATATAAATTTAATATTCAAAGTAAAAGTAGAATTTCAAATTCAAAAGAAATATAAACGCACTGTTGGTGATACGAATGCTGGCACATGAAATGGACAGAAGGCAACTCGAGATCCTGATTACAAGCGATGCATTTCGAACTTTGAAAAATGATCGTACTCGTCCTGATATTGTCGATCTCCTGCCTAATTTTCTGAGTATCGACTCGATACTTCTCGGTTAATTTTGCATCCGCTTGGGTTTGTTCATGTTCGGTTCTGAGAACGCTGTTTAGGTAAGAACGAACATCTCCCAGTGAACAAGTCAGTGAAGTTGAAAGAGCGTCCACAACCATTAAAGGTGACATTAATCTTTCCTCAGCTAGAATCAATTCAATTTTAAAAGAGAATTAAAAATCAGTCAAAGTAGGCGACATGCGCCTAAAACAGAGTTTCGTAGGGCCTCGTATCTCGTCTCGTCTTGAATATCGCCTCGAGCCTCGTCTCGAATGTCGTCTCGAATCTCACCTCGTCTTGAATCTCGCCTCGTCTCGAATTTCGTCTCATGAAAAAAGTATGACAAACAGACTTGGGGCTACGAAACTCTAAAAATTCTATGATTCATTTGGGAGCGTTCAAAAACTACGTCACACTACCATCAGGGGGGGGGGGGCTTAACACGTTTTGTGACGATTTGTGACGTGGAGGGGGGATTTACGCAGAATATGATATCATACATGGAAAATATAAATGTAAATTATAATTTTTTGGAATGTTTGAAAAAAATTGAAATTAGTGATTTTATTTTACTCCACTCTTTTCCCATTTTTTCGTTTATTTTCAAAAAACTTCCCCTTTTTCACCTGTTTTCGCTATTAATATTATGTATCTTGTATTAAGAGAAGCCCATAAGAAAATTCAACTATTTTTCGTTAAAAGTCAACTCTTTTTTATTGGAACGTTTACTATTAAACTTTTGGTTCAGAATTCACAACTTTTGGCTAAAAAGTCTAATGCATGATTGAAGATTGAACTATTTTGTTAAAAAATCGTTTTTTTTTAGTTGAACATTAATTTTCTTAAATGACAGTTTGAATAATCCATTTTTGACTGAAAATTGATCATTTTTAGTTGAAAATTCAACTATTAAATTTTTTACTAATAATTCATATTTTTTTATGTAAACCCAAATACTTTGTTGAAAATTAGTTTTTTGTTGCTGTTGAAAATTAATTTTTTTAACTGAAAATTTATATATTGTAGTATTTGTTCAAAATGCATGTATTTTGATCAAGATTCGTCTTTTTTAGTTGAACATTAATCTTCTTGGTTGAAAATTCAGCTACTTAGTTGAAAGTTGAAATACTTTGTGAAAAATTATTTTTATTAGTATTTTCAACCTCTTTGGTCGAAAATTGAACAGTCTGTTAAAAATGTGCTTTTTTGTTGAAAATCCATATTTAAAAACTGCAAATTTTACTATTCCACTGTTAATTGAAAATTGACCGGTTTTTAGTTGAAAATTAAAAAAAAAAATTTAGATTAAACAATTTGTTTGACAGTTTTTTTCTCTATTGACCAAAAAATCTTTCTTGATTGAAAATTCCCCCTTTTAGTAGAAATTTGATCTTTTTTGTAAATAAAAATGTAACTGTTTCGATAAAAATTAATCTTTTTTCATATTTTGATGTTGAAAAGACGAACTGAAATCATTTTTGGATGAAAATTCAACTATTTTTTTGAAGATTTTTCTTTTTAATTTGAAATTAATTCATCTATTTAATCAGAAATTGCATCTTTCCCGGATGAAAATGCAACTGTTTGGTTGAAAATTCAACAATTTGGTTAAAAAGTAATCGTTTTTGGTTTAAATTCGTATTTTTAAGTTGGAAATTCAACTATTTTCGTAGAAAATTTACTTTTTCTTTGAAAGTCATATTTTGATGATGAACAGTCAAGCTAAAATCTTTTTTGGATGAAAATTGTATTTTTTTTTTAAATTTGTATTTTTGATTTAAAAATTCATCTGCTTTGGTAGAAATTTCCTCTTTCTTGGGTAAAAATGCAACTATTTGGTTGAGGAATCAACAATTTTCTTAAAAAGTCATCCTTTTTGGTTGAAAATAAAACTGTATTGTTGCAAATTCGCCTTTTTGAGTTGAAAATTCAAGTATCTTCGTAGAACATTTACTTCTTATTCAAAGCTCTTTTTTTTATGTTGGAATGTCAAACTAAAAATTTTTTTTTTTTATGAAAATTCAAATAATTTTTTTTTTTCAATTTATCTTATAAATCATTTGTTTTACTAGAAATTTAATTTTTTTTTTGGATGAGAATGAAACTGTCCGGTTGCAAATTAATCTTCTTTGTTTGAGGATTCAACTATTTTGTTGGAAATTCATCTTTTTGGGTTGAAAATTCAAGTATCTTCGTAGAAAATTTACTTTCTTATTTCAAAACTCATATTTTGATGTTGAAAAGTTAAGCTAAAATCTTTTTTGGATGAAAATTCAATTTTTGTCTTCAAATTTGTCTTTTTGATTTAAAAATTCATCTGTTTTATTAGAAATTTCGTCTTTCTTGGGTAAAAATGCAACTATTTGGTTGATAACTCAACAATTTTGTTAAAAAGTCATCTTCTTTGGTTGAAAATAAAACTCTTTTGTTGAAAATTCGTCTTTTTGTGTTGATAATTGAAGTATCTTTGTAGAAAATTTACTTCTTATTTAAAACTATTTTTTTATGTTAAAATGTCAAACTACAATTTTTTCATGAAAATTCAAATATATTTCTTTTTAAATTTGTCTTAAAAATTCATTTTTTTAGTTGAAATTTCATATTTTTTGGGTAAAAATATATCTGTCCAGTTGCAAATTAATCTTCTTCGCTTGAGGATTCAACTATTTTGTTGGAAATTCGTCTTTTTGGGTTGAAAATTGAAGTATCTTCGTAGAAAATTTACTTCTTATTTAAAAGTCTTTTCGTTACGTTGAAAGGTCAAACTAAAAATTTTTTTTTTATGAAGATTCAAATATTTTTTTCTTAAATTTGTCTTAAAAATTAATTTGTTTTAGAAAAAATTTAAACTTTTTGGATAAAAATGCAATTTTTGTACAGAAAATTCGTCTTTTGGCTTAAAGGTTCAACAATTTCGGCGAACTTTTTTTCCTTCATGACTGAAAAATCTTCATCTGTTGAAAATTCGTCTTTTTGGGTTTAAAATTCGTTTTTTTTTTTTTGTATGAAATTTCTTATTTTTTGGTTAAAATATCAAGTATTGCACTTATTTGTTGAAAATATATATTTTTAGGTTGAAAATTCAAGTATTTTGTTAAAAAATTATCTTTTATGGTAGAAAAAAAATTTGTGTTCAAGATAAATTTGAAATTTGTATCTAGAATATTGTTTTATTCTATTTATAAAAGATCCCATGTTAAAAATATTACAGCTTTGAATTGCGTATTTAAACATGACGTCATGGGAATGCGTCATACGATTTTTTCGAAAAAATTCTAAATGTAAAAGTAAGTCATAAATGAGCGAATAGTAATATTTATCAAGTGTAGAATCTATTTTCTTAGCCATGCGCCATTTCTTTTGTCGATTCTCGACCTTTCAATTTCACAAAATAAAATAAAATATCCTACATTTCAGGATGGTTGTACTCTAACCTCAAATTTCGGACAGGTGATTGTATTTCGTGAAACTGAAAGGTCTTCAACCGATAAAAGGTTGAAACAGTATGCGCAAGTGAATTCTACACTTAAAAAATATTACTATTCAGACATTTATAACTACTTTTAGAATATTACCTTTAGAATATTTTCTCCAAAAAGGCATATGCATTCCCATGTCAAGATGTACCAATTATGCTAACCTTCCTGACATTTTCACCTATCCTACCATGACCATGACGTTATGCTACAAAACTCAATATTCCGCAAAATATTTGAGTCGTTTTTTGATTCTATTGTATTGATTTTTGGTTGACAAATTGTACTATTTCAAGGAAATGTTATATTTGTCACGCCGTACGTCAACAAAAACACTTTAAAAACACTGGCATGCATGATGCGCAAATGCAAGGACGCACACATGCTATCAGCACGCGCATCAATACAAGACCGGGACAGCCAATGAAAGTCGCTTGACAAAATCACGCCACGCCTCGCGGTAGAGGTGGGGGCCCCTACAGCCTTGAAATGCTCAAATTTTCACGTTTCGCGGCCCTTGAAATAGGCAAGAGTTCACTGTAATTCTGGAAACCACAAATTACGTACGGCCCCTTATATTTGTCTATTTGGTGTTGTAATTAAGGCATTTATCAAATTAAAGCGAAGATAAAATTAAGACTTAAAGTGTGTGGGGGAAGGGGGGGGTCGTATTTGCGACGTCACATTGGGGGTTTCAAGCTTTGTGTGATTATCCGTGACGATGAAGGTGAGGGGAGGAAAGTTTTGAAAATAGCGTGACGTACTTGTTAAACGGCCCCTTTTCTAATTACCAATATGCGCAAGAATGTCTGCTAAAAGTTTCGGCGGTGCTTTTTTATTTCTAGCGACGCTCCATAAAGCTTGGACCCACAAATTTGGATCCTGGCGACCAAATCGATTACAAGTTGATAAAACTTGTTCGCTGTCGCCTTCTCGTAACTGATACTGAAGGATTTCCTGGTAACTGAGAAAACAAATTTTGCAGGTTATGTTTAAGTGTGGCCTTAGGAAATGTGGGCGGGAAATTCAAATTGCGATATTCACTCACAGCTTTCGCTCCTCGTAGAGATAGAGAATGCCTCTTCGGAAATTGTGCTGATGACAGAGAATAAGGATTTGATCCTTGTCGTAACAGGCGTTTGAATTTTGGAGAAGACGAACGACTTTTTGTTCGTATTGGAGCTTTGCGATCTCGTCTTTTAAAGCTGACCAGACGTGCAGATAATGTTCTACTAATGTGTTATAAACAAGTGTACTCCATCTGCAAATTTATTTTCATTTCGAACACTTGTTGGCAGCCCTGACGAAAGTATCGGATAGGAATCCATTCCGAATTATTCAGGAATCTGTATCCGAACCAATCCGAGTAAAGTTCTACATTTCGTTCGATCCAAATCGTTTAAAAATTAATCCGACTCAATCCGGTTCCATCCAAACCAAATTTTAAAATCCAAATGAATCGGATCAATCCGAACTCGAATTGACCCAATCCGATTTTCAATCCGAATGAATCCGAGTTCGGATTGAATTGGATTAATTAGGAATGAAAATCCGTTTAGGTCAGTCCGAGTTCGGATTCATTCGGATGGAAAATTTGGTTCGGATTGATTCGGATTGAATCTGATTGAGTCGGATTAATTTTTAACCGATTTCGATCCAACAAAATGCAGCATTTTTTTGGATTGGTTCCGAATTACTCGGATTGGTTCGGATAAAGATTTCGGAATAATTCGGATGACTTCGAATTGGTTAGGAATGAATTCCTATCCGAAAATTTAGCCAGGGAGTGTTGTAGTCCTAAAAGAAAAAGTGGCCTGGCGATACTTTCCGTAAACTACGTTACAATGTTTGAGGGCTGGGGGGTGCTAAAAACTAAGGGTTTTGACAAGGGGGGGGGGATAAGGGGAAATTACGTTACGAACTTAGATAACATTCAGAACTTAAACCCAATAAAACATCCAACTATATTTTCGGGTAAAAGTTCATTTTTTTATTGAAAAGGCCACTATTATATTTTTGGTTGGGAATTAATCTCGTTTGGTTAAAAATGCTATTATTTGGTTGAAAATTTAATTGTTTTGTTGATAATGCAACTATATTATTAAAAAGTCATCTTTTTATGTAAAAATCCAACTACTTTCTTAAAAATTCATTTTTTAGTGTTGAATAGTCTACTGAAATATTTTTTGGATGAAAATTCTACTATTTTTCGAAAATTTGTCTTTTTAATAAAAAATTCATCTATTTTAGTAGAAAATGCATCTTTCTTGGATAAAAATGCAACTTTTTGGTTAAAAATTCAACAATTTTGTTAAAAAGTCATCCCTTTTGGTTGAAAATGCAACTATTTTGTTGAAAATTCGTCTTTTGGGGTTGAAAATTCAAGTATCTTGATAGAAAATTTACTTCTTGTTTAAAACTTATATCTTGATGTTGAAAATTCACACTAAAATATTTTTTCGATGAAAATTAAAATCTTTTTTATTTATTTGTGTTCTTGATTTACAAATTCAACTATTTTAGTGGAAATTACACCTTTCTTGGATAAAAATGCAATTGTTCTGTTGAAAATTCGACTATTTCGTAGAAAACATACGTTTGGTTTAAAATTCTTATTTTGGTGATGAAAAGTCAACTGAAATCTTTTTTGGAGGAAAATTCAACTACTTTGTTAAAAATTCATTTTTTCGTTGAAGGTCCATCTCTTTGGTTTAAAATTCTATTATTTGGTTGAAAATTTAATTATTTTGTTGAAAATGCAACTATATTGTCAAAAAGTCATCTTTTTATAAAAAAATTCAACTACTTTGTTAAAAATTCATTCTTTTAATTGAAGGTTCATCTCTTGGGTAGAAAATTTAACTATTTTGATTAAAATTTGTTTCATGTTTGGTTAAAAATACATTTTTTGAACTAACAATTAAACTATTCCATTTTGGTTAAAAATTTACCTTTTTCAGTTAAAAATCTAACTATTTTGTTAACAATTTATCTTCTTTAATTGAAAGTTTGACTTTTGGTTGATGATTCATGTATTGGTTGAGAATTCATCTTTTTTTGGTGGAAAAGTCGATTATTTGACTCAAAGTTGAACTACTTTATGAAAAAAAGCAATTTTTTTTTTATTAGGGATTCATAATTTTAATTGAAAATTGAACGATTTGCTTTTAAATGATTTTTTATGTTAAAAATTCTACTGTTTTATAATAAATTCATCTTTTTGACTTGAAAATTGAACAGTATGGTAAAAATTTAAACTATTTAGTTGAAAATTAAACTTTTTGTTTGAAAAATCATATTTTTGGGTTAACAGTTCAACTTTTTTTGTAGATAATTCGTCTTTTTGACATTAAAATTAAATAATTTGGTTGAAAATTTGTGTTATTTGTTCCAAATTTGTCTTTTTTGCTAGAACATTAATCTTCTTGGTTGACAATTCATCTTTTTGGTTAAAAAATTTAACAAATTTGTTGTGAAGTAATTTTTTTGGGTAAAATATTACTTATTTTATCTGAAAATTTAATTATTCCATGTTTGTTTAAAAATGTCTCCTGTATATTGGATAAGTGGAAAATTCATCTGTTTTGATAGAACATTAATCTGTTTGGTCGAAAATTCATCTTGTGGATTGAAAACTTAACAATTTTGTTGAAAATTCTTTTTTTTTTCAAAGTTTTTTTTTTATTTTATTTTTTTTGTCTTTTTGGGTACAAAATTAATCTTGTTTGTTGAAAATCAACGTTTTTTTTGTTGAAAATTCAATTATTTGGTAGAAAACGCATAGATATGGTTAAAAAGACGTATTTATTGTGTAGAAAATTATTCAACTTTTTGGTTGAGAATTCAATTATCTGATTAAAAATTCATCTTTTTTGATTGCGAATTATCCTTTTTTGTAAAAATTCATCTTTTCCGATTTAAAAGTCCACTCTTTTATATAACATTATATAACACTTATCTTTTATGGAAAATTGATCTTTTATCGTAGAAAAGTCATGTTTCTGGGTCGAAAATGAAATTTTTTAAAATGAAATTTCGATTGTGCTCTGAAAAATTTGTCTTGAAAATTCAAATATTTAATTGAATTTTAATAATTTTTGTTTGGAAATTCGACCATTTGATTGAAAATGTACCTTCGTATGCTGAAAATTCAACTATTTAGTTCGAAATTCAACTAATTTGTTAAAAACCTAATTATTTATGGAAAATTTAACTATTTTGTTAAAGTCAACATTTTTGGTCGAAAATCCAGCTACTTTGCTAAAAATTCATTAAAATTTTACCTTTCTTTGTTAAAAATTAATTGTTTTTTTTTAAATTCGTCTTTTTGTGTTGAAAATTGATCTCTTTAGGGAGAAAGTATTTTTTGATTGAAAATTCAACTATTTTGTTGAAAATGCAATATATTTCGGCTTGAAATTTTAGGAATTTAAGGTTAAAAAATTATTTTCCATAACCGCCAGACCTCGACTACACCACTGCTTGTTGATTCTTTGTTGAAAAAAAAGGTCTGGACACCTACTTTCCGTCGTTTTTGATCAGATGCTCGAGAAATTCGACTAGACGCTCGGAATTGTTTAGAAAGAGGTGAATAAAATCCTCGGGATTTCCTCTATCGATTTGTTCATTTGAATCGGTACTAACCTGTTTGATATGAAAAGAATTGATTAATTTCGAAGCAGCAGACCTCGGACTCACTTTAGATAAAAAATTGTGTAAATAGTGTCATGAAATAAAAAAATAAAAAAAAAATAGTGCCATAATAGTGTCACAAATTTTAAAAAAATGTCATGTCTTGTCATGATAGTCTCATAAAATTTTTGAAGTATTAAAAATGAACTTGTTTATTTAAAATTTTACTCTTTAGTCTATAAATTATCAACATTCTTATTTATTTATCACCGGCTTCAAAGTTTTTTTCCCTATTCCCCTCTTTTTATCGCTTCCCCCTTAAATATGAACTCTATAAGCCCTATAATTCAATAATTTAATTTAAATTTTGGATAATTCTTACCTAAAAATTTTTTTAAAATTTAAAATTCAACTGTTTTGTTGAACATTCAACTTTTTGATTTTAAAATGCATCTCTTTCTGTGCAAATTTCATATTTTTTAACCTCTTTCGGTTGAAAATTGACTTCTTTGTTGAAAATTTTACTGTCTGTAGAAAATTCTTATTTTCGGCTCGAAAATTAAACAATTCGGTAGACAATTTTTTTGTTAAAATCTAGTACATTTTTGAAAAATTATCTAAGTTGGTTAAATCCAACTATTTTTTATTTTAAATAAAAATATTTTCTTTCTTTGAAATATCAATTATTATATTTTTAATTGAAAATTCGTCTTTTTAGGTTGAAAGTGGAATTGTTTCTGAAAAGTTCATTTTTTTGGTTGAAAATTCATAATTTTAGTTGAAAATTGGTTTTTTTTTTTTGTTAAACATTTTTTCAAACTGAAAATGTAACTATTTTGTTAAAAATTCATATTCTGGGATTGAATATTCAACGGTTTTATAGAAAATTCCTCTTTTTAGCTTAAAAACTCTACAATTTGGTATAAACTTCAACAATTTGGTACAAAATTAATCTCTTTTGTAGAAAATTCGTTTTTTTTTAATTGAAAATTAATTCTTCTCAAGTATTTTCTTCAACATTCGTCCTTTTTGGTTACATTCTACTGTTTTTCATTTAAAATTAAAATACTTTTTCTTCAAATATCAACTATTAAATTTTTTGTTCAAAATTAGTGATTTAGATGGAAAATTCAAACAGTCTTTTGGTTTTCTTTTGATTGAAAATGATTTTTTTTTTAGTTGAAAATTTCACTATTCGATTGTTGATTGAAAATTGATTTTTTTTCAGTTGAAAATTCAACCACTTCATTGAAAATTTATGTATTTTCTTTTAAAAATCTTATTTTCTGATAGAAAATTAATCGTCTTAGTTTAAAGTTTAATCATTTGGTAGAAAATATATGTATTTTGTTAAGAATTCGTCTTTTTTTATAGAAAATCAATTTTTTTTTTGCTTAAAAATGCAGCTGTATGGTTGAAAATTAATCTATTTTAGTTGAGGATTCAGGTGTTTTGTTAAAGGTTCGTCGTTTTTGATTATATTCAACTGTTTTTCATTTAAAATTAAAATTTGTTTGATTCAAATACCAACTATTAACTTTTTTTATAAAAAATTAGTGTTTTTAGGTAGAAAATTGAACTGTTTTTATTTTAAATTAAAATATTTTCTTTGAAATATAAAATATTATATTTTTCGTTAAAAAGTCATCTTTTTAGATAGGAAATTATTCTTTTTAGGTTGAAAGTGGAATTATTTATGAAAATTTCATTTTTTTTGTTAAAAATTCGTTTGTTTTTTTTCTGGTGAAAAATTATTTTTTCAAACTGAAAATGTAACTATTTTGTTGAAAATTCATATTCTGGGATTGAATATTCAACTGTTTTATGGAAAATTCGTCTTCTTAGCGTGAAAATCCACAATTTTGTTTAAAATTCAACTATTTAGTACAAAATTAATCTGTTTTGTAAAAAGTTATTTTTTAGATTGAAAATTAATTATCGTCAATAAAAATTTAACTACACCATTTTTGGTTGATAATTGAACTTTTTTAGTTTAAAAATTCAACTATTTAGTTAAAAAATGTTAGAAACGAAAAATACATAAGCTAAAAATGAATCAAATCAAATTTGGACTAACATCATATCCATTGTTCAAAATATTTAGTTGAAAATTTATGTAACTTGTTGAAGATTCGTTTTTTTTTCTGTAGAAAAGTTAACAATTTAGTTGAAAGTTTATGTATTTTGTTGATCATTCGTCCTTTTTGGTTATATTCTGCTGGTTTTCATTTCAAATTAAAATATTTTTTTATTCAAATATCAACTATTACATTTTTTTTAATTAGTGTTTTCAGATGGAAAATTCAACTGTTTTGCAGAGAATTCGTCTCTTTGGCTTGGAAATTCAAACAGTCTTATACAAAATTCGTTTTCTTTTTATTGAAAATTAATTTTTTTAGCTGAAAATTAATCCTCTTGGTTTAAAATTAAATTATTTGGTAGAAAATATATGTATTTTGTTAAGAATTCGTCTTTTTGATAGAAAATCAATTTTTTTATTAAAAATGCAGCTGCATGTTTGAAAATTAATCTATTTTATTGAAAGATTCAAGTATTTTGTTAAAAGCTCATCATTTTTGGTTATAGTCAACTGTTTTCATTTAAAATTAATATCATTTTTGGTTTCAATATCAACTATTAAATTTTTTATAAAAAATTAGTTTTTTTCTAGCTGAAAAATTGAACTGTTTTGTAGAGAATTCATCTGTTTGGCTTGAAAATTCAACAATCTGGTAGAAAATTCATCTGTTTTGTTGAAAATTAATGTAATTGGTTGAGAATTCATCTTAATGGTTGAAAATTGCACATTTTGGACAGAAAAATAGTGTCATCGCTAAAAAAAATAGTAACAATAGTGTAGTGAGTCCGAGGTGTGAAGTGGTTATTTATAAATAAATCAAAAAAAGGCTTATCGAGCAATTTTGCATACTTTGTCGGCAGTCTTGTTATTTGGTTTGTAGTTGGTACAAAGCATTTTCAAAAACTGAGTAGCTTCGTTCGGCACGTTCTCGATTAAAATGCTCCCGTACTTTTTCATATTCAGCTCCGCCTAAAAGACGGAAAATAATTATAAATTATAGTTATAAAATACAGGTTTGGTTAATTAAAAAGTTGATTTAAATAATCTACCTCTTCAAAATCGAGGGTCGCCATATATTCTAGGGCTTTTTTGTACTCTGCTTTGTCTTCTATCTGAATTCGAAGATACCATTCATGTTTTTGGTGCTTCTGAGCGAGAAGCAAAGCATCTTCGGGGGAACCTTGCCGACAAACTTTTATGGCAATCTCTACATCGAAATCCACCTCTCTATCTTTTGTCTGAAAGAGAATCGAAACTTTTTAGGGAATTCTAAAAAAGTTTGAGTATTAATAGTTGAAATATTCGTGAATGATATCCTTGCGAATTTAATTAATTCAAATTCAAATATTTAAAAATTAGACGGTTTCAAACTGAAAACTTGAATCGCTGAAGAATTTTAAGTTTGAGGACTTTTATATTAAAAAAATTAAATGTTTGATTTTGAATTTGAATACTTTAAGATTCTGCATATTTGTTTTCAAGCACTAACAGTTGTGAGCAATTGAATAAATGTGAATTTGAACATTAATGTACAATTTCAATTTGAAATCCGCCAACCTTCCTGACATTTCCACCTATCCTATCAAAACCATGACGTCATGCTAGAATACTCAATTGTAATAGCGGTGCAACTAACCTCCAAATTAGCACTTTTGACTTCCCTCTGAACCCTTTCAACCTTACAAAAAAGCTCCCCCACACTACAACACACACCCTTCACTACACTCACCTCCCTTACCACCTTTCACCTCAATCGCACCACCACGCCCATCACCAAAACCAAAAAAGATAGGACAGAAAAAACACGCGTACCTTACCATTCGGTACCGGAAACGGAAGCCTCAAATTTGGTAGTGTTATAAACTCGGGACAGATGAAAAATCCCGAAAAATAAGATTTCTGACACTGTAAAATTCCTGGATTGGAAAATTCTCGAATAATAAAATTCCCGAAAAGTTTATAATATTACTGAATTGGAAAATTCCTGAAAAATAAAATTCCCGACAGTTTATAATATTACCGAATATATCCGAACTAGAAAATTTCCTAATTCAAACAATTTTTTTTTCATAAATATTATTTATTGATTAAAAATACAATAATCATATATTTTTATGAACAAAAAAATATTTTTAATTTTTGAAGTTTCTAAAATTATTGTTTGAATTTAAAATAACAGTTATTGAAAAAAATTGCATCCAGAAGTATTTTTTTTTTAATATTGTTGTTTTCAATTTCAACAATAATTTTAAAAACTTTAAATATTAAAAATACTTCTTTTGGATATATATATTTTTTTTATTATTGTATTTTTAATAAATGAATAATATTTATAAAAAAATGTATTTAATTGTTTCAATTCGGGAATTTTTTAGTTAGGATATTTTATAATTTAGCAATTTTCTGTCCGGAATTTTAAAATTCGTTAATATTATAAATTGTCGAGAATTTTATTATTCGGGAATATTCCAATTCTGGAATTTGATTATTCAGAAATTTGATTATTTGGAAATTTTATTATTCGGGAATTTTACAGTGTGGGGAATTTTATTTTTCGGAATTTTTCACTCGTCATATAAACTTTACGGAATTTTAATATTCGGGATTTTTATAAACTCTTCAGGAATTTTGTTATTCGTGAATTTTTCAATTCGGGAAATTTATACTTCTTTAATTTTCTATTTTGAATATTTTCTTTTTCGGGAATTTTAGTGTCGGGAATTTTTTCTCTGCATTTTTCAGTCTTCCCCTATACTTTTTTACTAAAAATAACCATACATATAACAAATTCGCAAGCATTTTTCAGCTAATATGAAATAATTTTTATAATTAAAAAAATGTGAAAAGTTGGTATTGATGGACAAGAAAAAGTTGGAAAACGAACCGGCCTGTCAAATAATGATCATACTATTTTTGCGTAATATTTTTTATAAAGTATCCGGTAAATTTCCATATTAATATACCATACTATAAAATGAGACGATATTTTAAAACGCCAGACAAAATCAATTAAATCGCGAAAATGTTAATTTTCCCTATACTTTTAAATATTCTTATGTGTTCCGCAAATATTTTTAAAAATCCATATTTAAAAAATTTTTAAATCCAGCTATTTGTACCGAAATTTTGGTACACGTAGCCACGGTCTTCTTCAAAATCTCGTTGTCTAAAATAATTTACTTTTTTGTAATCACCCTTACATTCCAGTTTATATTCTACAACATAATGTTAAAAAAACTAAGTTAATGAAAATATTTTCTGCCAACAATATTTTTCGAAAAAATGTACTTTATTTCACGATTTTTTACAACAATTTTTTTTATTTATTTTTATTTACATATCGTATGAAAAAACTACTTACTTGTCTTGCTAGAGCGCAGAGCGAAATCTGAGACTTTTTTTCCACACTGCATTTTATAATTCTCCCACCTATTTCTGAGAATTTGGTAATTTGCATAACATTGTGAGGTTATTTATATCTACTCATAATTCATTAGAAAATTGAACGCAATAATAAATGGTAATAATGCCCAAAACACATTTACTGACAAAAATTCATAACATTTTAATTTGAATTTAATTGCCATTAAATGTGAACATCAGTTTCCGTTGACGCGCTGAATTCTTTGATTTTCTTCAATTTGAAACCAAATTATTTTATAACTAAGAAATTCAACATCTCAGTTCTCTTTATTGGATTAAAAGTAGTTTTTTCCCTAGTTTCCGCAAAAGAAAAATTTTAAAAAGTGGTTTGCTTCACAGCAAAACCAGATATTTTTTTTCTTTTTTGTTCAAAGTTCAATGTTATTTTATTATACCTATGGAAATATATATTAACCCTAAAAATGAAAAATAATTCTACAGAATTACTGTATTATTAGAATAAGATGTAAAAAGAAAAAGTTTAAAGAAATAAATAATAGAGAAGTTAAATAATTGAAAACTATAAATAAAGTTTTGGTTATCTTCATTAGAGAAATCCTGCAAAACCTGTATTGTCACTTTTTTGGCAGAATTTCGTTTTCTCTTTTAAATTAAAATTTACATAAAATTCTAATAATGCTCGTATTTGAAAAATTGTATCCTCCTTATCTGATTCAACGCCACTTGATTTGAAAGTCTAATATCTTCAAATATTGTCACTGATTATTCCTCACTGAAACTAATAAAATTTAAAAGACGTCATATCAGTGAATATGTCAATAAATAATCGGAAGTACTTAATGTGTATAACCATAATTTATTGATAAAAATGGTCAAAGAAAGCTCCATGGAAATTTTAGTTGATTTTATAGCAAAATTATTTACTCTTAATTAATTATGAAAATGTGAAAAACCGTTATTATGAGAAATAATCTTTTTAAAAAGAACACAATTTCAGAATAAAATGTCTAAACGTATAATGAAGGAGAAGAAAATTGCAGAAAACCTTTTCCGATCGCAGTCAATTAATGACAACTGATTAAATTCTAGATAAATTCATTGAAAAATTTTATTCCCAACTTCAATTATTATTGAAATAATAATTATGGCGCAGTTTCTGCCGAAATATATTGTATTTTCAACAAAATAGTTTAATTCTCAACTAAAAAGGATTTTCTATCCAAAGAGTTGAATTTTAAACACAAACAGAGAAATTAAAAAAATATATAATTTTCAACTAAACAGTTGCAACAATTAATAACAAATAAACAATTAATAACCAAATAGATGAAATTTCCAGTAAAACAGACGAGTTTTCCAAAAAATAGTTAAAAATTTAACCAAATAGTACAATTTTGAAGCCAAGAGGATAAATTTTTAACAAAACAGTTACTTTTCAACCAATAAAGATAAATCTTAAACCAAGAAGGATGACTTTTTTACCAGAAAATATGAATTTTCAATCCAAAAGGATATCATAGTTGAATTTTTGACCAAAAATGGTGACTTTAACAGGATAGTTAAACTTTCTAAAAATAATTAGATTTTTAACAAAATAGTGGAATTTCTTTCCAAATAATTGAATTTTCAGAAAAACATATGCATTTTCAATCAAATAGTCGAATTTTCAAACAAAAGAGATTAAAATTCAATAAAATAGTTGAATTTTCAAAACAAAAAGACAAAAATTTTCAGATGAAGGTAGAATTTTCATCAAGAACGTTCATTTTCAACCAAGAAAGATTAATTAAGAAAAGGTAATCATTTTCAATCAAGAAAGATAAATTTTTAACAAGGTACTTGAATTCTCAACCAAAAAAGGTTGAACTTTTCACAAACAAGAATAATTTTCTACCCAAAAAGACGATTTTTCAACAAAATACGTAGATTTTTTTAATCAAATAGTTGCATTTTTAACCGAAAAGTTGAATTTTCAACAATCAAGATTAATTTTCTACCCAAAAAGACGAGTTTTCAACGAAATAAATGAGATTTCTACCGAATAGTTGAATTTTATGACTTATAATATAATAATATACAGGATAAAGTTTTGACCAAAAATGGAATAGTTAAATTTTCAAATAAAAGCTCTGATAAAAAAAATAACTTGAAACAAAAAAAAACGAATTTTCAACAAAATTGTTAACATTCAAACCAAAAATATTAATTTTTCACCAAGAATAATAATTTTCTATCAAAAGAGACGACTTTCCAACTTATCCAATATACAGGATAAAGTTTTAACCAAACTTGAAATAGTTAAATTTTCTAATAAAAAAATGATTTTAACGAAAAATAAATTTTCAACAAAGTTGTGAAATTTTCCACCGAAAAGATTAATTTTCTACCAAGAAAATTAATTTTCTACCATAAAAGACGAATTTTGAACAAAATACATAAATTTTCAAGAACATTTTTTAATTTTAAAGCCAAAAAGACGAAATATATACGAAAAAAGTAGAGGATTTTTCAACCAAATAGTCTTATTTTCCACCAAATTATTGAATTTTCAAGCCAAAAAGATGAACTTTCTATAAAACAGTAGAATTTTCAACATAAAAGTTAATTTAAAAGCATATAGTTGAATTTTCAACCATATGAATCCTTAATGAAAAAATTATATTTTTTACAAAGTAGTTCAACTTTAAGTCGAGCAATCGACTTTCCAACCAAAAAAGATAAATTCTCAATGAACCATGTAACAGTCGATATTTCAACCAAACAATTGCATTTTTAACCAAAAAATATAAATTTTCAACGTAGATTAAATTTCTACCAAGAAAGACGACTTTTCAATAATAAAAGACATGAATTTTCAACCAAAAAGTTAGATTTTCAACTAAAATAAATAAATTTTTAACCAAATAGTCGAATTTTGAACTGAGAAATATAAAGGCTTACCCAAAAATTGAATAGTTTAATTGTCAGTTTAAAAAATTTATTTTCAACCAAGAATCAAACGAATTTTTATCAAAATAGTTAAATTTTCAACCAGACGTGAACGGAACAAAATTATAGATATTAAGTTTTAAATTTGTTTGAACCAATAATTATTAATTTAAAATTAAAAGCATTTGAAATTTAAAAAAAATTATTGAACGGTTCTGAAGTTATATCGTTGCAAATCAAACCAAATTATATGATTTTAATTCTGACAAGGGGGGTTGGGTTGGTGTCCGGCGCCGTTTTTTTTGTTACTTTGCGGGTGAAGAGGATCCCAGACTATGAAAACAAAAAGTTGTCAAACGTTCACATTTAGGGGTTGAAATCACCCCTTCTACATCTTTGAGTCTTTTAGTGTTTCAAGAGGTAACATTGTTTTTTGTTTATTGTTTTTACACAAAATTGTTATAATTTATGCTATATTACAATATTAGCGTGAGTTGTAAAAACACTTACCCTCTAGAGTATCATCATTTAGAAAATCTACACAATGCTTAGCCATATGACATATATGTAGTTTAAGATTTTGGACTTTGTTGCTGAAAATATCTTGTTTTGATATTAAATTCTATTAAGAACCATCTGTGTTATTCTAAATAATCCCTAAATTACGTGTCATCTACCCCTATAACATTATCAATGAATAAGAAATATATTTATTAATATAACATTTTTGTAAGTAAAGAATTAAAATATTTGATTTGGACAATCAATAATAATGTAACTGACTTTTTGTTAACGATGGCACTTGTTCTTATATTATTAAACCCTTGTTATGTAAAAACTATCCCTAAAAAACTTTTTATGTTTTGTTTAGCAGGCAACTTTAATGATGATATACATATAACGTAACTGTTTAAAGAATTTTTTTTTGATTCAGGCATGTACATATTTCCATTGAAAAATTGCACACACATACACTTACCCTATCACATATCTTTGTTACATAACAAGGGTTTATTGATATCAGAAAAAGTGTCATCGTTTAAGAAAAGCATTGATTGCCCAAACCAAATATTTTAATCCTTTACTTACAGAAATTTTATATCAATAAATATATATTTCTTATTAATTGATAATATTATAGGATGATTCTTAATAGAATTTAATATCAAAACAAGATGTTTGCAGCAACAAAGTCCAAAATCTTAAACTACATATATGTCATATGGCGAAGCATTCTAGGGGTAGATTTTCTAAATGATGTTACTCGAGAGTGTAAGAGTTTTTACGAATCACGCTAATATTGCGATACAGCATCAATTAGAACATTTTGGTGTAAAAACAATAAACAAAAAACAATGTTACCGCTTAAAACACTAAAAGACTCAAAAATGTAGAAGGGGTGATTTCAACCCCTAAATGTGAACGTTTGCCAAAAAAAATTTTTTTTTTCATAGTCTGGGATCCTCTTTTCACCTGCAAAGTAACAAAAAAATCGGCGCCGGACACCAACCTAACCCCCCTGTAAGAACTATTCATTTCATTCGTTTTAAAATTCCAACCGTTTTTTCTCTGATATTGACCTATAACGGTGTTTTAGTGATTTATTTGGCTGCAATACTTTTTGACAGCGCCGTACTGCCGCTTTATGAAAAAAGGCAGTACACTGGAGCCTAGGATTAGTTATCTCGAATTTACTATATTTCTAGAACTGATGGAGCCGCGGGGCCGAAAGAGAAGATGTGTCCAGTCAAGCGTGACAAATACCCTGAGGGCCCCACTCGCAGCGCGTTAGTTGCATCAGGTTTACGTTTGGATTCCCTAGAAGTAGTATCAAGGTCAATGCAAGCCATGCTCGAAACCTTAATTCAATCCAGGTTCCAGTGTAAATACAAAATCAGCGAACGGAGAAAATCAAAGAAAGCATTTGAATCTGGTTTTTCCTATTCCGCTTAATTTAATAGATTATTGATTAGTTTTTCGACTATTACTGGGTAATTTCAAAACAAGCTATCCATTTATAAATAAATAATTAACAAAAACTGTTAATTAAAATGCAAAAGTGCACATTAATAATTACACATTATTAATTATTATATGGAAGTGAAATTATAATGGGTTTTGGTGGTAGCTGTTGCCTTTTTCCATAGAACTCGTTGCCAGGAGACTCGACGACTTCTACGGAAGAAGGCAGCAAGTAGTAGATGCTGCCTTCTCGCGTAGAAGTCGCCCTCATTCAAGCGCTACTTTTCCAGACTGTGTAGTCACTCCCAATTTTTTACAGATGTTGCCTTTTCACGTAAAAATAATTTTTGAGTTGCTGCCTTCCAATCTCATAATGCAATAGTTAATTTAAAAAATATTAAACATTTGAACAAATGATTTAGACAGATCGATAGTTCTCTCTTCAGGGATTGTATATTACCGTAGTAGGCGTAATAGGGATTACTCCGTACGGGTTTAGGACGAGTGAATTCCCCCTCGAGAATATTATATTAAATTAAGTGAAATATATTCAGAAATACTTATCCGTAGGGTAATGGAAATAACAGAAGAAAAGATATGAGAAGTCCAAAGTGGATATATGCCAAGAAGATCATGCACGGATCAAATATTTAGCTTAAGACAGTTCACTGAAAAAAGTTTGAGAGTAAGGAAAAAAGTTTTCTGTCCATTTGTTAACCTAGAAAAAGAGTTTGACATGGTGAATAGAAGTAAACTTTGGGAAGTCCTGGAAGAATACGGAGTCAATGGATGGCTCCTGCATGCAACAAAAACAATATGGTAACGAAGCGAGTGTAAGGGTTAATGGGAAACTGGGTGACCGGTTCGATATTATCCAAGGTGTGAGACAAGGATGCATTATGTCCTGATGGCTATTTATTATATTCATGGACAAGTGTCGAAGAATGGCTCTCTTCGACGAACAAGGTGTGGATCTCGAGACAGTGAGGGTACGTGGATTATCGTTCGCAGATGATGAGGTTGTTATGGCAGAGTCAACCGAAGACTTACAAAGAATGTTGAACAAACTGAATATAAGCATTGAGAACGTTTGCCTCAAAATTAACGTGAATAAAACCAAGATTATGGTGTTTGATAGAAAGGGTGAGAAAACAATGCGCAAAATTGTCCTAAATAATGAGAGATTAGAACATAAGTACGTATATCCTGATAGCCTATTCAGTAGTGACGGAAAGATAGATGGAGAGTTAGATAGGCGTATAAACGAAGGTAAGAAGGTTATCGGTAGAGCAGGGCCCATTATCAGAAGTAAAAATATATCAAGTAAAGCTAAACGGGCATTACATAATTTTATATGTATACCGACTGTGCTGTACGGTAGCGAGATCTGGACCTATCAAGAAAAGGAGCTTGCATGAAAAAATGCATGGACGTGAAGGAAGTTAGAGAAGTATGCCAGGACAGAAAAGTGTGACGTCAAATAGTTTATAAACAGAGTGACATACAGTGAATGACGCCTGAAACAAAGTACGTGGCATACAAATGGGCCCAAGTGGGGAAACTCACATAACAACCTTGTGAGACTCTTCACTTGGGGTGATCGCTAGAGAGTAATTCTAGATCAATCTACAAATCTATACCCCCTTCCCCACATTGCTCCCTTCCTCACCGAGTGAGTCACGCTTACCCCTAAAGGGAAACGGCTAAATGGTATAATACAAATTCTTCAAACTCTTCAACATTTCGCAAAATACCTTTCTTGTAAATTTTCGTTGAAATTAAATATTTCCCACCCTTCTTCACACAAAATCAGGCCATAAAATTTACTTTAACATCATTTTTAAAATGAGATCTTTAAAAAGCGCTAAACAATTTCGTTAACAGATCACGTTACTATTTGCAGGGTCGTTATGGGCGAATAAACTTTAGTCGACAGTGGCTCTTCAAGTCTATGGTGCTAGTGAATAACGACCTAACGAAGTGCAATTGCACATTTACACGGATCGTAAGGCTTCATAGATACTTTTCTCACTTTCTATCGTCGCCCTGCCCAAGCATTTCAACGGAAATCGTCAGGAGTCTCGCTCTTTTCCTGTGGTGCTCCGTCATTATCGCCACAGTACATCCTGGAATTTTCAAAGGAATTTCAATTTTATGAGAAGCTACGAAGCAGTGGCAGAGGGTTGCCTTTTCTACGTCAAGGGATGTTTTCCTTTATAGACACAAGGGGTAAGAGCAGGAGGATAAGAGATGAAAAGATAGATAGATGCATTTTGTTATGAGAAAAAGAGCAAAAAACGACCTCCTTAAGTCACGCATATTTCCTAAAGAAGAAATACTGATCTGGATGAGAAAAAATATAAGAGAATATATTTTCGCTAAGCTGAGAATTATGTCGCTCTCTCGCTCACTTTATAGTTCATTTTTTATAAAAGTTAAATAGTTTTAGAAAATTAGAAATCTTATTCATAATTTAATTCAAACAAAAAAAAACCCTCCTGACAAAAAGTATATAAAATTATAAAATTTGACAGATTTTCTGCTCAGACAAAACGAGAGTGACTACTAATTTTCGCCCAGTAAATTCGCGGTTATTTACTGGTTGTAAATGTCAATTCTCCTTTTTCTGGAATCACGAATAAAATGCATTTAACATCAGGTTTTCCTATGTGTAATTTTATATACTCGTATCTTATTATATTCAAGAAAAATAATCTTTTTGTAATATATGGCCAAGAGTAAAAATTAATGCAATTTTAGATTACACTTACATCAGACATTTCTGCACATGATGACTGTTTAATTATAATTACATGAGTTTATAACATAGTTGAATTAACATTCGCTTGGTATTACAATAAATAATTTTTATGATTATTGTTTGTAATAACTCTTCAATAATGAATCAATAATGAATCTCTAATAACAAAGAAATTAAAAACTACATCTAAATTTTGTGTTCGATATCCTCAAAAATCTACATTTTTTTTAATTTTTTAATATTTTTATAAGTCTTGAATTATTTATTAATCTGCCAAGAACTTCTAAATATCCCTTAACTTGAACATACTAGATTTTTTAAAGTTATGCTTTCAAATCTTTCATATTCTCTCTTGAAATTTCAGGAAATCATATAAAAGTTTTGAAATCTTTTTCAAATTTCCCTTAAAATTAATTTTTAATCATTTGAATTTTTTTCATGAATCTTAAGAAAGTTTTGTATTTTATTAAAACCTTTTAAAATTCTTAAAACCCTTTTAAATTTCATTTCAACATCTTCAAAAATGCACATTTTGTTCAGAATTTTTAGAAATATTTTCTTTGAAATTATTTTTTTAAAGACAAATTTTCATAAAAATAGTTAAGTCCTCAACGAAAAAAGATTATTTTGCAACCAGTTGCATTTTTAACCAAAAAAGATTACATTTTTACCAGAAGAGACGAATTTTCGACAAAATATTTAAATTTCTTCACCCGAAAATATGAATTTGTAATGAAATATTTATATTCTCTACCAACGAGATTAATTTTCAACTAAACTGATGATTTTTCATCCATGAAATGAAATATTGACATAGTAGTTCCACTTTTAACCAAGTAGTTAAATTTTCAACCAAAAAACATGAATTCTCAACAAAAAATGTAATAGTCGATATTTCACTTAAAAAAGATTTATTTTAAATCAAAAAGAATTGAATTCATCCAAGAATCCAAACTTTCCACAACATTTTTAATAAAACAGTTGAATGTTCCGTGCGAAAATATGAATTTTCAACAACAGCAAAAATAATTTTCTACCAAAAAGATGAATTTTTATCAGAACATAGATTTTTTACAAAAAAACTAATTTTTAACAATATACATGAATTTTCAACAAATAAAGATGCATTTTCAACCAACAATCTAATAGATTTCAGCTGAAAAATTCATTTTCAACCAAGAAAAAACACAATAGGTAAATTTTCAAAGAACAAAAATTAATTTTCCACCTAATTAATTAATTAATTTTCAAAATAAAAGAAAATACCTTAAAATCTTCCAGATTTTTAGCAATCTTTCGAAATTTTCTTTAAAAATTAACTTTTCAAAATAAAATTCATTTATAATTTTCCCAGGAAACTTAAGAAAAGTTTTTTGTTTTCTTGAAACCTTTCAAAATTCTTAGACAGCTTCGAAATCTTCAAAAATTCACATACTGTTGTAAATTTGTTGAAATATTTTTAAATCGTAACATATTATGCATTCTTTTCGAAGCTTCTAATCCTTCTAAATATCTTTTAAAATGATTCGTGTTTTTCCTGAAATTAAAAAAAAAATCTGCCCACGCATAAATTTCGGCGTGCACACTTGGGAGTCTGCCATCTGTGCACGATAACCGTAGCTAGGGTACTATCTGTGCACGTCGACATTTCCACGTGCACAGTTGGGAGTGTATCAACTGTGCACGTCTCAAATAATATGATCAGATTTTAAAGTTACAAATCCACGTGCACAGATGAGATACTCCCGACTGTGCACGTCAAAATATGCGAGGGGTACAACTGTACACGGAGCAACTTTACACTTGCCCAACTGCGGACGTCGAGTTTGGTGGTACAACTGTTCACGTTTTCTATCACTGGCACAACTGTGCACGTGCACATATGTGACACTCCCAACTGTGCACGCAGAAATTTAGACGTGCACAGATGGTACCCTAGCAACAGTTCACTTGCACAGACGGGAGACTCCCAACTGTGCACCTCTCAGTTGATACGATCAGGTTGTCAACACACAAGTCCATGTGCACAGATGAGATACTCCCAACTGTGCACATGCACAGATGGATGAATCCCAACTGTGCACGAATTAATCAATAGGATTAGGCATTTTTGAAAGTCGACGTACCCAGATGGTACCCTCTCAACTGTGTACTTCTCAATTGAGGTTCCGGATGCAATAACCGACGGGACGCTCGGCTTTGTATTCCTTGCCTCCCATTCGAGATAAAGTGACGCGAAAAAACATCTGAAACTCAAATTAAAAAAAAACCACTTGAAAAAAATATAAGCATATAGAGCTTAATGAAAAGCAGAGTTTTTGTGAAGACAATTTTTTTGTCTGATTTCAACTTTGTGAGAAATAAAATGTAAACTGGGAATTTCGACGAGCGGAATTTATTGCATTTTTTAAAATAAACTCGCCCTAACTTTTTTTCGTTATGACGAAATGAATTGAAATTTGAACCCCAAGCGTATTATACTCTATCGCTGCCTGCAGAATCAAGTTTATGCATACTAAATTTAATTGGTCAACAATATTTCAATGTTTGTCAATAGCTATTTAATACCATGCTTTTTCACGTTCAGCGGAAAAAAGTATCGAGGGAATTTTCGAGTTCAAACAACTTTCCGCTGAGAAGTTCTTCATTAGGGTCGAAAGAAGTTTTTTGGAAAGTTTTAGATTTTTTAGGCGAAAAATGAGCGAGCCAGCGTGGGTTGAAGCGAGCGCGCAAAAAACTCCAGCGTGAGCGTTTGCGCGAGGAAAAAGAACAGACACATGCCGAGGACGGGCAGGCAACCAAAGCTGAAAACTAGCGCATTCTTTTTTTACTTTTAACTAATATTTTTAAGTTTGGTTCGATGTCATATGCTTGTGTTTTTTGAGCAAAAATGAATTGCAAACCGACAGTAATTGAGTGGCTGGATCGAAAAACTCATCCAGCGTTCGAGATCGGGTGAAAGTATTGTCCAAACGTGTCGTTGGACGAAAATCTTATAAATTACAACATTAATTTTTTTCAAATATAGCTTGTAGAAAATGACGAGACGGAACTTTTTTCTATTTGCTGTTTTTTCAGCGGATCATTATTTTAATAATAAGGATTAAAAACTGAAAAAAAAACTTCCCCGAATTCAATTACTTTTTAAGAAATAAATTATCGTAAGTTGGCAAATATTATTAGAATTGTTTGAAACTTCGATCTACGCACAAAATATACCCTAGTGATGCCTAAAAACGGGGAAAGAACTGGAAATTGCCTATTTTTTAATAATATTGAATTGCAAATTAAAACAGCTCGGTAACGCGTTTTTTCATTTTAAACGACGAAAAGTATCGAGGGAACTTTAAAGTTGAATTTCCGTCACTTTTTAATGAATCGATTGGAAAATTTCCAAAAAGCTTGACACTTTTTGTCGTCGTGTTTTTATCGAAGTTTCAGAATCATTTAAATAATATTGGTCCAACTTACGATGATGCAGTTCTCGAAAAGTAATGGAATTTGGCGACAAATTTTTTTTCTGTTTTTCATGCTTCTTATAAAAAATACTCATCCGATGGAAAAACAGAAAATAAAAAAAAGTTCCGTCTCGTCATCCTCTACAAATCATTTCTTACTGCTTTTTGTAGCTTGCAGAATTTTATGTTCAAAATTACTTCATCAGAAATACGCCATGCATGCGAAGAATGACCTAAGAAGCTTCCTTATTGTTTTGGAAGATTTTTGTGGTCCAGAGTCGCAAGTAACAAACTGTCATCACTTAATTCATCTCGCTGACGACGTCATGAACATGGTCTGCTGTTTAACTCGTATAACAGCATTTTCGTTTGAAAGCTACTTGGGACGAATGAAAAAATGGCTTCAAACCCCTAATCGTCTATTATCGCAGTTGTGCAGAAGATTTCACGAACAGAAATTTCTAAAAAAGAAAACGACCTTACCACCCGCTTTACAAATTTTAGAAGGAGAAGAAAGTAACGTTAGCAAAATAAAGTTCAAAGAAGTCACCATTAGTAACACGTCTCCCGATAACATGGTATTGTTGGAAGAAGATACAATCGTCATGATCAATCAAATGTTTTGCAATTCAACGAATTTTCAATTCAAAGGTCAAATATGGGAAAAAACAGCCAATTTTCTCGTATCTCACGAATTCAAAGCACCTAAAGATATGGGAATTGCAAACACACGTCAGCCTTGGATCTGTAACTTTTAGTATAAATGGCGTCTCAAGTAAAAAAGTGAAACTATCTGTAAATTTGAAGGAAGGTCATTTGGAGCGAAAAATTGTAATGCCTCTTTTTCATTGGATATATCACGTTTTGTATGATAAAGAAGAAATGCAATTCTTGAATTTATTATTAAAAAATATTTGTCTCTCAAAACATCTTTTTTGAAACGTTCATTACTAATCATAAGAAAATACAAACATGACCTTTCAAATGCCATTTTTACCAATTTTGGAAAGAAATAAAAGGAAATGATTACTGGAAAATCACTGTTAAATTTAGCGGGCCATCACTGACTATAATGCTTTTAAAACTAACTTTTTCAGTAGTCGCAAAAACATTATTGGTAATTCTTCAAAATTTCTCCAATAATAATGCCAATAATTATTATTTTGCAGTTCCTTTTCGTAAACGCGAATTCAAATTTTTAAGTTATCTTACCACGCGCCCTCTTTCTCATTCGAGATTCGAAATTTCAAGTATGGCGCCGTTGCTAACGGTTTATGTCATGGCTTCTTGATTGACTCCAAAAAGCCGAACACAAAGAAGAAGAAAGAACGCTCACGGTTTAGTTATTTTTACTATCAGCACATAGTGAGGATTGTGTAAATTGTGTTTCGTCTACATTAACGGTGGTTAAAAGTAGGAATAAAATAAATTTTTTATATCACATTATAATTTTGAATCACATATCTCCATTCACATTGCTAATGCATTGCTTTTATGTTAGATCTTTTTTATGTTAGATATTATTTTTTTAAAGAAAATAGGCAACCGCCTTACTATGCAACATGCATTGTGATGTAATTTTACATTGTTGAAGAATGCAGTTCGTGCAATAAGAATCTCATTCATTCAATTCTGCACATTGTTTATTTCCTTTTCAAGGTTTAACATGGCCTCGTTGGAAGAATATCTCCTTATCAAATTTGTAAATGGAGCATCAGCTGAAAAGAGGAAACCATACGTAGATTGCACCAGATCAGACTGGATTTTTCTTTGCCCTAAGATACGTCATCTGGTTACAAAATTTATGGGTGCTCCATTTGACGAGGAAAGTAATTCTCTTCTAGAATCCCTACTAAAATTAAAGGCATATCCGCTAGAAGACTGGTCAACGTTTCCTATAGAAGTAAAGGGTCAGGCTGGTATGCTATACAAAATATTTTTTTCTATTGACAGTCGTTTGTATGAATTGTCTTAACTTGAAAATGCAAGTCAATGTAGAATGCTTTCAAATTAATGTATTTTATTCCATTTCAAACACCTTCAACTTTGAAGTATTTATTTTTGAGCAACTAATATTCTCATCAGTTTAATGTTGAAACTGAAAAGATTTCAATCTGCAATGATCAGAGCTACCACACAGTCACTTGAGTGACTTTTAGTCAATGTTTGTAAAGTAAAAGATTATTTTAGTCCTATTTTTTACGAGTTTTAATTTTGAAAAGTAAGCATAACGTTTTCAACAAGGTTATGAAAGTGCTGAAAAATGGTAATGTTTTAGTGGTTAAAATCCAATTATCGTTAATTATTTCATAATAAAGTTAATTCGCAGTGTACAAACCCTTTGAATGAGTCTGATTTGATTCAAATATATTGTACATTATACAATTTGAGTTTTTTCTCTTTTATACATATAATGCATATAAATCTTAAACTTTTCTCTTCCTTTAAATTTTGTGAATGAAATTTCTAAATCAAACTAAAACATTCAATACTTTTATGGGATAAATAAGTTTAAAAAAAACTAATGAAATGGAATGACCCTGTTTTAGCTTTTAATAAGACTAATTATACAATTTGTCTGCACGTTACTTACAAAATCTATTCTGAAAATTGCAATTGTGACCTTTGTATTCACCCCCGAATTCAGCTATAGAATTTCTATACTAATCTTTCAATCAAACAAATGCGCAATTGAATCGATATTTGTCACTTTTTTCAAATACATTAATCTGTGGCAGCCCTGTTAGTAATTATGGACTTTTAATTTCAGATTGTTCAATTCTGAACTAAACATTGTACGATTTACATTGAGAATTGTATAATTTCATTCTGTTCATTTCACAGCTTACAATTTTATGTACAGAATTCGAAGGCAAAATTTGCAGCTAATAATTAGTAAATGTATTGGAAATGATGTTCACTTACAAACCTTACATTTTCAACTTTACCTCAAATGCTCTATTTTTAAAATGTCACAGGAAGGACATTTTAAGTGCTCACTTTCTCTTCAAAGGTTACACAAAATTTTCATAGCACTAAACAATATTATCACGACATCTTCCTTACTTTGAAATTACTTTTCTAAAAGTATAAATCATTTTGTTCAATTTTTGTAGATACTTACTAGGAAGCCATGAAGAAAGTAGCACGTTTAGAGGTAATCGAATTTGTATTGACAACAGATTCCGACGTTGACCATCTGCATAAAGCTGTGCTAATAGAAAATAACTTAAAGAGTGAAAAAATAAACATCACTGGCAGCACTTTGAAAGCTATGCATTCTGTACGTCGCCTGGAATAAAATTCCGAAAATTGGGACACAGAAAACAGTACATCTCAATCAGACTCAGATGCTTCGAATGTGAAAAAGAAACCTGAGTCCAATAAAACCAAAAAAAGATAGAGAAGAAGCGAAAGTCAGCAACTGCTGTAACGAAAAGTGCACCAGCAGTCAAGAAAAGCAAGACCATTCATGAGCCAAGCCCAGAAAAGCCCACCTCTTCTAAGTTCGAAAGACCTCAATGTGCAAATAAAATTGAACGTCAGATTGATATACGATCCAACAATATTATGGGTTCAGAGAAAAGTGCCTCCAAAAATAGTGAAACGAGGATCACTAAACAAACGAGTAACAACGAAACTGAAATAATCGACGATCAAGACTTTGTTGACAAGGATAACCGAGACGGTAGTAAGCCAACATATACGATTATGCAGAAGAATAAGAGGAAGAGGAGTGCGATGGAGGATGGTTATTAAGCCATTTATCATTATTCAATCATTTTCATGTCATCAAATTATTATTTCTCTATATTAAATTTCGACTGTTTTTAATTAATCAATTTGGATTTTAAAGTATTAATTTGTACTTTTTAGATCTTCTTCTTGTCTTAGCGGCACTAAAAGGACTTTCTATTGGCAATAAAGAAATACTTGCCAAGCAGAGAATTATTCTACACCATCTAGGAAAAACTGACACAGCAAAAGACAAACTGTTTTCCGAGAAACACAAACTAAATGTACCATTTCAAAGTGATGAGCAGTTTATGGAGTTTTACGAGAAATTGAAAAGTAATGATGATTTTCAAACAGAATTTGTGAGTGTTATAAGTTGCCACAATTATTATACAATTTTTGGTTTATTTCCTTTTTTCCTTCGTAGACTGACCAATATCTTCAACAAATATCTCAGCCGCAGGGTCATAGCAAAATTCACAGCCAAGAGGAAGGTTTTTGGTAAAAAAGTCATGAAAGAAAGTACTTTCTATGAATGTGTTTCAGGCGAGAGTTACTGACTATTGTAAAATATTTGCTACTTATATCCATATAAGCAAACACAGAAATATAGCGTGTTTTCTCATAATGACAATCATATTAATATACTCTGGTAACTTTTTATAACAAGTATTTCGTTTCCAGTATATTAATTTTCATTTATTTTGTTTAGACTGTATTATGCAAACACATCGACGTCCCAATGCAAATAACAGGCCTTTGACGCAAGATATGATTTGCAATTCTCTGGAAAAAATATTCAACAATGCAAAAGATTGAGACGGCGAGAGGCAGAAGAGACCTAGCGCTGCATTGCAGAACAGACCATTTGACATTCCAGAGGACCTTGCCATTGCAGAAGCCGAATATAGAGTAGATCATCCACAGGAAGATGGAGATGAAGGATCAGCCTCGGGATCAGATTAGTTCTCGTATACTAAACTTTTAAGAATATATTCCGTAAAAATTCTTTAATTAGTTATGATAAACAAAAAAGTATTGTTTCTTATTTCGAGATTAGTATGGGTTTTGTGCGATTTAGATTATAGAGATTATAGAGATTATAAAGATACATACTTGAGACAGAATTATTGAATTGCATATATTAAAGACTAGTTATAATTCTTACTTAATATAATTAATAATTATTAAAAATGACCCTAGAACACGTTATTGTATGTGATAACATGTGTTTTCTATGTGTTATCGTATGTGATAATATGTATTTTAATAAAATATAACCTTATAAGTTTGCCACTTACCGCCCTTTTAATTCCGAGCGTTACGAAACACTCTAAGGGCCTGATAGGATTTACTTATCCGAACCTCAAATATAATACGGTAATTCTTTCAGGACCAGGTACTGCCCGGATTTAAATTTCCGCACGGGAAGTTGTGAGCTACACACCTCTACAGTTCTGTAGATGGTTGTGGTCTCTGAATCTCGGCCAAAACACCTGGCCAACACTACTGGGCGAGCGATGGTACAAGATTCTTATCTGGCAGGGATTTCACTAACTCCTGCCGGATAAGAATCAGCGCTTAACCAACAAGATCGCACATCGTTCGAGGTCTATTCAGGGATATGAGTTGTAGGGCTGGATGTGATGGTCCGGAAACCTTAAATCATGTTTTGCAAATTGTGACAGGACGCATGCTGCTCGTATTAAACGTCATAACGTAGTCATAAAATTTGCAGCGCTACAACTAACCGACCATGGATAAGTAGTTAACCATGAACCAGTAATTAACACTCAACAGGGTTTGCGAAACCCTGACCATCTGGCAGTTAAAGATCACACTTCCTTAGTCGTTGACGCCCAAGTAGTTAGTGAGCAGTTTAATTTACAAACTGCTCACTGTAACAAGAAACGCAAATACAAAAATGCCGATGTTACTACGTATATTCGTCAAATGTATGGTGTCCAAACTCCAAACATCCTCTTTACCCCTGCAACCATAAATTGGAAAGGTGCCCGACACTCAATTGATCCCAAAAATAGACAAAAACCTCGGATGGAAACAGGTCGGATCGCTGGCCATCCTAAACCAATTGCAGAGACTGAAACTAGTTCGCTTCCATTTATGTGTGACTATCCGAATTGCGGTAGAAGCTTCGGAACGAAGACTGGCATGGGCGTACACAGGAGACGAGCATATCCAGATTTAGTCGACCATCTAGTGAATACGGACAAAGAAAAGGAGAGGTGGTCTCTAGATGAAGAACTAATAATGGCAAGAATGGAAGCGGAATTAACGGTATTGGGAACACGCTCCATAAACGATGATTTGGCTGCCGAATTTACTGAAGGACCAATGATTCCATAAGGTCTCATCGAAGAACCGTAGCATATAAATAATTAGTTGCAGAGGCATTACAGCAGGTTCGAGAAGAACAAGATAACGAAGCAAGAAGACGTGATCAAAACTTGACTTTAAAAGAGCCTGTGATAGACGAAAGAGAGGAGGACCTATTTCAACTATACTTTATGTCATCGAACCCGCCAAAAGCAGATCAAACAAGATATAATCAGCAAGAAATCTAGCAGCTATGTACTGATGCCCTAAAAATATCAAAAGAGCAGCTTGCAAGGAGAAAAGTGCATACCTCTCGCACATTATACCCCCACCAAAGCCGGGTCATCTACAGGTGAGAGTTCCTCAGGTGCAAGGAAGGAGTTCGAAGAGAAAAGAAAGGAGGAAAAGTTATGCCAGAACACAAATTCTGTATGAAAAAGACAGAAGTAGATGCATTCGAAATATCCTACAGGGTTCAATTGAAACCGTGCAACCGCCAAGGGAGATAATGGAACCATATTGGAACAATGTCCTTACAGAAGACTGGCATGCTGCACCAAGCTTTAGAGAACACGAGGAATAGATATTGAATATTTTATTACCCATTATACCAAAGGAATTGGAAAAGTATAAGCTAGAGACAACAACGACTCCGAGTCCAAACGGGCTCACGGCAAAAGATTACAAGAAAATTTCCAAAGGAGTCTTGTTATTTATATTTAACCTTTTAATGTGGTCAGAGATGTTACCAGAAAGTCTTTTGGTTCCCAGAACAATATTTATTCACAACATGGGGTATGAGGATGAGTCTGATAATTACAGGTCTATTACAATTTCATCAGTGATAGTAAGAGAATTACATCGCATGCTTGCAGCTAGACTAGAGGAAGCAACTGTCATAGATCCGAGACAGCGGGGATTTAGGCCAAATATCCTGGACAAATGTCCTTTATACAAGGCGTCAGTGGATATAACAAAAGCTTGTTCTTCCGTCTCTCATTCTGCCCTATTGGCATTAATGAAATCCTTCGGTATACCGCCGCAGGCCAATGCTGGTTATCTACCAAAATAATTCCTAAATTATGTGTAAGGCATCAGGTAGGGCGACCCATTGTCCTAGCTTATATTTAACATGCTGACGCGTCGCATGCTGGAGGTTCTACCTTCGGAAGTAGGAATTAAAATTGGGAATAGAACAACGAATGCATCGGTTTTTATGTATGATTTAAACTTGTACGCAACGGCAACAAGCGGATTACAAGCGTCATTAAATAAGCCCGCGAATTTTCTCGCAGAATGCGGAATGTCGATTAATATTGACAAGAGTTTCGCACTGGGATTTAAACTTTCAGTAAAGCGGAAAATTACTTCTATGGATGTCATTACAACATTTTTTACAAATGAACGAAAACTGCGCAAGATGAAGAGATGTGATAAGTGGGTATACCTTGGTATACCATTCAATTGGTCGGGAAGAGTAAAAATAAGTCTGCGCGAGTTTTTGCACAAGACATAGAGAACCTATCTAAGGTTCCTATGAAACCGCAGCAGCGGCCTTTTGCTCTACGCACGATGGATATACCAGGTAGTGTATAGCCAAATGGCATTGGTTAATGTGCTTTTAGGCACCTCAAAAAGTTCCGGCAAGATGAATACCACGCTCGTGTCCACACTAACCTAATAAAGTGAATTTTTGTGCATGTTTGGTCGTTTTGCTCGTGTTTCAATTGTTGATTATATTTTTTCTGTTATATGTGGTAAAATGGCAGAAAAAAGAGTGAGATCGCCGAATTTTCTACCCGTGGAAAAACAAACTTTATTAAAAACAGTGACAAAATACAAAGAAGTAATTGAAAACAAGAAAACTGATGCTGTGAATACAAATGTAAAAAAGAATTGCTGGAAAAACATAGCAAGTGAATTCAATTGCACTGAAGAAAGAGTGCATCGTGATGCCCAGAGTTTAAAAAGATTTTAGGACAATTTAAAGCGGAGTACCAGAAAGCATTTTGCGGAAGTACAGAAGCAGCTAAGTGCATCTGACAGGTGATATGCAATTAATGTACTTTTTGTAGATATTTTTTTATTTAGATTTGCGCACTTTTTAGGGAGGGGCAGGGCCGCTACCCTATAATTTTTTCACAATACTGGAACCCAAGGGAGATACTTGACTGCCGGACATGCGGGCGGTCGCACTATTCGCGCGACCTTTACATTGTTAGAGGATTAGAGCCGGTTGAGAAAAATTAAAATTTGGTAAAATGCTAATGAATTAAATTTTAATTAGCTGAATCAATTTCCTGAAGTAATTTCATGAAAATTAAGACCAAATTTATGAAAATCAGTTGATATCTTCAATCCCAGTTGAGAGTTATTGTAATTTTGCATGCACTCAAAGATTTCCTTTATTACTGGAAATATTAACCGATTTTCATAAAACTTTTTTTCATTTTCTTACAATTATATCAGGAAGTTGATTCAGCTAATTAAAATGTATTCGAGGCATGTCTTCATAGCAGGTACACGAAAGTAACCGTCTGCCGACAGCGGGTTGGGGGGGGGGGCTAACGAGTTACCGCCCCGGAGAGCAGTACTTTGGGAATCGCTGTATTAGAGAGAGAAAGAATGGTGTCTATTTCAATGCCCGAAAAGTAATGTAGGTATAGGCTGAAGGGTAGGTTACATACCAGAAAAAGACTAAACCTTGTTTGAAACTAGTCTTGAAACGGTATTAATTTGTTATTTCCTTTCACGAGGGATTTTACATTACTCACCACGTTTTTTTCATAGAAATGCATACATTATTAGTTAAAAGCAGAAAATTTATTTTACTTACCTCGAAATATCTATGATTCTATGTAATTGCAATGGACGTGGTAGGTACTTTAGATTTATTGCATAAACGTGGAAAACATTAAGTATAGGACTTACCAGTTTTCAATCTTGTACACATACATATCACAGAACTGATATCGAACTTCCACTTGAATATAACAGTTTTTACATTCCAAAAATCTTTAAATGGTTCAACAAATTGTTTAAGCGATTTAGGAATTTTGTATGTTTGTTTAGAATCTTGAACAATAATTGGAATAGCCTATTTTTTAATTATGTAAGTTAATAATAAAATAAAATTAGTTTAAAGCCTATAACAAAAATATTCGAAAAAAAGATATACCAAATTTGAATAACTGTCTTGGATTTTCGAAATGGTGCCGACTTTCATAAAAATTCCACCATTTATTGAATTTTTTAAAAACCAGTTCGCAGTTCAAGTGCATGCCATATCGAGAGATTTAATAAGATCAAAATTAATTTAGGATAATTTAGAATGAATTAAGGAGATAAAACTAATAATAATAAGACATAATTTACAAACGTATCATCTGTTCTTTATTTCACATTTGCAATTACAATTCTTTTACGATATACAAGAGGTTGCATTTTAAAAATGTTTTATCTTTCCTCGAAAGTGTTTTAATACACTGTTGCACAGTAAGCTCAAATTTACAATGCAAATTTCTGAGATAATTGCACTCATACATTGCACATGACAGTTGTTAAAAGGTGCATTCATTGAAAGTTTTATATACACCTAAAAATTATGTATTCATAACTTGCCTTTGATAATAATTAAAATATAAAAAGCAGCATCTGACAAATTATCATTTCTTGACTAAAAACTAACGACAACTATAATAAATTGAATTAATGAGGAGATGTTTATATACAGAAAAGAGGGAGAAAAGATTTAAAAAATTTCTTATCGCTAAAATGATTAATGATCGATGACGCAATGATTCCGATTTAATACAATAGTCTTTCTTTCACTTTGAAATAAATGGTAAACAAGTCTATAAAATGACTAAATATTTTCTCCTAGTTTGTCTTTTTTTATGATTTTAAAATGTTACATAAAAAAGAGTAAAGGACAGGTATTTCTATATCTAATAATCACAGAGAGTAGCCATCAGAACTGAATTTTAAGCAATGAGCACGACATTGAATTATACAAAAACTGTATAAAATCATAAAAAAATTCAGAGTTGTTTTTAAATTACCAAGGTTTCAGTTTAAAAATAATTCCAGTCGTGTTCTTATTACTTAATTGCATCCTGTCAAAAGAAAAAACCATCTTGCAGGCTGGTAATTTTCAAGTGAGAATTATGTAATCTTGTCCAGTTCTGAAAATATCGATCAATTTGATTATTTAGACAAATTGATCATCAGTAGTAGTACTGCTTGTACTGGTTGTGATATTTTTTTCATAGGGGTATGCTGACCAATGAGGCCATGTTTGAATAACTTTATAAAGAGCGTCCCCAGGGCTTAAAGTTTTGGCAACTTGTCGATGACCCAAAAGAATATAATCTTCCGTTATTTTGCCCTCTTTAACACCCAGTTCGATGAGTTTCTGAGCAGCATGAAGTTGATTCTGCGGTGGAATAAAATCATTAAAAGTGCCAATGAATGAAATGCCAATACTTATATTGTTCCAGTTGAATGTATGAGCTCCCTCATTGTCCCAACTGCGGCCAACATAAACAAGACCATCTCCACCAACCAGGAAACTGTAGGCGATATCTGACCAGTGATTGGATTCAATATGGTAAGTCTGAGTCAGTCTCACTTTTTTTGTACATTCCGATTGTGTGTAACAAAAACCAGAAACTGTATGACTGATGAACACATATTTCACAGGCAAGGGCATTTTTACCAGTGGTTGAGCTGGAGGCTGAGCAAGCCACTCTTCTCGTGAAACAAATCTAACACCGTGTATCCACACATCTGAAACAAAAAGTATGCATAGCTGATTTTTCATCTGTGACTAATACAAATATTTACTATTTAACAATAAGCAAACATTATATAATTATAAGCACACTAAAGGTCTGGCAGTCAGAACTCTCATAACGCTTGAGGGTCAATATATGTAAACGCAATCATGATATTGTATTATTAGCCTGGGCATCACTATAAAATCAATAATATATAACAGACATTTAATTTTAGTGGCCCATCTCATTTTTGATGTGCCTGCAGCTCATTACTTTCGTTTACGACTCTCAAAATATGTAGAATCATGATGAGCAAGCTGTAGTATATTCATATTCAAATACGGCTAATATCTAAGTCAAGCTGTAAAAAACATACAAGGATCACGTGCATCATGTCACCAAAGAAAGGACTATTTCGAAGAAGACTTCACATTCCCACTCATTACATCGACATTTATAGAAAATGCATCCCTTTGTTCCAGTTTCAACCCAACTTTAATATGAGAGCAATTCTGTGAAATCCGCACATAAATATCAATAAAACTGAGACAGGAAGCATGTTTGCTAAACTGGACTAGAATCTCCATATGCCACTGCAGTACTAAACTGTGCAGCTTCTATCAAAACATTTCCGAGGCCAGCACATATGGCCATAAATCAGGAGGAGCAAATGCACTGTGCAAAGAAGACACATGCACATTTTTGCACAAACTTCATATAAGGGCATGCATGCGATTATCAACGCCGATTGGACAATCAAATAACCATACACGTCCTTTTGGCACCTATAAGGAGGGATAAAGTGCATTTAGGCTACTGCATCATTTTCCGAATAAGAGCATATGTATAACCCTCAATGATAAATTTAGACTTATCCTTACGCGATCACGTGTGCGATCATAGGCGCTTATTGGTGTTTAGACCTATTCTACATTCAAAAACTATTACCTCCTTTTGGATTGCTCTCTTCTATCGGAGGGACCACCTGCTTTTGGTGGCTTTATATTTCAGCGTGTCCTAGGTGTACCCCTTGAACGGGTCGGTTTAAAGGACCTTCAGTTTGATCCCGATGAGAATACTATCGACCTATCTATGTGTGTTAACTCTGGTCATTGAATGTACAGCATGAAACCGCAAACAAGAAGAAGAAGAAGGATATATACTGCAACATTATTAAGCATTTTCTTCCTTCAAGTACTTCGACCCTGACTAGAAGACCTCTCAGAAATGTCTATTCACAAATACTCAGTCTAAGATCTGTGCGGAACATTAAACTTAAAATCAACTCCAGAGATATAAGGCCCGGCAGATGAACAGCAACCGAATAGGTCAGAACCAATGACCTGTCCACCCCAGACTGCTACCCTTATAAATTCTCGACAATGTCAATTTGTCGCAGATAAAAAATTAAATTTTTTAATTAAAGTTTCAATTTTTTTTCAGCTCATTTTCTTAAAACCACATTATGAACTTCAGCTATTTTCACTGTCATGATCAATGTCAAATCTAAAAAACAATTAAAAAAACGATTTAATAAATGTTCATTTTTTTCTGTGACTAAACCAAGCAAGGAGACAATTCGAAGTCTGTCAAAACTAACAGAGTATCCCAAGGTGATGTGCCAAATCTTCTAAATTCAAATCAAAGAAGCTTTTTTCAAACTTTAGATTGTATTCTCAATAAATGATTATATTTCTGATAAATTGTAAACTCTTCTTGTTTATATTTGTTAATGTATTTGGTAGTTAACCTCATCCCAGTTTTCTAGTTTTTAAATTAGATTCTAAAACGAGGAACCACCTAATAATTAAACCAAATATAAGATAAGTTATATCTCTCGGGACGTAACACATCAATTTTAATTATAATTTATGAGGAATAATTCGGTTTGAGTACATGCTCGGTAGGACATATCGAAAAAGGAAAATATTTTTCTTTTCCTTTGGAATAGGAATAAAAAGTTGCTATTAGGTGCAAAAATTACTCCTCAGGAGAAAAACAAATCTTCAGTTTGCGCAATGCTGTTAAACGTCAAAATAAGGAAACTTTTGTTATTTCTCAGTATGTCAAAGCTGAAAATGTTTTTCTACGATCAGAATTCATAGCGAAAGTTGTATCTGCATCGATATATGTACATGTGCAGTACAAACCCAATAAAAAATTATCTTATATCCTCGCATTAATGTTCAAGTAATGAGTATTGGTAAAAAGTACGAAAAGTAGCATATTTCTTTTTCATTTGAGGGAAAATAATTGTGTTTTTTGTTTTGAATCAACTGAAAATGTTTTCTAATACTACCAAACTTATGCGAGTCAGGTCTCTAGCCGCGGATGACCTTACGCGGCAGACGGGACAGTTGGAGATGAAAATTTCACCTCTGGATACTATTTTAGAGCTACTAATCTTTGTGGAATGTTATGAGGAACAGTGTTGACGGACCAGATGAAGTGATCCCAGAAGGACAGCCTTTTGCATCCGGTTCGCGATGGAAAGAGCCTGACGCTGGCAAGCCGGAATCTTGTTGAGTTGGCTAAGAAATGAAGCCTTCATACTTTCAAGACAGCCGATCAACTTTGTTGAGCATGCATTTTATTGGTTGAAAATGCATTGTGTTGGGCTAAAAATTAATTTTATAACCCAAAATATAACTATTTAATTATTTGTTGAAATTCGATCGCTTTTAGTTTAAAATTCAACTATATGCGCTATAGGGCTTAGAAGTGCAACTGTTTAGTTAATAATTCATCCTCTTTGGTGGAAAATTCTCTCATTTTCGTAGAAAATTGAACTTTTTGATCGTAAATTAGATCCTTGATGGAAAATTATCTTTTTGGTTGAAAATTCATATATTTGGGTTTAAAATTCAACTGTTTTCAAGAGAATTCCCCTTTTTGTTATGGAAAATCTACGATCTCATGGACCTTTTTTTTACTGTAAAACATTTTCTTTTTTTGGAAATTCAACTCCTTTATTAAAAGTTCGTCTGTTTGAATTGAAAATTCATCTTCTTTCATAAATGTTTGATTCTTTTTGAATAAAATGCAAGAGTTTTTTAAAAAATAATTCAGTTTTAGTTAAGTATTCATTGATTTTGATGAAAATAAATTTTTTTGTGGAGTTCAACTGTTTTTAATTCAAAATAAAAATATTTTCGGCCTAAAATATCAACTATTCCATTTTTCTCTGAAAATTTATTTTTTGGGATAAATTGAACTGTTTTTGATTAAGAATTAAAACTCTTTGTTAGGTTGAAATATCAACTATTAAGTTTTTTTTAGCAAGAATAATTTTGTATAGAAAATTTCACTTCTTGCTTAAAAGTTGAACTCCTTTGTTAAACATTCATTTTTGTTGTGGAAGATTCATCTTTGAAATTACAAATTCAACTATTTTGTTGAAAATTCAATTAATTGGTTACAATTTCAACTACTTCATAGACATTTTAATTAATTGTTGAGAGTTCAACTGTTTTTTTTAATTCATCCTCTTGGATTAAAAATTCAATTGTGTTCTAAAAAATTTGTTAGTTGAAAATGCAATAGCTTTTGGTTAAAATTTAATCTGTTCTGTTTGAAAATTCGACTCTTTGGTTTAAAGTTTACCTTTGTACGTTATGAATTCAATTATTTTATTGAAAATTTGACTATTTTTTTAAAAGTTATCTTTTTTGTTAAAAAATTTAACTGCTTGCTTTAAAATTCGCCTCTTTTGATTAAAAATTTATCTTTTCTGATTAAAAATTTTTGAAATTAAAAATTCATCTTTTTGGTAGATAATTCATCCTTTTACCTCTAAGATTGGACTGTTTGGTTAAAATGGCAATGTAAGAAATCATCTTTCTTGGTTGAAAATTCATTTTTCGGGTTTAAAAGTCAGCTGTTTTCTGAAACATTCGACTCTTTAGCTTGAAAACTCAACTCTTTCTTTAAAAATGTATCTCTTTCAGTGAACATTTTATCTCATTTGTTTGAAACTTGAACTATTTTGTTGGTAATGTAACATATTTTGACTTGAAAGCTTAAGCGTTTCATATTTCATTCAAAATGGTACCTGTACATTAATTTTATTTGAAAAAATCTATTTCCATATTTTCGTGAAAATCATCCTTATTTCCCTATTTTGAGATCATTTTGGGCTGTGGAATCTGTTGAAATATTACGTTATTTTATGTTTTGTCTTTTATTTTAGGCGTTTAGCATATGACGTCGAAGAAAAATTTGACCTAAAGGGGATGGTGCTGTATCGGTAGCTTCACCCTGTGGGGTTCAAGCTTTATGTGATGATCTGTGACAATAACGAAGAGGGAGGGAAAAAGTGTTCAGAATAATCTGACGTAGTTTTTCAACAGCCCCTAAAGAATTATCTTCAAAGAATTAGTATTTTTCCAAACAGAGGCAACTTTCATTTTCCAGATTAATACATTTTTTGAAACACGTTCTATTAATCTAAAATTTGGCAAATGAATATGTTTTCAAATGTGATCTCTTCCCCAAGAATGACCTATATCGACATCTGGATAGAAGCCAAAGAAAAGATTTCCTCAGGCTTTGAATTTGGGTTTTCCTCCCTTTCTGAACGATAAAGTCTTTGGAGGTGTAGCACACTGTAGTTCAACACGTACCACTCGTTCCTCCTGTACACGTAACTGTAAACCCTTATTTAGTTTAGGAGGTCTACGTGGAATGTGAACCACGTTTTTCTTGAAAACTGGTACCTACCACCTACAGTCTACACACGCAATGCATAATATCCTACAAAAGGACTTTTATACGTCCTCACAACATTCGTTTGAGATTACAATCTCGTTATTATTGTTTGAAATTTGATTGTATTACTACTCGATTTGATATCGGAATTCCCACTTACGGAAGCAGTGATATTGATAGTAAAAGTGTGATTTTTTGTCATACTGAAGTTAAAGTTTTGATTGTACATTAAGGTTCGACAAAAGCTAGAAAATTAAAACATTGAAATCTCCCCAGTCTAGTGATTTTGTGAGATAATGTGAGTTGTTAATTGTGTTGACTGCTCAATTCCTACCGAATATTGTATTGCACTTAATTTTTTGTTCAAAAGATGTGAAACGGGATATTGAGAAAAGACACAGAACAAAAATTTGTCCGTAATCTCAAAGTTGTTTGTTGTTTTTACAAATTTAATTTTTGTAATCTCAAAATAATATCAATGCCTAATACGCTATGATTAATACATGCCGAAGAAAACTAGCATTCAAATTGTTTGATATCTTCTGCATTTAAAATATAGATTTCGTTATTAATTGTTAAAATTAGCATCTCGTCTCGAAAATATTTCACCAGTTTAATAATTTCTCTGAGCTTATCCAGCCCCACGAATTTTGTTCTTTCAACCTAGAAAAATTGCTCTAATTATCCTTACATTTGGAGAGAATTATCTCCCGAAAAATGTTTGAATTCATTAAAGCTCTCTCATCCTATCCTACTCATAAACTCGGATTTCTGTGCAAGCTTAATTATTAGTATAAAGTGAAATGAATAAAACCTTCGATTATCTAGAAAGTTATTCACGTTATGCAGTTGTTCTTGGATAAGAGGGATTGAATAGACTCTTTTGTACGAAGTTTGTTCTTAATGCTTTTTCTCTACACGAACTACAATTTCCCCTTTTCTCCGGCGGATTCATATCAACTGCCGAGTGCATGACAATGCTAAGTAGGTCGACGTATCCATTCTTCACGATCTGTCTTCGAGGAAAAGAAGACATTTATCTACATTATTCGGTCCCACAACAGTAATTTAATGAACGATACTACACTCGAACTCCAAAGATACGAGCTCCAAAGATACGAGCACTTCACAATATACGAGCGCCCCGACTCCAAAGGAGCGAGCGGAATTGTTTCTCACCCTAGTGGAAAGTGAGGCGCGCGCCAACGCGCGCTGTTTTAAATTCGATGTTTGTTCATTGCGAATTGTATACGCGCGCATGCGCGCAGTAGGCCTGTGTACATTCTCACGCATTACCCCCGAAATCTAAACGTCGCAAGAGTGGGAGCCCCTTTCACGCTCGTATCTTTGGAGTTCCCGATTCCCGAGATTCTCGTATCTTTAGAGTTCGAGTGTACTTGTATTTTCTAATATAGCTTAAAAAATGTCCACTTTCTGGTCCTCGGCTATCAAAAGCTATTGTCCCCAGGTGACCGTACTTAAATTGTGCAAAGTTTTTTTCCAAAATTTTCATTCACGTGTATACCGCTTTTTGTTATAATTCATTTTACTAACTCTAGATAAATACGTGGTACTTTCATTTCAATATTATGATATTATGTATTGCGTATTGTGCATTCGACTAGAACCAGTATCCTAATCGTTGTGAATAACGTGAAAACATAATGATTGTTTGTATTCGCGAGTATTTTTCAATATAAACTCATTCAAATGAGGCAAACAATTATTACTGGGTGCTTAACTATTGTACCGATTACCCTATTCAAATATTTGCATAATTGGAAAAGCGTCTTTTTTGTATATAATTAAGTTAAGTTTGATGTCAATTAGTGTATACCTTTTCGGAAGCCTTTTGAAGAAAGTAATGTTGCCGGCTTGTTAATTTGGAGTTTTCATTTTTCATTGTAAATATTCAGAATTAATAAGTCAATATTTAAGAGAATTTGTATCATATCTTCAAAATTAAATATTGTTCAAGTTCACATTTCAAATGGTAAATATCGAAAATCATAATTATCTAATAAGGTTTCAAATTTCTGAATTACAATCATTGAAACAATAATAATCAAAAATATTGATCACATAAATATTATTATGGTTAGGATCAACAATGAATTTTGTTTGAAAGCCTGTTTCAGATTGAACCGATTACTGTTACTCTGGGCAATAACTGTAACTTTAATTAGTTTCTCTATTGAAAAAGTTTCCAAACACTACTAAAACCAAAATTAAACACATTAGCAATAAGCGCTTTTGATAGATCAACATATGGAAACAAGATGCAAATGAAGAAACAAGTTTATAATGCCAGATTTGAATAATCAAATATACCAGTGTTTACTAAATCTATCATTTCTGATCAGTATATAAACAAACAAATAAATGTCCAGTTGAAAGGTAATTAAATAATTTCCGATTGTAAGCTCTACTACACAATAATACCCGATGGATATTCATGAACGAATGGAAGTAATTCGAACATCGTTCGCAAACATTTCACGTTCACAATATAACAGCGTCCGCGAATCAAAATTAAAAGTATTAAACTGGAAATTGCGCTCGTAATAGTTCTCTTAAAAAACGTACCCAGGTCAACGATAGACATCATAAAAGGTAATGAAATCGATAAAGTGGAATGTAATTGCATTTAATTCGATTCGATTATTCTTATTCGAGAATACGATGTTATTCAGGGACTTCCAGATTAAAGCAAATCAAATTGAAGGCTATGAAAAATCGTGCGTAAGGGTACCTTTAATATGTATGGGTACCACGCATTCATGGTCGTTCGTTACGCGTTAAATGACAGGAAACAATTGCTAATTTTTTTCATGTGAGGGATATTTGGTTACGCATAATTGATCGAGTCCTCTTCATCAGTGAACCGCACTTAAACGTGCGTGTCATGATCATACGAGACAGATCAATCAATGAATTCATTCATTTACTTTGCCAGTTATTTGTCGTTTACCTGCCTCTTAATTAATCGACCAAATTTAGTTTCGGAACTGAATCCTATCACTGAAAACACTCGACGCTGATTCGAAAGTGTGTAATTTGATTTTAATTACGCGCAAACAATCTAAAATTTATATTGTTAATTATATTCGATCAATTACGTAAAGATTATATTCATTTTATTATCTGAGGAAAAAAGGATAAGAAATTATTTTATCTCAAATCTTTTGTTTTCAGAGGAGCAGTGCAACGCCAATTTATTGTATACATATTTATCATTATTCGCAATTAATTCGTGCATCCCTTAAATAATTTTGCATAAAAAGAAACACGGGCCAATTTCTGTCCTTCATGGTGCTGTCGTATATTTGTAGATTTATCGATAAGGAGAACCCTTATATGTATTAGCTATTTCTGATAAAAAATTATATGGTTCAACATTTGGATAGATGTTAAAAATGTCTTGCGACTTACAGTAAAACCTAGACCTCAAACTCGTTTCTTTGAGCTCAAAGAAAAATTCAAACACTTCTGGGACGATAACACCTATCACATTCAAACGAAGATTAGAAATCTGGAAAAGCATTGTCTATTTGTTCGAAAATTTATATGAAGCGAAAATTGTTTTTGTTAATCCTGCAGAAATATCTCATGTAGAAGTTTAATTAATTTTGGGTTATTAAACGTGTCTGACGGGATAGAAAACAGGATTTTGGATTGTTAAAGGAGTCTGAGGTGATGGGAAAGGCGATTCCATCTGCGCTTTTTGATTGTTTATGTATTCTTGACAGTTGGAGGGTTCTTATACAGCTTAATAATTTATTTCATAAAAACAAATAAGTTTCTTACTCAAAGTATTATATCATACTTATATTTGTGAAAACGTTTGTATGCACTCTCTTACTTTGAATAAGTTAAAATTGTAGTAATTGTATCAGTTATTTCAATTTTGACTGGTGAATCAGTTATTTCGTAATATTTACTTATTTGAATAGTAAAAAAATGTCTTAATAATTTGAATAAAAAAACATATCATTAAATTAAATCAGTTTTAGATAACATAACCTAGCAAATCGTGTGATTACAAAGTATATTTCGAAATTGACCCATGAGATTATTTTAACCTCACTTCTAATTACGCAGTATGAGAAAATTATACTCATTAAAGCTATTGTACTTCTACCTATAAACGAATTGCAGAGTTTCTATAACGAGTTCGACACAAATTGATCATTCGTTTCCTATATCTTTTATTTACTTTAAATTAAATACATCTATTTTTTACATAAAACATTAATATTCTGCTGTTATACAAATCACGTTTTTTATTGGAATAATTATACTAGGAAATCAAGATTTGTTGCCTAAGAAAAACTAAATAATTATATAACGCCATTGTACAATGTAAAAAAACAAGATAATTTTAAAAAAGCAGTTGTGTTATCTTTCAATAGTTTTCGTAATTTTCACAGCAAATTTTCGATTGCAAAATTTTACATAATGGCTTAACGTTATTATAATTCAATATTTTTAATAAGACGGAATAAGATATGTGAAAAAAATCTCTCAAAATTGACTGATTTCCTAATTTTAACTTTTACTGTTCAACTAGTAGTTCTACGGCTGGGGGCCATTCTTCTAGATAACTGATCCAATTACTAATTCATATTTTTTACTAATTCAATCAGTGCATTTCTGATAATTATCATTAACTGCATTTTATCTATGATAATTAGTAAAATCTAACTGATAATCTGCTATATTTTACTAATTCAAATTTAGAGAGGAGATAGCTGTACGAATTCTGTCGAACTATATATACTAATTACCACCCCGAGTTAACAAAAATTTGGTTTACCGGATCTAGTTGTACTTCCAAGACTGTGATAACAATTCCTTTAAAAATTTCAAATTTGTGAAATTCAATTGTTATAATTTTTATGATATTCAGCAATTTAACCTAAATACATATACTCATATATTTGAATAAATATTTGTATAGTATTATTACATGAATGTGGGAATGATTAGGATGCACAAATCGACTACGTAGTGGTATCTACTCTCTACAATCTGTTTTTATCTTGACACTAAATCTTCTCAAGTTTTAATTATACAAAGATATTTTTAATTCTAGGTTCTTTCTTCATTTACGTTAATGAAACCTTAGAGTATACACCTTGCATACGTATGAGACAACAATTGCTACATTGTATAATTTTATAGTTATAACTCTAAATATCTTCCATTGTGTCCGTTGAAGCTTCAATTATTTATAGAAATAACAAATTTTCTAAGTGTTTCAAGCGAAAAAGAATGATGAGATTAATTATTAACTTGCAAACGATTGAATAATAGTTACCTATTCTAAGAGCTCCTATCACACACCAATATGAGAAACTCCAGTCAGTCCATTATTATCACTAACAGTTAATCGATTTATCGCAAACTGACAAAAATTTGCATTTAATTTTTAACGTTCTTCGACTACCGTAGCTTTAAGCATCTCCTAATATGCAAATGCAAACGCCTAAACGTACTTGAGTGTCTATATTCTTTTCCTTGAATTATTATTTTTACAAAAACAATATGCTCAGAAAATGTGAGTGTTTACGCGTCATAAATGTTTTTCATTTTGAAACCATTTTTGTATTTAGCGTCATAGTGAAATTAAAGGAAAACTTGAACGACAAAAGTGGCAGTAAGATATATTTATTGAGAATTTAGTGACAAACAATAAAAATTGATAATATAACATCAGAAAATCTAAAATCTGAAAGGGGAAATGCTGAAAATAACAAATAATAAAATATGTGGTTGAAATGTGGGAACTGTATTTGAGGTTTGGAAGTTCAATGGAAAATAGAGCTAACATAGAAAAATAGACAAACAAATTATATTACTTTAAAGCGCAAAAGTATAATATAATATTAGTAACGAATCTAGCTACCTGAATTTTAATATGGGATTAAGAAAAAGTATTAACATATAAAGTTCAAAGTAATAGAATTCTATACTAATGGATACGCTTGATATGTTTGTGTTCAATAATTAGTATTTTTTAGTTTGCTTTTTGCATAAAGGATCAAATAATTTTATCCGCGAATATACTGTGATTGGGATACATGAGAGTAAAAATGGAAATGGAAATTGAACATTTTGTACTAAATGATAACACATGTTATGTGAGAAATAAGTTCAAAAACAGTAAGTGTTTCTATGCAGTTTCATAAAACTGGGACTGCAAATTTGCCGCCAATTTTACAATTATCCACAATGGAGTACTAAAAATAAAAAATAAACATATACGCATTGTAAATTCTACGCAGAGAGCTTTCAGTGCATTCAGTAATCTAATTAGGTTGTAAAACAGAAAATATATTGTACATATTTTATATATCCTGTCTACTACATGGCACTTTAGCTTATAGAATCGATGTTCAAAATGTCAGTCATAATTTAATTACACATTTTGCGTTTCACTTTGGAGATTATTTTTTTATGTGTACTTTATCCCATATATATTTAGAGTAGGAGAGGGGAGTAGAGTGTCGTTCCGGGGCACGGCGACTATTACAAATAACGTCCGTATATGTGCATTTTTATATTAACTTTTTGCATGAAATGGCTGTTTTTAGTTCGAAAAAGAGTGGTGTAGTTGGATTTCTCTCTTGAAATTCGCGTCATAAGAGTTTATAAAAATACAATTTTAACAGAAACAGATAGAAAAGTATTTGACAGAAATTAGGCGCTTACAGCATATTATGGTAAAACTGAATAAAGGTTCGATCCCCTTTTATTTGGTTTGAACTCTCATATTTTATATATTTTTTTCATGCTAAAAACGAATCCATAACCGAAAAACGTATTGCTCTCTTACCGTTTTCGAGATAATTAGATTTTTACTATCGAAAATGCCGATTTTCTTCTATATATTATAACCGTTAGAAAAAGGGTCGGGAGCCTTCGAACTCAAAACGATTCCGACTGTGGGGCATTTACGACTCGCGGGCCCCACGGAACTCTTTTTAACGGTTTTTATGGGGAAGGGCGTAGATTTTAAGAGGAGGGCACGTGAAAAACTTGAAAAATAGGTATTGGTGCCTACGAATTTTAAACGATCCCGACTGGGGGGTATTTACGACACGTAGGCAACCCCGAGCTCTTTTCAGCGGTTTTTGGTGGGGGAGCGTAGGGTTTGGGGGGCTTGTGGAAAAGTTGGGAAAAGGATCGGGGTCGAATTCGAAACGAACACGAGAAGGAGGGAAGGGGGCATTTACGACTCGTAGATACCCCCGACCCCGTTACAATGGTTTTTGTGGAGGGGGTCGTGGGGTTCAGGAGGCATATGAAGCGGTTTTTGGGGGAGGCTTCAGTTTGATTTGCGTTAATCATTAAAAAAATAAATAAAGTAAGTTTTAAAAAATCGAACAAAATCAATATTTTCAATAGTCGAAATCTCGATATCTTGAAAAAGGTAAGAGAGCAACACTTTTTTCCACCAGATTCGTGTGTTCGGTAGAAAAAATTTATGCAAATATGTAAATTCAAATATAATCGACGGAGATCGACGTTTTATAAAGTTTTACCCATATTCTGATACTTAATATTATACTTCTGAAATTATAAACTGATTATATAAACGTTCTCAATATATTAAAATTAATTAAACATGGCAACATCAGATACGGGGTACGACGGTCAAAAAATTTCTTGAAGGTAGTAACAGTGCTGCATAATAGGTCGGTAATACAAGCGGTAATATAGAAAAACTCTGAGAGCTAGTTATCTTGTGAATCTCGTAATCTTAATACTATTCTGTTTATGTAACTATATTACTTATTTAATATTAAACAAAACACAGAATATTAACCAACTAGAAACGAACTATGGGATTAATGAAGATTTATATTTAGCTAGGAATAAACTCAAAATTAAAGACAAAATTTTTAACTCAGGTTGACTTTTCATGGAACAAAATTTAGTAGTTTATAAAATAATTTCTGAAAAATTGCAACTCTGATTGACTTCCTTTCTTGTATCAAATTTTATTTACCAGATTTGCCAAAATGCTAAACACTTTAAGTCCCAGTTATATTCCACGTTTTCTTTGAATATTACTTTTTTTCAAGCCGACGGCTTTAGCTGCGCGGTGAATCTCCATTCGGGAAGAGTGCAGGTGCCAAGTCATTTCAAGCGCGGATAGCACTTGGATGGGTGACCACTGACCACCTGCGACGTACGACCAAGTTGTGTATTCGCTCTGTTTTAACTAAAGACGAGTAAGAGGCTTCACGCCGAGGATGAGGGTGTGCATTCAATGGGTAGGCTTGAAAGTTTGCCTTTAAAGTCGACACCTGAAGAACCGGTTGAATTCGAAAGGGGTTTTCTGCAGTTTTTCTCTTTCCTGGCCAAACGTCTAGGCAAATGCAAGTACCTCTAATAAAGGCAGATGCAACCGCGGGTTATCGCTGGTTGTGATTGAATTCATACAGTGTAATGCGGAGTTGTGTGCCGGTACATGTACTCATGCTGTGTATAAACCTTCGTTTCAACGAGGTTTTAAAATATAAGGTATAGTACAATAGGTTTTTAAGAACAGTGCTACGGGACTTAAACGGACCAGCCTAACGAGACAATAATTATCATTATTTTCAAAATTACCTCACTAAAGAATTTATATCAAAGCATAATTTAGTAAAATTAGATACGACCTTGTAAATAAATTATAAATAAAAAAGTACGCAAAATATCTTGTTATACACCTGTCACAACCTACTAATTTGAAACGAAAAATTGCTGAATACTATTAACGCAATTTTTCAAATATATTCGGGATTCCCATGCATCACTTAGATTGAGTGGGAAAAGATAAAAATTGAGCGTAGATTTCAATGCATTAGAGTTAAGAATTCAAACAATCACTCCAATTATGTCCCACAGGTCTTCTGTATTGTCACGGTGCCCTTCTATTCTAGGTGAAAACTCGAAAGTAATTATTCGAATTATTCATAATGCGCTGAAAAATTGTTTATATCATACTTCCAAAGATTTTAGTTTAGTTAAAAGTTAATTTATCAACGTTAATTCCAAATAACTGTTAATAATGATCACCATTTTTGCATAATATTTTTTTTAATATGTCCGGTAACGCTCGATATTAATTTATCATGAAAAATCAGATGATATTCTGAAACGCTAAATTCAAAATCAAATCAGTCGGGAAAATAGTCATTTCTCCCACATTTTAAAATATTTCAAGTTGTTTTGCATATATTTTTTGAATATTTTTGAATTTTTCTCATCCTAATCGCAGGTCCTGTCACGTGACCTTTGAAAACGTGTGAAATTAATATCCATCACACATACATTGCCGGATCTCTTTGAAAAAAAATATTTTAGGTGGTTTGAAATTTGTTTGTTTTCAAAAATCACATTGTCTAAAATGGTCAATAATTTGGCAATCACTCGTAAAGTATTTTTCTTTGTTTCTTCGGTTTGGAAAATTGATTTGGAGTATAAAACCATTTTGAGACAAGAAACGGAATCAATAGGAGTTCTAATTCTTTAGAAATTATCTTTTGGACTGTTTAATTTTGCTCCATGCGAAGGCATCCTTGTACTTGGAAGATCTTATATCTTCACATATTTTTCAATTACTGGGAAAGTACACCAAAAAAAAACTTTCTTCACATTATTGTATCCTTTATTTTCTTCCTAAATTAAATTTTACGAAATTGATCGCGCGCTGGAGCGCGCGTGTTTCCGTCATTTGAAATATTTTGCAATTATCTTTTAATTTGTGTTGCAGTTCGAACCAATTCGACTTAATCCGAAACACTTCGAAGCAAGTTTTTTATCCTCTTCAACCCTTCCTAATCCGCGTTTCAACCCCAAATTAAATCCCAATCTCAATCCATATCTTAACTACAAATTAAATTGGAATGAATCTGAGGCTCATTTATAAATCCTTCTCAATTCATGTAACAGCACCAACTTCAATGCGAACTCATGGCAAATCTATTTTTCAGTCCGTGCCTCCAATCCTTTTTGATCAGTGAGACTTCTTAAATTCAACCAGAACGAATCCAACTGATTTCGAAACCAATCCGAATGAATCAAATACCAAGCGGAAACAAACTTTCCCTCCGTCTTAATGCGATACCCGATCCGAATAAACCCAAGAATCATCCCAAGCAAGTTTTAATTTTTTCAATGCTCTTAAATCCGTATGATCAATCCGAGTTAATTGGAAACCAATCCAAACCTAACATCAGATGAATCCGGGGATCATCCTAAAAGTATTTTCAATCCTTGTGAATTCTTGCACGAACATGAACTTCAATGCAAATCAATCTGAAATCGTCATGATATTATTTAAAATCCGAATGTCTCTATCCCCTTCTATAAAATCCTTAAAATTTTGAAAGTTTTCAAGTATCTTTTAGCGTTTTCCGGAAATCTAAATATGTATCAAATTTCATTAATAATAATATGTGGTCGAGGACCACCCCTTTTTATTTATTTTTATTGCAAATTTTCATTTATTGAAAGGAAACTTGCTCTACAAACCTCTTAATAGATTTAATACTTTCACGATGATTCATGATGATAAATTTAAACTTAAAGCTTTTTCGGGTTTCAATCGTGTGCAAAACTTAAGCTGAAAATCTGATCTGTACATGATCTTCCTGGCATAAATCCACTTTGGACTTCCCATATCTTTTCTTCTGTATCTAATGATAATACAGATTACTTCAAAAATCTTATTTGTTCCATCTAGCACAATAATGCGTATATTTTCTGAAATAAAGTTTCTTCTCTGGATCTCTCTAGTATCTTAATGGAAAAAGCACCTGACCGGAAATCAGAAGTTATGTAGTTCCAATCCCAGTGTAGTGAAAGGAGAAGATACTTTTTCGGAAAAAAAATGAATTAAAAATGATTTTGAATTCATAACTCTATCTAGTCTGAAAAAGACGTTAAAACAACCTTTTCTGTTACTCTCTAATGATGAAACAGATTCCTTTAAAAATTTGATGTGTACCATCTAGCAATGTCTATATTTTCTGAAATAAAGCTTCTTCTCTCGATCTATCTAGTAGCCTAATGGGAAAAGCACCTGCCCCGATATAAGAAGTTCTGTGGTTCGAATCCCAGCGGAGTGAAAGGAGAAGATATTTTTTCCAGAAAAAAATTAATTTAAAATGATTTATATTTCATACCTCCATCTAGTCTGAAAAAGACGTTAAGATAAATTGTTCTATTATTCTCTACTGATGGTAGACATTTCTTTAAAAATTGTATTAGGGACATCTAGCACAATAATGCGTATATTTTCTGAAATAAATTTTCTTTTCTCGATCTCTCTAGTAGCTCAATGGGAAAAGCACCTGACCGGAAATTATAAGTTATGTAGTTCGAATCACAGCGGAGTGAAGGAAGATCTTTTTTTCAGAACAAAAAAATAATTTAAAATGATTTTCATTTGATAACTCCATCCAGTCTGAAAAAGGCGTTAAAAAAAATGTTCTGTCATTCTCCAATGATAATAAATATTACTTCAAAAATTTTATTGTACCATCTAGCATAATAATGCGTATATTTTCTGAAATGAAGTTTCTTCTCTCGATCCCTCTAGTAGCTTAATGGGAAAAGCACCTGCCCGGAAATAAGAAGTTCTGTGGTTCGAATCCCAGCGGAGTGAAAGGAGAAGATCCTTTTTCAGAAAAAATTAATTTAAAATGATTTTTATTCCATAACTCCATCTATTCTGAAAAAGACGTTATAACAACTTTTTCTGTTATTCTCTAATGATGATACAGATTCCTTTAAAAATGTTATTTGTGCCATCTAGCATAATAATGCTTATATTTTCTGAAATGATATCTCTTCTCTGGATCTCTCTAGTAGCTTAATGGGAAAAGCACCTGACCGGAAATTATGAATTATGTGGTTCGAATCCCAGCGGAGTAAAGGAGAAGATCTTTTTTTAGGACAACATTAATTCAAAATCTAAATTTCTTTCTCTTCTTCATCTCATCATATCTTACGTCTATAAATCTCTATCTTTTTCTATCTCTTTTGTTATCCTCAATTTAAGTCTATATTTTGCAATCCCCTCTTTTCCATATTATCCTATACTTTATCTAACCTGGTCAATGATTTTCTATCTCGCTGTCAATGTAAATTTCCGTATATCTTTTTAATCTCCTCCTCTCTATCTCATCGTATTCTACATCTATCAACGTCTATCTTTCTCTATTTCCTTGTCAAATTAAATTTCCTTCTTTCTTTTTTCAAAATGTTCTTCGCTATCTCATTGTACCATAATCTAACATAGTTCATCATTTTCTATATACTGCGCAATCTAAATTCACGTCTATCTTTTTCAGTAACCTCTTCTCTATCACATCCTATCCTTTGTCCATTCACATCAATCTTTTTGGATCTCTCTGTAAATCTGAATTTCCGATTATTTTCTTATCCCCTCTTTTCTATCTTATTCAATCCTTTGTCCAATCGAGTCAATCTTTTCCTATCTCTCTGCCAATCTACATTTCCGTTTATCTTCTTTAATCCCCTATTTTCTATCTAATCTTATACTTTATTTTTTCTAGTCCATGATTTTCTATCTTCCTAGCAATCTAACTTCATGTCTATCTTTTTTAATCTCCTGCTCTCTATCTCATCGCATTCTATATCTATCAACGTCTATCTGTTCCTAGGTGTTTGTTAGTATAAATTTTTGTCTATTCTTTTCAATCTTCTCTTCTCTAACTCATTCTATCCTTTATCTGTCCACAGAAATCTTTTTCTTTCTCTTTGTCAATCTGAATTCCCTTCTATCTTTTTCAATCTCATTTCCTTTATCTCATCCTGTCCTAAGTCTATAAATTTCTACCATTCTCTATCTCTTTGTTATTCTGAAATCTTGTCTGTCTCTTAATTCCCTATTCTCAATCTCATTCTTTTCCTTTATCTATCCGCGTCAACATCTTACTATCTCTCTGTCAATCTAAATTTCCGTTTATCTTCTTTAACCCCCTATCTTCTATCTTATCCTATCCTTTATCTATCCTAGACCATAATCTACTATCTTTCTGTCAATCTAAATTAACGTCTATCTTTTTTAATTTTCTCTCCTCCAACTTCTTATATCCTTCATCAATCAACGTTTATCTTTTTCTATCTATTCTACAATCTAAGTTTAATTTTATCTTTTCCAGTACCCTATTCTCTATCTCATCCTATCAATCTCATTATTTTCCTTTATCTCTTCACTTCAATATTTTACCATCTCTCTTTCAATCTAAATTTTCGTTTATCTTCTTTAATTCTCACTTTTCTATCTTATCGTATCCTTTATCTATCAAGGTCAACTTTTTTCTATTTCTTTGACAATCTGAATTCCCGTCTACCCTTTTTATTTTCATTTTCTCTATCTCATCCTACACTACGCCTATAACCGTTTTCTATATCTGCGTTATTATGAATTCACGCCTATCTTTTTTAATCCCCTCTTCTCTATCTCATCCGATCCTGTATATATTTTTGTCCATCTTTCACTATTTCTCTGTCAATCTATATTTCCGTTTATCTTTTTCAAACCCTCTTCCCTATCTCAACCTATCCTTCACCCATCCACGTCAATCTTTTTCTATCTCTCTTTCAATCTAAATTCCAGTCTATCTTTTTCAATCTTCGCTTCTTCATCTCATCCTATCCCACGACTATAAATATATATCGTTATTTATCTCTGTGTTATTATAAATTCACGTCTATTTTTCTAAATCCCCTCTTCTCTATCTCGTGCTGTCCTGTATGTATTTTTCTCAATCTTTTTCTATCTCTGTTAATCTAAATTCCTGTTTATCTTTTTCAATCTTCTCTTCTTCATTTTGTCCTATCCTACGTCTATAAATGTTTATCGTTCTCTATCCACTTTTAAATCTAAATTAATTCACTTCTATCTTTTTTAATGCTCTCTCCCCTAACTCATTCTATCCTTTATCTGCCCACGTCAATATTTTTATATCTCTTTGTCAATCTGAATTCAAGTCTATCTTGTTGAATCTCATTTTCTTGATCTCATCCTATCCTACATCCATGATTGTCTATCGTTCTTTATCACTTTGTTATTCTAAATTCTCGTCTACCTTTTAATTCCCTATTCGCAATCTCATTCTTTCCTTTATCTCTTTGTTATTCCAAATTCAAGTCTATCATTTGCAATCCCATGTTCTCTAACTCATTCTATCCTTCATCTGTCCACATCAATCTTTTTCTATCTCTTTGTCAGTCTGAATTCCAGTCTATCTTTTTTAATCCCCTCTTCTCTAGCTTATTATATCCTTCATCTATACACGTCAATCTTTCGCTATGTCTCTATCAATCTAAATTTCCGTGTATCTTTTTGAATTCCCTCTTTTCCATCTCATCCCATCCTTTATCTAATCAAGTCAAGAATCTTCTATCTCTCTGTCAATCTGAATTCCCGTCTATCTTTTTTAATCCCCTCTTCTCCATCTCATTTTATTTTACATCCCTCTATCAACTATCAACGTCTATCTTTTTCTATCTCTGTTAATCTGAATTCCCTTTTATATTTTTCAATCTTCTTTCCTCTAACTCATCCCATAATACGTTTAGCAACGTCTATCTTCTTCAGTGCTCTCTTCTCTATCTCATCCCATCATTTATCTATCCACGTCAACCTAAAGGTTAAATAAACCTAAAGGTTATATATATATATATATTTTTTTTATATATATATAAGTATGGACTTCAGGTTGGCTATCTGGAACGTTTCCAACTTCGAATTTAGTTTTTCTAATAAATTCCCGAATTTTTCCGATGGATTCCCGAATTTTGAGTAATAAAAAATTGTGAGACGTTTCAGGGATGCAAAGTGACCATCTGAGAGAGATAGAATAGTTCTATCTTTTCCTATCCCTCAATTTTTACCTTTTCCAATGTTTCTACTTCCAGCAGGGTTATCATTAACTTTGAACTTTTAATGTTGTTGCAATAGTTTATAAATAATTTGTTGATTTTTTTAAGTGTTGGAGTACCTACATCAATAATGAGACCAGATACTAAAAATGTCAAAACAGAAAAGTTATTCCACTTGAAAACTTCTAAAAAAATTGTTTATCACTTTTCTCTATTTTGCTTTTTGTTCAAAAATGTTTGCTTAAATATGAATAAAGTCGGCTGTAATTGTATTTTTCGTGAAACAATCAAATTTTTCAAAATTTTGAAAGATTTTTTTTTTCAAATTATAGATTTGCTCATTCAATTTTGTTTATTAATATTCAGAAAATTGTATTGTTTTAAGACTAATACAATTATAGCCGAATACACTCATATTTTAGCGAATTTTACGAAAAAAAGCAACCTCTCTTAACTTTTTTGTATCTTGTCTCATTATTAAAAAAAAAAATTACTATTTTTTATAAAAATACATTAAATTTTCTTTCATACGAGCCGCGAACGTATAACAATTTTTGAAGCGATATATAAACCATATGAGTACAAAAAAAATACAGAAAAAAATAACTTTTTGAGAAAATTGAGTGTAAAGATTTTTAGGAAAACCACGGCCATTTTCTCCATTTTGAATTTGTTTTTAAGTTTCTGGCGGTTTTTAAACACGAACAAAAGGATCATTAAACATGAAAAAGTGAAATATTTGTATTGGTTCAAATACTGCAAAATATGAAAAAAAACTCAATTTTTTTTTATAAGTTGCGTCATTAACTTCGAAAGTTCTAATATTTTTAATTTAGTGAACAAAAATTGTATTAAAAATTTTTTTTTTTCATTTTTATTCAATTTTTCAAATTTTTATCTAATTGGTGAAAAACGTGTCGTCTAAAATCCCTTTAAAAACAAGTTTTTTGATCCCGAAACGAATTTCTGACTTGAGCCTGCCCGATTTCAAATAAATTCGGTCACGTGATTTTTCTTTGCTATTTTGATTAAATTTAGAACAAAAAATTTGTAGGTAGTGTTTAATGAAATACAACCTTTTTCAACATACAAAAATTTTTACTTCTGAAAATGGGATCTTTTAGTAAAATTGTTTATAAAAATTAATTTTGTTAAAAAAGGAAATATTTTGGTTGAAGATTAACAAAAATCTGTATTTGTGAATAAAATTTATTGAATTAAATAACAAATGATGTCACTTGCCAAAGTCTTGTGATAAGAAAATTCATTTCTAAGTTATTGGTAGTGGATTTGTCTTGGAAAAAAATACACTGATTTGTTTTGAACGTTTTTAAAAAATTGTTTATAAAGTGGAAAACTATTGTTTTTTGAAAATGTCATGGTAGAAAATTAACGAAAATTTTTATTTTTTGAATAGAATTTATTTAAATAAATAACAAATCGTACCTGATGAAAACTAATAATAAATAAGGTATTTTCCTACTCATTTTTTAATAAAATTTTTCATAGATTAAAAAATTATTGTTCCAGACTTGAGGAACTTAGTGAATGAACATTGTTTTCACGGATATCGCTGAAAAAAAAATAAAAAAAATAGGATAGCCAAGTATTTTTAATCTAGACATAGCACTTTCTCTCATTAATTTGTTAATATAAAAAAAAAATTTGAATGTTGCAACCAGCCCACTGTTGCTTGTAAAAACTGTCTTTACTGATGTCATTACATTCACACGAACTTTTTTATTATTTATTTTATTTTCATTTTCTGTAAATTCGAAAATCGGATCAAAATTTTAAGCTCTATACTAATTTTTCCAGAAAAACTTTTTTGCCCTACTGTGCAGCGCTTTTCTACTTAAAAATTTTCGCATTGTAAGCCAGGTAATATTTTCAAAACTTTTTTGTGTTTTATAAAATTAAGTGTTTATTTCTCAATGAATAAAAAATACATTTATAAGAGAAAATGATTTTTTAGTCTTAAATTTGTTTTTTTTTTCAAATTTAAAACTAAGAACATTTATTTTCAGACATAAAACGGCCTAGCGGAACCTCACAGCAATTTTTTAAAATAAGAGAAAATTTATGTAAGTATTTTTTCACCAAGTAGACTACATCATAATATATCGATCCGATTGACATCAAATTTTAACGAAAAGTCAGTACCAACAGATTCTTGATTTTTCCAGGAATTTTCAATATCTTAAATAGGTTTTGAAATTTAAAAATTTATATTTTCAAGGAAAGATTAAAATTATTATTTAATCATGGTTCTATTTTTATAAAGGTAAAAAAAGTTAACAAAAATTGAGATTGAGGTCAAATTATTTGAAAAAAATTCCTAGTAAAATATATTAGGAAACTTTTTTTCTAAAGCACCGTATAGAAATGTTAAAAATAAATTTTAAAAAGCAATATTGGACGTCATAAAACTTAGCGGAATTTGATGTTATAAGCGAAATTATTTTAATAAAAAATTGCCTTCTAAGAATAATTTTCAAAATTTCTGAAGGTTTCTTAATAAAAAAAGTTTCTCAACATATTTTGCTACGAATATTTTTTGGAAAATAAATTGTCTAAATTTGATTTTACTTCCAAAATAAGAAAAAAAAAAATTTTCAATAAAAATTGAATTTTCCTGGGTCTTTAAAAGTCTTCCATTTTAAATTCTTGAATTATAAACCTGCTATCTTAGATGTTAATTCCGATTTATAAAATCGTTGATACCTGGTTGAATAAAAATGAATTACATAACTAGGAAACAAACCATTTTTATAGTTTTTATATTTGAGCCGAAAAATAAATTTAGTAAAAAATAAGAATTTTTAATAACTCCAAACCGAATATATGAATTTTCTAACACAAAATTTAATTGTCAACTAAATATTTTAATTTTTAACTAAATAGATGAATTTCATACCAAAAAGATGAATTTTTAACGTAATAGTTACATTATCAGCAATATAGATGAATTTTCAACTAAAATGATGAATTTTGACAACAAAAAATTAATTATCAACATTATAGTTCAAATTTCAACCAAGTAGTTCAATTTAAATGAAAAAATATTTAAATTTTACATCAAAAGCAATTGAATTTATAAAGAGACGAATTTTTAACAAAATAGTTAAATCTTAAAAGAAACAGACGAATTTTCAAAGAAAGAGATTAATTTTCTACCAAGAAGATTAAATTTCAACCAAAACAGAAAACTTTTCAACTGAAATAATGAATCTTTAACCAAAAAAGTAAATTTTAACAATTTTGTTCGACTTTTAACCAAATAGTTAAATTTTCAACCAGTGAAGACCAATTTTCAAAAAAATAGTTCCATTACTAACCAAAGGTACATTTTCAAAAAAATAAATAAATCTTCAACCAAAAAAGTTAATTTTAACAAAGCACTTTAACTTTTAAACAAACAGTTAAATTATATTCCAAAAAGATAAAAAAACTGAAATAAAAAACAGTGTAATTTATTTAAAAAATACGACTTTTCAACAAAATAGTTGAATCCTTAACCAAAACAGATAAATTTTCGAAAAGGAAGATAAATTTAAAAAAAAACAGACGCACTTTTCACTAAGCTGATAAATCTTCACCCAAAATTCATTTTCACATCTTCCATAAAATAGTTAAATCTTTAAAAAAAAGACTCTTTGAAACTAAAAATTGCATTTTTAACAAAAGAAGATTGAATTTTTATGAAAGGAGAAGAATTTTGAAAATAAAAAGACGAATTTTCAACCAAAAAATATTTTTCATTCATGAAACACGAAAAAATTTCAACCAAACTATAATATAAGGGGAAAATTACTTTCAATAAAAAAATAAGTAAATCAAATAACTATTTTATTTTCAAGTTTACTTTATTTTTAAGTTATATAAATATAATTTTCATAAGATTCTTGGGAAAATCCAAAAAGGATTTTTGAAGATTTCAGATATGTCGAAAAAAGTATAATTTTTCATTTCACAGGATTTTATAAAATTTTATAAAAAAATTTGAGTCAGTTTATTAGATATTTAGGTCTCATAGAAATGTGTAAGAAATTTAAAAATATTCAATAATTTTCGGAAATCTTTTAAAGTTTCAAAATATGTTTAATCTCTGCAAAACTTTCGAAAGTCGTAAATATCATTTAGAATGACTTGAATCATTCCTAAATTTTCCTTCAAATCTTCCAGATTCTTTTTTGAAAATTTTGGAAATTTTTTTCAATATTCTTTCAAAAATAATTTCTAAGAACAAAGAATTGAATTAAATTTTCCAGAAATCATAAGGATTTTCCTTTATTTTCTTGAAAGTTTTAAAAATTCCTAAAAAGCCTCTTTTCGAAATCTTCAAAAATCCACATTTTGTTTTAAATTGTTCGAAACCTTCTGAAAATTTGAATTATTTTTTATTTATTTTAAATCTTCTAAAGCATAGAAATATCTTTTTAAATAATGCAAAATTTTTAAAAAAATTTTCCAAATCCTGAAAAATGATGAAAACTGTCTTAAAATCTTGTTGATTCTTTTCGAACATATTTTGTAATCTTCAAAACACAAAATTGATCTTTTAATTTTTTTAAGCTTTTCAAATTTTTTATACGAATTTTTATGCATATCGCCCGAAAATTTGCTTGAATTCAAAAAAATATAAATCCATTTTTTCCGTTTAAAAACAAAATTAAATTTATGGTTGGCGCAAGCCCCATGAAATTTAACACGTATTTCCCATAAGAAAAAGACGCCTTTGTAAATTTTATTTAGAATCGTCAATTTTTAACGAATCAAGTTGGATTGAAATTTTTTTTTTCACAATTAGCCATAGAACACAAAAAAAAATTACTTTTCAAATATCACCACCCTAAGTCTGTTTTATAGGTTCCCAAATAAACCCCATAAGTGAAAAAATGAATTTTGCGAGTTTTTGGCGCTAATTATGATATTTTTTTAGTTTTTTTTTTTTAAATTCGAATCTTCTCTCTCTTATAAAATACTTTTGCATACTGATAATTTAATGTTAACATGAATGGTTTAAACAATCTATTATTATTTTTAGGAATCTTCTCTAAGAATAGAGTTAGAAAGTCTTGGTTTTTTCAAAAATTTGCCACTTTCAATCTAATTTTTAATTAGAGTGAGGTGAAACCTAATTAATGTTAACAAAAAATTTTTTTTAGCAATTCATTATTATTTTTAATAACATTCTCTTAGAATAATTCTAGAAAATTGCATTTTTTTCAAAAATTGTCAACTTCTTGTCCAATTTTTAATGAGAGTGAGGTAAATAATTGATTAACGTTAACAACATTACTTTTTTAAACAATTTATTATTATTTTTAATAATATTCCACTTGATTATTGCTATAAAGTTGCGGTTTTTTCTGAAATGTTCAACTATTTTCCTACTGTTCATTTGGAATGAGTTGTTAATTGATTCAATTTAACAAAAATAATTATTTCAACAAATAATTATTGTTTATAACTATCTTTTTCCTTATTAACGCTAGGTAGTTGCGGTTTTTTCTGAAATTTTTCAATTTTCACCCGTTTTTTACTTAATAAAATAATTCATAATGCAAGTAAACAAATAGAGCTGTTTGAACAATTTGATATTGTTCATAACCCTATTTTCTTAAGGAATTGCTAGCAAGCTGCTGGTTTTTCTTTAATTTTAAACTTTTTATCCATTTTTCACTAAGAGTGTTATAATAATGAATGAGATTCATCAAAGATAGTTTTCTCAACAAATTTTTATTGTTTATAACTATCTTCTTTTATATTAATGGTAGAAAGTTGCTGTTTTTTCTGAAATATTCAGCTTTTCTCTGACTTTTTAGTAAGGAACGAATAGTAAATGTTAATAATAATTCAAACAAAAAGATTCTCAGTAAATTACTCAGGGAAAATTTACATTTGATATGACCCATATTGGAAATTTGAAACATATATCAAATATCTGTTGTTTCAGAAAAATATATTCACAAAAAGAAAGATATTATTTGCAAAATTATTCTATCGTTCATTTTTTTTGTTCATAAATAAAGAGAATTTTTTTTTTAATTCCAGAAAAAACCACAACTTGAGAGCACTTTTCTAAGAGAAAATATTTGTAAAAAAGAATAAATTGTTTCAACAACTATGTTTGTTCTCTTGCTTATTTATTACATTACATAGTAAAAAGTGGGTAAAAAGCTTAAAATTTCATTAAAAAAAAGCAACTATATTGCATTAATATAGATGAAGATAGTTATAAAGAATGAAAATTTGTTTGAAAAACTGTTTTTGCTAGATTTAATTAATTATTAAGTCACTCCAACTGTAAAATAAAAAAAAAAGTTGAAAATGTCAGAAAGAACTGCAACTTTCGACCATTGAGTGAAGAAAATATTATCAACAATTATGGTAAATTGTTTAAACAATTACTTTTGTTAACTTGAATTAATTATCACTTTACTCTAACTAAAAAGTGGACAAAAAGTTAAAAGTTTAAAAAAAAATTACAAAGATATAGTAATAATATTGATGAAGATAGGTATGAACAACAATGGTTTGTTTAAACAATTATCTTTGCTAAATGGAATCAATTATTAACTAACTCCAAGCAAAAAGTGGACAAAAATGTTGAGAATTTCAGAAAAAATCAAAACTATCAAATGTTAATACAGAAGAAGATAGCTATAAACAATAATAATTTGTTTAAGCAATAACTTTTGCTAAATGAAATTAAATATTAATTCAATCCAATTGAAAAGTGGATAAAAATTTAAAAAAGAACTGAAATATCTAGCATTATTCAAAGAGAATATTATCAACAATAGTAATAAGTAATTTGAACAATTATATTTTGTTAACATTGAATAATCCTTACCTCACTCCAATCAAAAATTGAACAGAACGTGGACAATTTTTGAAAAAACTGCGACTTTCTATCTTTATTCTTAAAGAAACTGGCTAGAAACAATAATAAATTGTTTGAAAAATTTATTTAAACATCAAATTAGCAATATCAGGTGATATTATTAGTGCTAGAAACTATTATTATGAAAAAAAAATACCAAAAAATCCTTCTGAGCGCCAAAAACTCGTAAAACACATTTTTTCACTTATGGGGTCTTTTTGGGACCCTATTGACCAGATTTATGTTGTCGATATTTAAAATGCTAAATTTCATTCATATTCTACCGCTAATTATGAAAAGAAATTTTAAGTTTCAACTCGATTCACATAATATGGACGATTCTAAATAAAATTTACAAAAACGTCTTTTTTCTTATGGGAAGTACGTTTTAAACTTAATATGGCCTCTTAATATATATATTTTTCTCAAAACGAAAAGATGGATTTATTTTTTGGGAATTTGGAGAAATTTCTAGGCGATTTGTATAAAAATTCGAAAACAAAATTTTCGAATGTATTTTTGGACCACCATAGCTTGCACATAAGGGCTAATTCCAGAAAAATATTTTTCTGAGTGCATTTTTATTCCATGAAATAATAATAAATGGGATATTTTGAATATGATGGTAAAATTATAAAAATTTGGATTTATAACGCAAATATAAGTTTGATATTTAAACATTTGATGGAATTTGTGTTTATGTCATGTAGTATTTTCTGAGAGATATTCTCACGTGGCCATCCATGTGTCTCTGGCTGTCTGGCACGTTTCTTCACCCTTTCCACGCATTCACTTTTCCTCATACCATGCCTTCTCTCGGGATGTGATACTTTGCAAATATTTCACCTCAACGAAGCAAAAATGTGTAACACGGTGTTTGTATACAAACAAAAAGATTGCCTGACATGTAGCTAAAAAATAGCTACGAGGATCTCTTCGTAATGACTCTAGGTGCAAGAAAGTCACTCTCCCAAAATCTGATCTGATAATAATAATGTCAGTATAATATGTTAAACAAAAAGGAAATAAACGTAAATAAAATATGAATTATTAACACAAAAATAAATGAAAGTCTATTGCAATTTACAGAAATCACTACTATCAATATCTGCACTTCAAATGTGAAGAGATGAGAACTCGACGGTGGCATCTTTCAGTCTTTGCGGATAAGAAGAGTCAGTAATAAGATTGATTTTTCGCCTTTCCCAATATTTCAGAAACTCTCTATGTGCCGCTTCTCCGGCTTGCTCAGACCATAAGCCTAAACTTTGGGTATTCAATAATTCTAAGCATTGTGTCAAGTTCTCCAGCAGAACATGCATCTTCAGGGTTTCGGTTGTATTTGCGCTTAACAATGCACTGTGCAATTCTTTAATAAGCTTTCCTGTATCTACAATCGAATCAAGTCTCTTAATGAGACTCTTAAGTCTCTTATATGAATTTCTTGATCAAAGAGTTTGTCTGCTTCTCTTAACAATTTTCTACATGCGTTGCCTTCAAAAATCTCTCCATGATAATTCCTTGAGACTAATTTTAGTTTCAAAGGCCACAAAAGAGCTTTTTCTCGCCCGACAAGGTGCACTAGACCATCCCAAAACAAATGGTTAACAAATCCTTGTAATATATGAAGTTCTGGAATTGTACATTTCTCAAGAATCAACATATCATCCTTTTCATTGAAAAGTGGTTCATTGATAGTGCTGTGACAGTTCTTAGCTAACTTTTTATCTTTGCCGAGAGAAACAAACTTGTTATAATCATTTTTTAAATCACCAAACTTTTTAAGAGGTGAAACTTCCACCCCCTCGGACACATGATTTTCGTTGACTAATATAATTTTGAAAACCTTCCATTTTATACGTGTAAATTATTGATAATTCAAATACAAAATTTTTGAAATCAAAAACTTCAATTTAAAAAGTTCAAAATTCAAGAGTTCCACTTTGAGTGTTTTAATTTGCTGTTTATTTTTTATTCCTTCTAATGGAAAAATATTTAGCTTTAGAGTTCAAATTTTCAAATTATGTTGACCGTGAAAAATGTTTTCAAACCGAGAAAAAATCGGGAAATGACCGGGAATTTTTTTCTTCAAATAAAATGGCCACCCTGTTATATGTACGTACATACTCAAACTCAGTACTTTGATAAAGTTTGATGTTCGAGCACAAACATTTTCACTTTTATTATGATATTATAAAACCAAAATGGCCCAAATACAAAGAAAATATTTTTTTTTTGGGACAAAACTTCAACAGGAATGTTTTATACGACCCTGATTGTTTACGGTTCAGAGAGTCCTGATCCATCATCGAGGCTGTTGAGGGTACCCCCGACACGGCTGATAAAGCGGGACTGCAGTGTATATTACATCTGAGAATTTACTTTGAATGATATATATGATTATATTTACCAATAGGATTAGGGAAAACGGCGAAGAAAAAGAATACAGTGCCAGCACCAGTTCTCATTTTCTTGTAATAAAGATAATCCACTTACATAGAATTTCGATAAACGAGCAAATAATGAATGTTCAAGAAAAACTGGCACTCGCATAATATAGTAATCACTACCATTCGTCATTCGAAGTTATTTGTATTTCATGACTCTGCTATCCCCAGATCAAAATAGTCGGAATTATTCAGATATATGATATTAACATAACATGGCTGTTGAGAGTCCACATCTAATTATTTCTATTATCATTTATTTCTTTGCTCTTCCTAAATACCTGTTTTCATTTTCAATCCACAAATCGATCGCTGTCACACTCTATTTGTAATACGTACCACTTCTTCCTTGTATGAGTAAATACAAATACATTACGTTCAAACTTAAGAGGAAATAAATCATATAATTAGTCAACGCGAATACAAATAGTTTGTTGCAAACGTGAGAACATTTTATCTTTCAATAAATAAAAAAGATAGGCGAGATATTTTATATGTTTTATGTAAAAAAGGCAAGAGTTATTCGCTTTATCAGCGTCTTTTCAGTTTTAAAAGTCGCCGTTCACAAAAAAGGAGGAGGGATAGCGAATGCGCATGTGCCGATTAGTGCGGAGTACGATTATGATCATAATTTTCTTCCGCACATGCGCCTTTGCTGTCTTCTATGTGCGATTATGGCGCCGTTAACCTGACCTCAAATGTTAGACGTGATAAACTTGTAAATCATATCCTTGTTATATAAAGTATCATATGCACCAAGAAAGCAAACATCTTTTTATCTTTGCTTGTTTGCAATATTCGGCTTCGATTCGCGCTCGTCTACACCTCGTTATTGCAAACTTACACTCAGATAAAAAGACTGTTCGCCTCTTAGGTACACAATATAGTAATTATTGTTAGTTTTCAGGAGTGGTAAACTCACTATCACTTTCACGTTTCATTTAAAAGATTTATTGTTCGTAGCGATTGGACCAGCAGGAATTGACAAGATAGCTATAAATTAAAATTAATTACAAAAAAATTTTAATAATCTTAAATTTTCAGGAAATTTATCAAGTTAACAGAATTTCCAAAATTACAAAAATTAACAGAACCAGAACCACTGACTTCGAATTGGATGTAAAACTTTGAAATTTCAAAATTACGTTAATTATTCCTAGATTTCGTAGGATTAGTATAAAACTTCGAATTTGATGTCAAAAATTCAAAATGAATAAGGCGGATTTAATATAGCGGCCACAGTTTTAAGATCTTCTGTTAAATTTAACAGATATTGAAATAGTTTTTCGTCAGTTATGGGATAATTTTGGTGCGATTCACCCATTTATAAAAAATAATTAAAAAAAAAACGTATAGCATCTGAAAGGCAGAGGACAACAAATAGGCTAAGGCCGGCACTGCATAATCACTCACTGAAAAAAAAGCTTTGGTGACGTTTGCAATAAGCTGTTATTTTACGTGCAAGTTTAATCAAACTTTTTTTTACTAAATTTTCAGTCGCCGGCGTAGCTTCCTAGATGGGTAGCATTTTTATGTATTAGGACACAAAGATATTAGGTGCGGGACGTTCCCGAGCCTCTAAACTTGCTCCAATAGTTTGAGGTTCTATGTGAATGAGAAAAATATATATATATTTTTTTTTCATGAAGAACGTTGTCTCAGAAAAGTGATCTTCTTTTAATTTATCCTGCTAATGTAAAATTACACCGTTATACGTAGGTCGAATAATTTTCATCGTGGCATGACGTAATATTACACACACTTTTTTGTTATTTGTATTACATAACTCTCAATCTCCCACACTAAAGTCTTAACAATAATTAAAAATTATGACATAATTTAAAGAATTTAGTGTTAGAAAAACCGAGTTATGAAATACAAATAATTTCGAATGAAGAATGAGATAGCGAAAAGTATATATCTTGAAATATTTGAAAGAATATATATTCATCACACTCATATAAAAAATGTTCATCAGCGGGTCTCCTTTGTTTCAAGAAAAAGAGGACCGTACTTAGTATTCTTTGTTTCACCTTAATTATTTGCACCAACCCTGCTGGTAAATATAATCGCATGCGAGGCAAATAACGCGATTGTGTAAGATTTCCGAACTTATTAAAACAATAAAAAAGTAACGGTCATAACGCATCCGACCTTCCTATTGTTACAGCGTTACACGAGTCGAGCTGGTTAAGCGAAATCGATGATTATTGGAATACTGACCCGTTTTCCTAATCCTTTTTTCTTCATTTTTTTCTCATTATATCATTTTCAAATTTGATCAGCCAACCAAAATTTCATTTATTCATGTTTTGCGTAATTTTAGAGATTGTAACAGTATTCATTGACGGCGTGTGATTTATTTTGGTCTTTATCGACAGGCAAAAGCAGATTCGAGGATATCAGATAATTGCACATCGAAGTAATTAATTAATTACTCAATTGATGATTGATCAATTCATTATAGTATAGTCGGAAACAATAAATAGTTCAACAAAATAGTTCAATATAGTAATATACAGTAATATTCTACGTCTACAAATGAAGAATCATTGTTATTCAATTTTATAATGCAATTTAAAAAATAATTAAGCATCGCTCAGGAGTATGAGGACAGCTGAAAACAATCAATTAAAAACATACACTGACATTTCGTAGGATATCTCTGGAACAAAAGAAGATAAGAAAATTTTTTAAAAAGTGTTGAAAAGTTAATTAAATTCCGCACCAAATGAGAACCAATTATAGTAGTTTTGGCAAATGGAGCTCTGGAAATATATAGGAATATGATAGTCATAATTCGAAAGTCACGCAAAATGAATCTCGAATAAAAAAATTTTATTCCGAAGATATCCTACGGAAACTGATTGCAGATTTTTAAACGTTAGTTTCAGGTGTTTTGATACTCCTCGACTTCGCAGCCAAAAATTCTCTCAAAATGGGTGACATTGGACGATTTTTCAAGAAAATAGAGATATAGTAGGGGAATAAATTCTTTGAAATACAATTATTGTAGGTACCATATTGACCTAAATTTTCGAATATACTTTTTTGACACATTTTGATATAATTCGACCCCAGGAGCTCGAAAATAATGTTTTTTTTTTAAATATCCGCATGTGTGTGTGTTTTTTTCTTCACCATATCGCAAAAAGGTTCGAAACTAATTTTGTACACTGAAAATGTGATTTCAATTTTTGGTTGAATATTCATATTTTTTCATATTCAAGATAATAGTAAAATAGATCAAAATGAAAGTACTTTTTTCTTCATTCTAAATTCAAATTGAAAATTATTTCATCTTTTTCGTTGAAAGTTTCTTAAAAATTCGTCTTTTTTGGCAGAAAATTAATCTTCTTCTTTGAAATGTAATCTGTTTTGGTTGAAGGTGCAACCATTTGGTTAAACATTAATTTTTTCTTATTTAATAAATCAACTATTTTGTTTATAATGCGTCTACTTGGCTGACTTGTAATATTTTTTATTTCAGATTAACATCTTTTTTGTTTGAAACATGAATCATTACATGTTTCGTTGATAAGTCATCAGCCATTTGGGTTCAAGGTTAAACTATAGTTTCAACTGTTATACTTTTTATACTTTTCTTTATATTTTATACTTTTAACTTACTATAATAAGTCTTCTTTGGCTTGGCTTGCATTGCATATGGAAGGGGAAAGCCTCCTTATTGGCTAAACTTCATTGAAGGATATCTCTGTGAAGAAAAATGATATCTTCAATTTTGAAAAACCTTTTTGAAGTTTAAAGTTGTACTTTTAGACGGCATGACCCGATTTTGAAAATGAGATTTTTTCGCGAAGTAACATAAGCTCAAATATACCAAAAAACTGCAGTTTTCGCACTTTTAGGATAGGATATCTCAAAAACCTGACGTGCTAGGAAAATTCGGACCTTGGATTTGGATTCTACGCAGAAATTTACATAGGAAATGAGCTTCAGTTGGCCAACAACAATCGCAATCCATTTTTTGCAGATCTGTGTAATTGTTCTCAAGTATTTGAGAACGAAAGAAAGAAAACTTATCAAAAATGCGGGGTTTTGCGAGATCCTCGGATCAATAAAATCTAAAGGAATGAAGCCTTTTGCTGAGGCAATCATTATTTTTACTAAAATGATAAATTTTTCAAAAGGGAGCAATCTGCAGATATTCGAATACGGCATTTGAAAGGCGATAAGAACCGTTCGCAAATTTATTTTTTTACTGACATCACATAAGCATTTTCAGGCGTCATCCTATATCCGAAGACCCACAACTTGATGATGGTGAACATCATTTTTGCTGAATACATCGCGAAGTGGAGAAAAGTGGGTACGAATTTGAGATGTCCTATGTATGTGAAGACCATAAGACTGTAGTTGTAAGCAGCAAAGCAAACACGGCATGCAGAACACTTGTCAAAATCGTATTCCGATGCTCTGAAGTCCGAAACACACATTGCCACTCGCGAAATCAGGGAGCCCTTCCTTATCGACCGCTAGTCCAGGCTTCGAGTCTCAGCGATAGTTTTTAATTAAGAAATAAAAATAAAAAATGTGAATAAAATTGATTACAAAATATTGAAACAGTTTTTGCAGACATCATCTGCAAATGCACCAATTTTATAGAGAAACCAATTTATGATTGTATGTAAATTTGTAAATTCATCCAGTTTGAAATTATAATTTGAAAATTCTGAAATTAAAATTTTGAAATTATAAATCATAAATTTATCAATTCATCCAGCAATAAATTCTAAACCCGTCAATTTCGAATTCTGAAATTTCCAAATGAGGCCCTTTGCAAATTCATTTATACATCCAAAGTTTATCAAGAAGCCCAACTGTTGTTTTTGATATTACAAAATTTATGACATTGATAATTCCAACATTACAAAACTGGTAAGTGTTCCCTTTCTTTATAAATTAAAAAATGTATCAAGTCAACCAGAATTAAATTTTAAAACCATCAATTTCGAATTCTCAAATTTCTAAATGAGGCCCTCTGCCAATTTATTTATAAATCCCAATATTATCAAGTCGCCCAATTAAAAATTACGATATTACAAAATTTTCCACATTGGTAATTCCAACATTACAAATCTGGAAAGTATCCACTTTTCCTTATGAATGATAAATTTATCAACTCACCCAGCAATAAATTCCAAAACCATCAATTTCGAATTCTGAAATTTCTAAATTATTCCTTCTGGAAATTTATTTATAATTTCAAAGTGGACACTTGTCAGTTTTTTAATGTTGGAATTATCAATGTGGAAAATGTTGTAATAGCAAAAATAACAGTTGGAGAACTTGATAAACTTTGAATTTATAAATAAATTTGCAGAGGGCCTTATTTGGAAATTTCAGAATTAAAAATTGATGGTTTTGGAATTTATTGCTGAGCGACTTGATGAATGTATAATTTATAATTTCAAAATTATAATTTCAAAATTTTCAAATTATAATTTCAAACTGGATAAATTTACAAATTTACATACAATCAGAAATTCGTTTAGCCATAAAAATGGTGCATTTGCAGATGCTGTCTTCAAAAACCATTTCAATATTTTGTAGTCAATTTTATTCACATTTTTTATTTTTGTTTCTCAATTCAAAATTGCCGCTGAGACTCGAAGCCTGGACTCGCGGTCGATAAGGAGTGGCAATGTGTATTTCGGACTTCAGAGCATCGGAGCACGAATTTGACAGGTGTTCTGCATGCCGTGTTTGCTTTACTGCTTACAACTACAGTATTATGGTTTTCACTTACATAGGACATCTCAATTTTGTACCCACTTTTCTCTATTTCGCGACGTATTTAGCAAAAATGAGGTTCACCATAATCAACTTGAGAGTTTTCGGATATAGGATGACGCCTGAAAATGCTTCTGTGATGTCAGAATTATGAGTAAAAAATAAATTTGCGAACGGTGCTCGCCGTTCAAATGATGTCTTGTGCTATCTGCAGATTGCTCCCTTGCGAAAAATGTATAATTTCAGTAAAAATAATGATTGCCTTAGCAAAAGGCTTCATTCCTCTACATTTTATTGATCCGAGTATCTCGCAAAACCCCGGATATTTGACAAGTTTTCTTCCTTTCGTACGTAAATACTTGAGGAAAATTATATATGGAGTCAGTGCCGTACCTATAAAAAAAATCCAAGTCGGATTTAACCAACACCTTTGAAAGCGAAATATTTTATCCGTACATGATCTTCATGCTTGTATTAAGTTTATTCAACATTCTTTGCAAGTCCTTGATTGATTCTGCCATAAAAATCTTGTCATCTGCGAAAGCCAACCCACGCACCTTCACGGTTTCGAGATCTACACCTTCTTCGTCGAAGAGGGCCATTCTTTGACACTCATCCATAAATATGATAAATAGCCATGAGGACATAACGCATCCTTGTTTCACGCCTTGTATAATATCGAACCAGTCACTCAGTTTCTCATTAACCCTTACACTCGCTTTACTGCCTGCATATATAGTTTGTATTGCTTGTAAGAGCCATCCATTGAGTCCGTACTCTTTGATGACTTCCCAAAGTTTACTTCTATCCACCTTGTCAAATGCTTTCATTGGGTCAACAAACGCACAAAAAACTTTCTTTCCTACTTTTAAACTTTTTTCTGTGATCTGTCTTGAGCTAAATATTTGATCCGTATATGATCTTCCTGGCATAAATCGACTCTGAACTTCTCATATATTTTCTTCTGTTATTTTAATTACCCTACGGATAAGTATTTTTGAATATATTTTACTTAAGGTACGTAATAAGCTGATACCTCTGTAATTATTGCAGTTGCTTTTATCTTCCTTTCCATTCTATATTGATACGATAATCGCTTTTTCCCAGTCATCTGGAACTTCTCCCGTCTTGATGCATACATTTATCAATTCGCACAACTTGTAAGGTATATAGTCGCCACCGCACTCAAGCATTTAAGCGTGATTACTGTCTACACCAGCAGCCTTACCATTTTTTAAATTCTTAATTACATCCCTAACCTCAGAGGCACAGACTCTCTCAATTGGGTTTTCTAACGTATCATGTTCTATATCACAGTTGTGAGTGGTGCCCTACAGCTTCAACTCCTAATAATTCCTTCAGAGTCTTTCAAAGCGTCTAGCATCCCGCTTATATCATATAGCGTTTCACCCTTGCTGTTTCTCATGCTGAATAACTCTGCACTTTTACCTCCCTTCATATTAATCAACGCTCATTTATAAAACAGTTTCTTGCTTTCTTCAAAATCGTTTTGCATTTTCTTTTCTTCTTCTGTTTTGATTTTATCTTTACTTTCCTTGACTAGTAGTTTTACTTTCCTCTTTTTGTGTCTGTAATAATTGTCAAGTCTATTTCTCTCCTCATCGCTAAGGCCTGTGATTTTCAATTCTCTTTTATACACTTCTTTCTTTTCTTGGGCAGCTGCTTGGATTTCATCATTCCACTACGCATCGCCAGACATTCTTCCTACAACCGCAGTACCTCACACTTCAGTCGCACTTCTAACAATAACGTCCTGGATCATAGTCGATGCGCCCTCTATATCTTTACTTTTTATTAGCCACTTCCACGTTTCCTCATCTATACGTTAATTTAACCTATTTTTACATTCTATTCGCACTTCCGGTTTCTGTAGATTCTTAATCTTGATTCACGTTTGTTTCGTTTTTTTTTGTGCTCTTTCTTCTCCATCCCTGGCCTAGGATTATTTTGGAAATCAGAAGGTAATGTTCAGTATTGCATTCAGAACCCCTCATGACCCTTGTATCCTTTACTAGCTCTCTTAGTCTTTCATCCGCAACAACGAAGTCAATTATACTGTGGCTATCTCTACACGAGGTGTACATGTTGACCATTTTATGTCTGAACAAAGTATTTGTAATAATTAAGCCCTTTTCTGAGTAGAAGCTAACTAATCTTTTTCCGTTATTATTTTTTCTTGAATCCTCAAAATTACCTAGCACCCTTTCTGCACCCTGATGTTGGACGCCGACCCATCCATTCATATCTCCTAGTAGAACTGTCACCATCAACTGGGGCGTAACTAGCTATGATAAATAATCTTCTGATTCCTACTTACATTCTAACCCACAACAATCTAAAAGATACAAGTCTATTATCCCTAAGATGCTGACTTGCTTTCTCATTCATAATAATTAATCCTATCCCTTGACTACCATCTGATTCACCATCTACTCCTGACCATAATTCATGTCGACCTTTAAACTCTCGTTTTTCTATCTTTCTAATGGCGCGCCTCTTTTTCTTTGTTTCAGGTAAACATCAAATATCTAGCTTTCTTGCGTGCATAGTTTATCGTAATTCTCTTTCCTTAAGATCATTCACCCCTCTAGCATTCCAAACACCCAGTCTCCATTCACCGCGTGAAACTTGACCTTTACCTTTACCAGGTGCATGCCTTTCGTCAATCAAAGTTTCAGTCCATTCCGAGGCTCTATTTTATTGTTTGTATTATTCATTGTTTAAAGTGTACGCCCAACTACCACCTTCATGCGAGAAATTTATTTTGCGAGTCGAGATAATGTCCAAATTGAGTAGTTAATCATCGTAGGGTGGAGTCAAGTTATAACGTCAGTCCCACCAAACTTTGGTTAATGGACGGGGTGTGTAGGGACAGAACTGGAACCGAAAGAGCCATAAATGGTTGGTGTTGTGTAATGAGAAGGTCACCAGCCTTCAGCAGTGTAGTATTAGATAAATCAAATTTAAGTGAATTTAGAGGAATTTAAGGGAAATGAGAAGAAATGAGATTCGATGAAATTTATAACATTCGAGTAAAATTCCGGTGAACTAAAAACAATCCAATTTTTTTTAAATTCATTTAATTTATTGAATTTGGAATAAAGAGGAATTGTAATGATTTTGAATGCCTACGAATTCAAGGTCAGTTTAAAATACTTCAGGGTGAATTAAAAAAAAGTTTAAATCCACTGAATTAATTATTATATTAGAGTAAATTCTAATGAATCCAGGGAGAATTAAAAAAAATCAAGAGTTTTCCAAAGAATTTAGGATAATTTAATAAGAATTCAGGGTGAATTCCATATGAATTCAAATTAAGCTGGAGGCTGCATTTAATTAAGTTTTCGGGCATTGCTTGCAATGGCCTTGAAACTAAATCCCGTCTGTCAAAACGTAAGCAATCAGTGACGTGTGAACCATTTCCTAATATTACGCAATATATGCGCGTGAGTATCCACGCACTCCTCTTTCGTCCCTACGCTGCTCGTGTTTCACGCTTGGGTAAACACTCTCTCTCGACCCCGAGGGGCTCCACTCTCAGTCGGAAACCGCCGCGGCAGCAATTCTCGAAATAAGTGAATCCGGCCTCTTTAAATGCAGCCTCCAGTGCAATTTAAAAAAAAAAATTTTATCCAAAATATTCCACTAATTTCAGAAAAATTGGACTCAATTTAGCAGACTTCAAGAGAATTCGATCAAATTGACATGAATTCAAGATGAATAAAAAATAATTCAAGTGAATAGAACAAAACTTTTAAAATCCAAAGAAAGATACATTAAATTCAGTGTATTTCACAAGAATTTCAAAGAATTCAACGTGAATTGAAAGGAATTAAAATTATAGATATATATATATATACATCCTTGGGTTCCCTAATTTAATTTTTAAAAATAAGTGACTAAAGTGATATTTTCATTTTAAAAAGTTATTATAGAGACAAAAAAAGGGACTAAAAGTGATTGTATGACAACACTGTTTATTCCGTCAACCGGGACAAATCGCTATACTCCGTGATAAATCGCTAAACATTTTTTTACAAAATCATCAAAGCTTAATAATTGTATTTTCAAATTGATCTTGGACGTCTTAATATTAGGATTTAATAAAATCGTTGAGTTGACTTAAATAAGTCGAAAACTTTAAGTATAGCCGATTCGCCCCATCGCGAGATGAATCACTACACTTACTTTAATACATTTATTAATACTTTTTTTTTACAAAGATTTGTGGAATATTTTTTCTTGAGGCCATAAAGAACTCACATTAGCAGCTAATTAAAAATTGAAGATAATTTAGGCACTTTCTACATTACGTGAAAGTCACGGTTTGTGAAAAACTGCGTAGCGATTAGCCCCGATTGACAGTACAGAAAGTCTTTGAAGTAAGTACCTGCAATGAAATAAGGTCGAACAGTATAAATAAAAAAAAGATGAAAAGTCTCATTAAATTTGAGAACCATTACTTCAGTTGACGAAAACCACCTGGCCTGTTCTCTGTCATATAGCCATACATATGCGTTATGGCTTATTAAACCAGCCGACACTTGCTCAGTATTCAGAAAGCTTCCTGCATATTATGCACTGGAACAAAGGATGTTCCCTGGATGCCGAACCAGCACACTCATTCGATGCAATATTGCGTTGGCATTGTACTAAAAATTGGTGATTCAACTCTCCACTTTTCAACCCGTCTCTCTGCTACTTTCTACATGACTTTTTTCCATGATTCAAGTCTTTTAACTACTTCTATATATGGAGAATCACATGTTAGAAACATTCTTTTCGAGGATATAAAAGAGCCTTCCTAGAGTTTTATGGACAAAGAAACCCCGGAACCACTTTTAAATATTCATATACCTACTGGATGAATTAATATATTCGGACAATTCAGCTTTGGTTCTTATGGTTTCAGAACAAAGAAAGAAAGAAAGAAATTTTATAATTTAGTTCTGAAATACAGGAAAAAATTAATTTGAAACCAAAAACCAGTGAGAGATATACTGAAACAAAATCGAACCACAATTCATTTCGAACGAAACGAATATTGAAAGCAATTAAATTTTTTATCAGTTTTGAGATTAATAATTACAGCGAATATAGCTGAAGTTTAAAATGAGTTGCCAATTTCCAATCCACTTGAAGCGTGCTCTACAACAGTACATTATGCGCCACTTGTCACAAGGTTCACCTAATATGCGAATATACAGTAAACTTCCGTTTATTTTGAAGTTCACTTAATTTAACCCCCCTACACGCACTTATTTTAAATTGCGCAGTTTCGTCATCTCCCACCACGGTGGGGATGACCTATAAAAAAATAGGCCCGAAGAGCGCCCTCCTTGGTTTATATTGAGTATTCTTTCACGACGTCATTGGTACTCTCACGTCAAATTTCGTATAGTGGATTGTATTTCGCGAAACACTTAAAACACTTGAAAAATATTACTCCGTGACGGCTGACATTTCCACCTATTGACGTCATGCCACAAAACAACTATTCCGCGAAATATTTTCGTCGTTTTTTGATTCTATAATATTGATTTTTAGTTGGCAAATGGTCGTATTCCAACAAAAATACTAACGCCAACAAAGACTAACGGACCGCGACTTTTACCACTCGCCTGAACCGTTTCCATAATATTGCGCAATATATGTACTCGACAAAGTACTGGTGCACTCGGCCCTTCCGAGGCGAGAGTCGTATCCGTCTCGCCCTATGCGCTGAGAAACTGCGTGAGCCAGCAGTTCTAGGATTGTCGAGTGTGTTTATTTGTATTATTATTGATACTGTTTATTATGGATTTCAAATCACCCGCGCTTTTCGACTGAAAAAGTAGCGACCGGCGGCGCATCGATACAAGAACGGGGCAGCGAATGAGCGTCGTCGATAAAAATAAACTGCCCACTCGCGCTAAGGGTGGGGCCCCCTCCAGCTTTAAAATAATTGGTCGGGTACGTTTCAATGACCTTAAAATAAACGGAAGTTTACTGTATTTCGCATTTTTTTTAAGCAATCGACTCGAAATACGTATACAGTTTCGCGAGTTTATTGTGAATGTTTTTTTTAACTTTCTAGGGATTCAATTAATTTTTAATTTAGAAACCTTTGACAAATTATATTACAAGATAATATTAAATATATTAGGACCATCGATTAATTAAATTAATTAAAATAAATTAATAAATTAACTACAAATATAATTAATTTTTTCTTGAATTTGTTTGTTCCTGAACTACTAAATTGTTTTTGAACCGCTTCAAATTCCTAACTTTTCAAGTAACAATATTGCATTTTGAAACAGATAGATTAATTTTCAAATAAATAGTTGAATTTACAAACAAAAAGATAATTCAATAACAGATTACAATACTAATATATTTGAATAAATTTACGGTCTATTTTTTAATAGAACATCCACTACGTTGACATTTTGTTTTATTAACATAATCAAATTCATGCTACGTGCGTTTCAACACTACTGTATGTCCATACCTGAATTAAAATTATATATATATTCGGTTTCTATTCCTTTGGAATAGAATTGAAGGGCCTATGACAAAGCCACCGAACGCGTCCTCGGGTTGCGGATAGAGGGTCCCTGTACCAAGGGTTTCTGCTGCTCTCTCTTCAATTCTCATCTTCAAAAAAAAAAAAAAATTTATTTTCAAAATACCTGGACTTTCCTTGGTTTCTCTCTCTCTCTTCAATTCTCATCCTCAAAAAAAAATAAAATAAAAAGGAATGAAAAAAACTTCATTTTCAAAATTCCTTTAAAAAAATTACTTTCTATATAAAAAAAACGAATTTTTAACTAAAATTATGAATCTTCAGAATCCAGAAAAAGAAGAAAAGAAAAGAAAACAAGGAAGATTTTCATTTTAAAAATTCCTGGACTTTTCCCTGATTTCTCTCTCTCTCTCTCTCGATTTAATTCTCATCTTCAAAAAAAGAAAACAAAAAGAAAAAATTTATTTTCAAAATTCCTAGACTGTTCCCTGATCTCTCTCTCTCTCTCTCTCTCTCTCTCTCTCTCTTCAATTCTCATCTTCAAAAAAAAGAAGAAATTTATTTTCAAAATTCCTGGACTTTCCTTGGTTTCTCTCTCTCTCTCTTCAATTCTCATCCTCAAAAAAAAAGAAAAAGGAATGAAAAACACTTCGTTTTTAAAATTCCTTTAAAAAAATTACTTTCTATATAAAAAAACGAATTTTTAAGTGAAATTATGAATCTTCAGGATCCAGGAAAAAAAGAAACAAAAGAAATAAAGAAAAAAGGGAACAAGAAAATAAAAGAAGCAAGATTTTCTTTTTCAAAATTACTGGACTTTTCCCTGATTTTCTCTCTCTCTCTCTCTCTTCAATTCCCATCTTCAAAAAAAAGAGAAAGAAAACAAAGAAGAACTTCATTTTCAAAATTCCATTAAAAAAATTACTTTCTGTAAAAAAAAATTTTTAACTAAAATTGTGAATCTTCAGAATCCAGAAAAAGATAGAAGAAAAAAGAAAAAAGGGAAAAAGACAAGAAAACGAGGACGATTTTCTTTATCAAAATCCTGGACTTTTCTCTGATCTCTCTTTCTCTCTCTCTCACTCTCTCTCTCTCTCTTCGATTCTCATTTTCAAAAAAAAAAAGAAAAGAAAGAAAGAAGTTTTTTTTCTCCAAATTTCTAGTCTTTTCCCTGATTTCTCTCTCTCTCGCTCTCTCTTTAATTCTCATTCTTAAAAAAAAAGAAAAAGGAATGAAAAAAACTTCGTTTTCAAAATCCCTTTAAAAAAATTACTTTCTATATATATAAAAAAAAAGAATTTTTAACTAAAATTGTGAATCTTCAGAATCCAGAAAAAGATGAGAAGAAAAAAAAAAGAAAAAAGGGAAAAAGGTAAGAAAACGAGGAAGATTTTCTTTATCAATATTCCTGGACTTTTCCCAGATCTCTCTCTCTCTCTCTCTTCAATTCTTATCCTCAAAAAAATGAAAAAGGAATAAAAAAACTTTATTTCTAAACATTCCATTTAAAAAATTACTTCCTGTAAAAGAAACGAATTTTTAAATAAAATTATGAATCTTCAGAATACAGAAAAATAAGAAAAGAAAAAAAAGAAAAAAGAGAAAAAGAAAAGAAAACAAGGAAGATTTTCATTTTCAAAATTCCTGGACTTTTCCTTGATTTCTCTCTCGCTCTCTTTCTCTCTCTCTCTTAATTCTCATCTTCAAAAAAAAGGAAGAAAAATTATTTTTTAAATTCCTGGACTTTCCCTGGTTTTTTATTTCTCTCTCTCTCTCTCTCTCTCTTTTGAATTCTCATTCTCAACAAAAATAAAAAGGATGAAAAAAACTTCATGTTCAAAATTCCATTAAAAAAATTACTTTCTATAAAAGAAACCAATTTTTAAATAAAGTTATGAATCTTCAGAATCCAGAAAAAGAAGAAAAGAGACAACAAAGAAAAAAATGGAAAAGGAAAAGAAAACAAGGAAGATTTTGATTTTCAAAATTGCTGGACTTTTCCCTGATTTCTCTCTATCTCTCTCGTCAATTTTGATCTTCAAAAAAAAGGAAGACATTTTTTTCGAAATTCCTGGACTTTCCCTGGTTCTCTCTCTCTCTCTCTCTCTCTCTTTAGAATCCTCATCCCCAGAAAAAAAGAAAAAGGAATAACAAAAAATTAATTCTCAAAATTCCATTTAAAAAATGCCTTTCTATAAAAAAAAAAAACACATTTTTAACTAAAATTATTAATTTTTAGAATCCAGAAAAAAAGGACAAGGAAAAAGAAGAAGAAAAAAATTAAGGGTGGGTTTTCTCACAAAATCGACTTCAAATTTTTTAGGAAAACCTTTGCCATTTTTTTGCTATTAGAAACAAGAATAAAATAATAGATATTTCGTTTAGGTCAAAAGTTATAGAGGCTTAAATAAAAAATTCGAGTTTTTTGAGAAACAAACCACAACATTCAAAATCACATAACTTATAATTTTTTTCTTTTTTGCAAATCGGAACCCCGTCTAATTTGAAATGGATTCGTTCAACTGAAAATTTATTTATTCTATTTTTGGTAGAAAATTCAACAATTTGGTTGAAAATTTGCGTATTTTATTGTAATTTCGTCTTTTTGGTAAAAAATTAATCTTCTGGGTTGAAAATTCAATTACTGGGTTGAAAGTTGAACTTCTTTGTTAAAAATCTATTTTATTATTGAAAGATCCATCTCTATAAATTAATCTTTTTTTAACTAAAAATTTATTTATTATATTTTTTGTTGGAAATTCAACAATTTGGTTAATAATTTACATATTTCATTGTAATTTCGTCTTTTTTGGTAGAAATTTAATCTTCTGGAATGAAAATTAAATTACTTGGTTGCAAGTTGTACTTCTTTGTTAAAAGTTCATTTTATTATTTAAAAATCCATCTCTATGGTTAAAAATTCAACTATTTGGTTGCAAATTATTTTTTTCTTTGAATTAATTTTTTTTACCTGAAAACTTAATTATGATATTTTTAGTTGAATATTCAACAATTTGGTTGAAAATTTATGTATTTTATTGTTATTTCTCCTTTTTTGGTAGAAAATTAATCTTCTTGCTTGAAAATTAAATTACTTGATTTAAAGTTGTACTTCTTCGTTAAAAGTTAATTTTATTATTTGAAAATCCAACTGTCTGATTGAAGATTAAACTATTTTAAAAACACGTTTTTTAATTAACTTTTGGAACTTAATATTTAATTATTTTGTTTCTTGTTGAAAATTAATCGCTTTTAGTAAAAAATTCAACAATTTGTTTAAAAAGTGATGTATTTTATTGTAAATTATTCTTTTTTGGTAGAAAATTCATCTTTTTTATTAAAAATTCAATTAATTGGTTGAAAATTGAACTTCTTTGTTAAAAGTTCATTTTAATATTTGAAAATCTATTTGTCTGGTTGAAAATTCATTTTTTGGGCAAAATTAGTCTTCAAAACTTTCAGATTCTTCTCAGAAAATTTTGGAAATCTTTTGAAATGTTTTTCGAAATATTTTTAAATATTCTCTTGAAATTAATGTTTCAATATTAAAAAAAAAACTTTTAATTTTTCTGAGGAACCTGAAGAATTTTTTTCATTTTCTTGAAACCTAAAAAATGTTTTTAAATATCTCATAAGATTTTATTATTTTTTAATCGTTTCAAAACTTTTTCACTCTCTCTCAAAATTTTACGAAATAATTAAAAATATTTTGTAATCTTTTTCAATTCGCTCTTAGAATTCATTAAGAAACAAATCACTTGAAATTTTCGCATGATCCATCTTTTTCCACACATTTTGAAAAATTGAAAACTTGAAATTATTCTTTTAAAATTAAACCTAAATAATTCAAAATTTCCCCAAAAATCTTTAACAAAAATTAATCTCAAAATCTTTCAAAATTATTAAAAAGCTTCTGATTTTTTTTTCGAATTCAAAACAAGTTTTTCCCATAATTTAATTTTTCTTATCTCTTTATATAAGTATTTTGATAAAAATATATTCATTAAGGAATTCCTTTTTTCTTACTCAGAAGTTAGTCAGAGGTTATCCAGTGTATGTATACTGTATAGCAGGCCACGATAATTGAGGACAAATAAAAAAGCAAGAGTGCTTTACGTAACGCTCCACGTACGCCAGCGTTTACAGAGGTTACTCGCTTCCAAAAATAAAATATCTTCTCAATTTAATAATTGTTCAGAAAAAAAAATCAGATTTTCTATCTCTTATATATGTTACATGATATGCCACTGAAAACCTAGCCAAAGACTCAAACCGTTTATATAATAAATTTATGTAATTCAATTTGCGTCACTTATTTTTAAGGGCATGTCATACTCGCCATATGAGCTATTCTTCGCATTTTTCTTTCGACAATAACCATTTTTTCTGAAATTTTTGGAAAATATATTTTTGGTCAAAATAATCCAAAAATCATGAAGTCTGTAAAACAGAAATTAGCTTTTGAATAATTATTAAAACAATTTCCGAAAGTTTCAGCTCTCTCAAATGATCTGAACTTAAAAAAGTAGCTAAATGGCAAACAATTTTTATCTCAATTATTTATTTAATGAATCAAAAATATATTTTTTTATCCGGATTTGAAAAAATAGATACAAATTGTTTGAAATTAAAACTCAATTGTTTAAATATTGGAAGGTTTGCATGCAAAAACGGAAGACCTTTTTTAATCAGACTTTTTTTGTTGTCTCTATTTAGCAATAATTTATAATTAAGACTAGAATTTTTTATTTTCAAACATGTTTTCTAGGTTGGGGGGGGGGGTAATGATTGAAAAAAAGTTAATGGGACCTAATCATTTTTTTCAATAGCAGATTCCAATGGGATAAAAGTCAATTGATTCGGTCCACTTACGTAAAGGTGATAGTGATAACTATGTGGAGATCGTACCGGCATATCTGCAGAGATAAGATAAGGAGGCCGAGTCACGTGCTCTCTTGACTGTCAAACTCTGTTATGTAAATTTTGGACGTTTCCTGGCTAAGTGCCATCTGCTTGTGAGATGGTCAGTTAAACCACCATTTCTGGATAATTTTTTTTTACTGCATTACCAATTTGGAGGGGGGGGGGCAAAATCTATTTTTGTAAAGCGGGGGGGGGTCACTGAAAGTAACTTTAAGAACTTAGATAACATTTAGATTGAATAAAAATGCTACATTAAATTTTTTTTTTTCTGAAAAAAAGATCTTTCACTCCGCTGGGATTCGAACCACAGAACCTCTGTGGTTCAAATCCCAGCGGAGTGAAAGGAGACCTTTTTTTCAGAAAAAAATTAATTTTTGATTTTTTAACTTCATCTAGTTTGAAAAGGACGTTAAAAATTTTCTATTATTCTCTAATTATAATACAGATTCCTTTAAAAATGCAAATATTTGGTTAAACATTTAATTATTTAATTCAAAAGTCATCTTTTTTTGGTAAACAATTTGATAACTTGGCTGAAAGTTTAATTTAACTATTTTCTTGAAAATTCGTTTCATTCTTGGTTGAAAATGATTTTTTTTTAACTGAAAATTTAATTATTCTATTTTTTCATTAAAATTCATTCTTTTTAGTTCAAAATCTAAATATTTGGTTGAAAAATCATATTTCTTTGTTAAACAATCATATATTTTGTTGATAATTCGTCTTTTTTGGTAGAAAATCAATCGTTTTGGAAAAAATCAACTTTTTGGTTGAAAATTCAACTATTTGGTTGAAAATTCAACTCTATGGCTGAAAATACGATTTTTTTTCGTTGAAAATTATTTTTTTTCTACTCAAAACGTAACTATTCCATTTTTGGTTAAAAATTGATCTCTTTTGGCTAGAAATTCCTGTATTTTGTTGAAAATTCGTTTTTTTTTCAAACAAAATTTTTTTGTTAATTTGTTGTTATTGAAAAATCAACTAACTGGCTCAAAGTTAAGCTAGTTTGTAGATTTTTTTTATTCCTGGAGATTTATCATTATCGATGCAAATTTAACTATTTGGTCGCAAATTAAATTTTTTAATGAAAATTTGCCTGTTTTGTAGGAAATTCATCTTTTTGGCTTGAAAATTCCACAATTTAGTTAAAAATTGACTTTTTTATTGGAAATTCAAATTTTTGGTTAAAAATTTAATTATTTTGTTGGAAAGTCATCTTTTTTGGTAAAAAATTTGAATACTTGGCTAAAGTCGAACTACTTTACTAAAAATTAAATTTTTGGTTGAAGATTGTGCTCTTTGGTTAATTTAACTATTTTGTTGAAAATTCGTTTCATTTTCGGTTGAAAATTTTTTTTTTTAACTGAAAATTGATGTTTTTTGTCGATAATTCGTCTATTTTGTAAAAAGAATTAATCTTCGTGCATAAAAAATTAACTTTTTGGTTGAAGATTCAACTATTTGGTTCAAAATTAAACTATTCTGCTGAAAAATCGATTTTTTTGTTTGAAAATTAATTTTCTTCACTCAAAACGTAACTATTTTATTTTTGGCTAAAAATTGATATTTTAAGTTAAAAATTGATCTCTTTTGGTTAAAAATTCACGTATTTTGTTGAAAATTCTTTTTTATTTCAAATTAAATTTTTTTTGAACTATTAACAATGAAATGTATCGCTGAGAATTAATTTTTTCTGTTTGAAAAATCAACTAACAGGTTTAAAGTTAAACTACTTTATGAAAAATTAAATTTTCTTTATTCTTGGAGATTTATCATTTTAGTTGAAAATTTAACTATTTGGTCGTAAATGAACTTTTTTGTTGAAAATTTAACTATTTGGTCGTAAATGAACTTTTTCGTTGAAAATTCGCCTCTTTCTAGAAAATTCATATTTTTGGCTTGAAAATTCAACAATTTAGTTGAATATTAAACTATTTCGTCAAAAATGGACCTTTCTGTAAAAAATTCATATTTTTGGTTAAAAATATAACTATTTTGGTAGAAAATAAAACTATTTAACTTAAAATAAAAAATGTTCAGTTGGAAATTCGTTTTTTGTGCTTATTTTTTATTGTTTTTATCTGAAAATTTAACGATTTCCTTTTCGGTTCAAAATTTATATTTTATAAATTGAAAATTCAACTATTTGGTTAAACATTGAATTATTTTATTCAAAAGTCATCTTTTTTGGCAAATAATTGAAATACGTGGCTGAAAGTTAAACTGCTTTGCTAAAAATTATTTTTTTTTTGTTTGAAGATTCATCCCGTTGGTTAATTTAACTATTTTGTTGAAAATTTGTTTCATGTTTGGTTGAAAATAGTTTTTTTAAACTGAAAATTCAACTATTATATTTGTTTGTTAGAAATTTATGTATTTTCTTGATAATTCGTCTTTTTTGGTAGAAAATTAATTTTGTTGAACCAAAAATCAACTTTTTGGTTGAAAATTTAACCATTTGGTTGAAAATTGAACTATTTTGCTGAAAAGTCGATTTTTTTTATTAAAAATTAAATTTCTTCACTAAAAACGTAACTATTACATCGCTGAGAATTAATTTTTTCTGTTTGAAAAATCAACTAACAGGTTTAAATTTAAACTACTTTATAAAAAAATATATTTTTTATTCTTGGAGATTTATCATTGTAGTTGAAAATTTAACTATTCGGTTGTAAATTAACTATTTTGGTAGAAAATAAAACTTTTTAACTTGAAATAAAAAAATGTTTTAATAGAAATTCGTTTTTTGTGCTTATTTTTTATTTTTTTTCATCTGAAAATTTCACGATTCCCTTTTCAGTTCTAAATTTATCTTTCATAAGTTGAAAAAGCAACTATTTGGTTAAACATTTAATTATTCTTTTGAAAAGTCATCTTTTTTGGTAAAAATTTTTTATATTTGGCTGAAAGTTGAACTCCTTTGCTAAAAATTAATTTTTTTTGTTGAAGATTCATCTCGTTGGTTAATTTAAATATTTTGTTGAAAAAATTAATTTTCTTCACTAAAAACATAACTATTCCATTTTTGGTTGAAAATTGATATCTTTTGGTGAAAAATTCATTTATTTTGTTGAAAATTATTTTTTTTTTCAAATTAAAAATTTTTTTTTTGAACTATTAACAATGACATGTACCGCTGAGAATTATTATTTTTTTGATTAAAAAATCAACTAACTGACTTAAAGTTAAACTACTTTGTAAAAAATGAATTTTTTCATTCGTGGATGTACATCATTTTAATTGAAAATTTAACTATTTAGTCATAAATTAACTTTTTCGTTGAAAATTCACCTGTTTCCTAAGAAATTCGACTTTTGGCTCGAAAATTCAAGAATTTAGTTGAAAATTCTACAGTTTGGTTGAAAATAGACTTTTCTGTTGAAAAGTCATATTTTCATAATTCATTCATAATTTCATTTTGGTTTAAAATTCAACTATTTTGGTAGTAAATAAAACTATTTAACTTAAAATAAGAAAATTTTAGTTGGAATTTCGTTTTTTTGTGCTTATTTTTTTATTGTTTTTATCTGAAAATTTAAAGATTTCCTTTGCGGTTCAAAATTTATATTTTTTAAGTTGAAAATTCAACTATTTGGTTAAACATCTGATTATATTTTTTGGAAAGTCATATTTTTGGTACAAAAGTTAGAATATGCGTGCTGAAAGTTAAACTACTTTGCCAAAAATTAAATGTTTGATTGAACATTCATTTCTTTGGTAAATTTAACTATTTTGTTGAAAATTCGTTCCATTGTTGGTTGAAAATAATTGTTTAAAACTAAAAATTCAACTATTCTATTTTTTCGTTAGAAATTTATGTATTTTGTTGATAATTCGTCTTTTTTGGTAGAAAATCTATCTTCTTGGACAAAAAATCAACTTTTTGGGTGAAAATTTAACTATTTTGTTGAAAAGTTATATTTTTTGGCAAAAAATTCAACTATTTCGTTGAAAGTTGAACTACTTTGTTAAAAATTCATTTCTTTTTTTTCGTTTTTTAAAGATTGATAGTTTTATTTGAAAATTCGTCACTTTGGTTGAAGATATAAGTGTTCTGTTGAAAATTCGCTTTTTTGTTGTTGTTGTTAAGAATTAATTTTTTCAACTGAAAATGTAACTATTCCATTTTTGGTTCAACCATGATATTTTTAATTAAAAATTGACATTTCTATTTGAAAATTGAACTGTTTGATTTAAAATTTATCTTTCCTGATTGGAAATTCATCCATATATTTGAAGATTCGACATTTACAATTTTATTATTTTCAAAAAAATGTTGAAAGTTGAAAATTCAGTATACAATTTTAGACCTTCGGATTTATAATGATATATTTGAATTTATAAAATTTTATACAATTCAGGTATATTTTTATTTGTGAAATTACTTGAACTTACGATTCAAAAATTTGAAAATAAGATGGTTCCAATCTTACTTTTGAGCAAGAAAAATAACTCTAAAATGTAATATTTCTTAATTACAAAATAAATTGTATATAACGTAATTTTATTTTAAGAATGTTAATGAAATTTATTTTATTTGTTTCAGGTAAGTTCTCCTTCGAAAGAGATTTGATTTCTCCCAATATTGTGGCAAGCTAATAATTTTTTTATTAATTTCATCATAGATTAATTAAGAATATTTTAAGTAATTAAAATTAATTTACCTTTGAACCAATATCAGGCCCAAAAATTGAAATCCATGATTAAAAATCTGCTTTTTTTACACAAGATAAAAAAATTTGACACTAATAACATCCTCACAAAAATGGTCCTACCTTCATGCTGCTTATTGCTTTTATACGGGCTTAAAAATAAAATATAAATAAAAATTAATTTTATTAATTGACTAGTAAAAAAAAATTGAAGAGCGTATATTTGTCAAATTTTTTTATTTATTCAAGAAGCCAATATAAGAAAGGTGAATACAAAAATGTTTATCTTTCTGTATCGGACAATTTATTTAAAAAATCGTATTTAACTCAAAATCAGCAAAAAAACTTCATACATTTCAATTAGTGCAAAATTGACCTCAACATATTACATTAAGATTCTGAACCATAAATAAACTCTTGATGATAAAATAATTTTTTACAATTCTCATTTTACTTCCATCTATTTCCAATTGGCATTCAAGTTTTTTATATTTAATTTATTATACTGATTAATACTGAAAAAAATTTAATCCAAAAAATGAATGACCGTCGATCGAACAACAATGTTGTCTTTTACCTTCATAATATTTTAATTAATTTTTATTTCTGAATCAAATTTTGTTATTTTGGTGGACGAAATTAGCTTCTTTTATGTACGATTTTTTATAAATAATTGTATATTAGAAAACAATTTTTGTTCAGAATTTAACTCTTTTGGTTAAAAATTAATTTCTTCTACAAAAAATGAACAAGTATGTTGAATTATTATTGAAAATTCGTTCCTTTTTTATTGAAAATTCATCCTGTTCGGCAGAAAATTAATCTCCTCGGTTGAAAATTCATGTTTTTCGGTAGAAAATTAAATAATTTGATTAAAAATTGAATAATTTATTAAAAATAGAACTATTTAAAAAAAAGTAATTTTTAGTTAAAAAATTGAAAATTCAACTATTTCGTTGACGATTAACTTTTTTGCTGAAAATTCTACTATTTAGTTTCAAACTTATCTATTTTGTCGAAAATTTATCTTACTCCGTACAAAATTGATCTTCTTGGTTAAAAATTCATGTTTTTTGATAAAAAGTAAACTATTTGTTTAAAAGTTCATGTATTATATTTTATTGAAAATTAGACAGTTTTGTTGAAAATGATAATTTTTGATTGAACGGTCAACTGGTTATATTTTTTGTTAAAAATTTATCTTTTTTTGGTTCAAAAATAAATTTTTTTTTTGGTTGATGTATCAACTATTATATTTTTTTCAAGAATGCATCTCTTTTAGTTAAAAATTAATTAAAAAAAAACAAACAATTTTTTTGTAAAAGCCACTTTTGTTCAGTTAAGATTCATCATTTCAGTAGAAAATTCATTTCTTTGGTTGAAAATGTACCTATTTTGTTGAAAAATCGTCGTTTTTTGGATAAAAATTTATTTTTTTAATGAAAATGTAACTATTCCAGATAAAGATTCAACATTTTAGTTTTATTTTTTTTTTAATTAAATGTTTTTTCAATAATTTTTTGGTTGAAAATTTAATTATTTGATAAAAAATTCAACATTTTTTGAAAAAGTCATTTTTTGGTTGAAAATTTTGAAAACTCTGTCAAAAAATCAATTATTTGGTTGACAATTAACTTTTTTGTTGAAAATTTATATTTTTTGTTGAAAATTCTACTATTCATCTAGTTTGTTGAAAATTATCCTTTATGGTTAAGAAGTCGACTTTTTTGGTGAAAAATCGTTGTTTCTGGTTGAAAATTAATTTTTAACTAAAAATGTAACTATTCCACATAAAAATGCATCATTTTAGTTGGAAATTTAATTATTTTATTGAAAATGCGTTCTTTTTTATTTTCCTAATTTTATTATTATTATTATTATCTTATTATTATATTATTATTTTTTATTTATCTTATGATTTTTTTTGTATATATATATTTTTTTAATTTCATATATATGTATATTTATTATTATTATATTATTATTTATCTTATTTTATTTTTTATTCGTTCTTTTTTAATTTTAATTCAACTTTTTCTGATTGAAGATTAAAATCATTTTTGAATGAAATATCAACTATTACATTTTTTTTTCTTCAGAATTCATCTTTTATTTTGTAGAAAATTCTTTACTTTGGTGGAAAATTCAATTATTTGGTTGAGAATTAACTTTTTTTGTTACAAATTATTATGTTTTGTTGAAAATTTTCTTATTTCGTTGACAATTCATGTTTTTTGTTGAGAATTGAACTTCTTTTTAAAATTATGCTTTTTGGTTTAAAAGTCAACTGTTTTGTTGAAAATTCGTATTTTTTCGTTAAATATTAACTAATTTGAGGACATTAAATAATTTAAAAAAAGTCATATTCGTTGTTTGAAGATTCATAATTTTAGTTGAAAATTCATCTCTTGGGAAGAAAATTTCAGTACTTTCTGGAAAATTCGTTCTTTTTTCGTTGATTATTCTTTTTTTTCAGAAGAAGATTAATCTCCTGGTTTGAAAATTCATTTCTTTGGTAGAAAATTCAATTATTTGGTTAAAAATTACCTTTTTTTGTTGAAAATTAATATTCTTTACTGAAAATTCTACTACTTGACTGAAAATTCATGTTTTTATTGAAAATTAAATAATTTTTGAACAATTCGTTTTTTTTAGTTAAACATTAACTTACTTTCATAAAATTAAATAATTTGGGTAAAAAATCATATTTTTGGGTTTAAGATTTATAATTTTAGTTGGAAATTCGACTATTCTATTGAAAATTTCGGTACTTTGTTGAAAATTCGTTCTTTTTTGTTGATAATTTTTTTTTCGTAAGAAAATTAATATCCTCGGTTTGAAATTCATCTTTTTGTTAAAAAAAAACTCAATTATTTTGTTGACAATTCACTTTTTTTTGGGTAAAAATTAATATATTCTGTTGATAATTTCTACTAGTCTGAAAATTCATGTTTTTTATTGAAAATTAAATAATTTGTTTGAAAATTCGTCTTTCTTAGTTTAACATTAACTTATTTCCAGGAAATTAAATAATTTTGATAGAAAGTCACATTTGTCGGTTTAAGATTCATAATTTTAGTTGAAAATTAATCTCCTTGGATGAAAAGTTCAGTACTTTGTGGAAAATTCGTTCTTTTTTGGTTAAAAATGAATTTTTTGACTGAAAATGTAACTATTTAATTTTGATGGGAAATTTATCTCGTTAAGTTAAAAATTAAACTGTGTAAAATTTTTTTCTTTTTATTAGAAAGTTCAACTACGTTGAACATATATTTGATTGAAAATTAGTCTTTCTCGGTAAAAAAATTATCTTCTTGGTTGACAATTCATGCTTTAGGTTGAAAAGGCAACTATTTGATTAAAAGTGAATATTTTTTGTTGACCCAGGCGGAAATATTATATATAGTTTATATATCCCAGGTGGAAATATTATATATAGTTTATATATAGTGTGAAGTATTAAATATAATAATAATTTGTTTTATACATTTTTTATATAAAACAAATGAATATTATATATAATACTTCACACTATATATAAACTATATAATTTTTAACACAGGAGATTAATTTTCTACCAAAAGTGCAATAATTAAATTTTCAGATGAAAAAATTCATTTTTAACAAAAAAAGAACGAATTTCTAACCAAGTGTTTGAATTTTCAAGTAAATGGCTTAATTTTTAATGAAATAGTTTATTTTCCTTACAAATAGTTGAACTTTCAAACAAAAATATGGATTTTCAACAATAAAGTTACTTTTCTACCAAATTGTTGAATTTTCAAGCCAAAAGGTCGAATTTATACAAAACACTTGAATTTTCAACAAAAAAAGGAATATACGACCAAACTTTTAAATTTTCGATTAAAATTACGAATCTTCAACCAAAAAATTACTTTCTTTACAAAGTAGTTCAACATTGAATGAAATAATTGACTTAAAAAAAATAATTCTCAATGAAACATGTAACAGTTAATATTTCCATCAATTTTTAAACAAACAGTTTATTGTGCTTACAAAATAATTGAATTTTCAACCAAAAATATTAACTTTCAACCAAGTAATTCAATTTTCTACCAAATTATTGAAGTTTCAAGCCAAAAATACGAATTTTCTACAATATAGTTGAATTTTCAACCCAAAAATATTTATTTTCAATCAAAAAAATAATTTTCGATCAAATAGTTGAATTAAAAAAGAAAAGTTGAATCCTCAACGAAAGCAGATTAATTTTTAGCCAAGCAGTTGCATTTTTAACCAAAATGGATGAATTTTTAAACAAGAGGATCAATTTCTACCAAAAAAACGAATTCTCAGCAAAATAGTTGAATCCTCAAACAAAACAGATTAATTTTCAACCAAGCAAATACATTTTTAACGAAAAATGCTGAATTTTCAACAAATAAGATGAATTTTCTACCAACAAAGACAAATGTTAAAAAAAAGTTGAAACCTCAAAGCAGATTATTTTTTAACAAAGCAATTGTACTTTTAGCCAAAAATGATGCATTTTAAACTAGAAAAGATCAATTTTGAATTTAAAATATCAACTTTCAACCAAAAATGGAATAGTTGAATTTTCAGTCAAGAAAATTAATTTTCAACAAAAAAAAAGAATTTTCAACAAAATAGTTAAATTTTCAACCAGAGATGAATTTTCAACTAAAATTATAAATCTTCAAAAACAAAACGAATTTTCAATAAAAGCGTACAACATTAAACCAAATACTTGACTTTTCAACCAAAAAGGACGAATTATCAACAAAATACATGAATTATCAGCCACTTACTTGAATGTTAAATTAAAAAAGATAAATTTCCAACGAAATACTTAAATTTTCAGTTAAAAAAATTAATTTTCAACCAAAAATGAAACGAATTTGCAACAAAAACAGTTAAATTTTTAACTAAAGATATGAATTTTCATCCAAAGAAAGAAATTAATTCAACTTTCATTTAGTTGTTAAATTTTCAATCAAATACTAGAATTTTTAACCATACGAGATGAATTACGAATCAAGCGTAGAATTGTCAACCAAAAAAAATTAACTTTAAACGAAAAATTGGACACATTAAATGTATTTCTTTTTAAGAATAAGAATATATTATTACTACAGAAAACATGGTTTAGATTCAATTTTTAAAACAAAATTGATATAAGAATTTTGTGACTTTAAGTGCTGAAAGAAGCAGAAAATATTCATTGAATGAAGAAAAATCTTAATATTATCTGATGACTACGCCTAATCGAACTTGAAGAGACTTTTCTATTTCTTGATGAATCTCATTCACTTCTTCTTGACGCAGAACACGCTCCAGATGTCTGTAGACAATTCTGTAACAATGAGACGTCCTCTTCGTTTTTGGATGTGTAAACTGATCTATTAAAGATATTTGTTCCACTGTGTCGCCTCCAATTTCTCGAACGATGTCGTAAAAATCTTGGGAAGAATAGGAAACGTCTTGAGGCAACCAGAAGCTCAAGTCATTCTTGCATTGTGGATAAATACTAACGGGCTGAAAGAATTTTAAAATTTATTAATTAATAATATACAAATATAAAACAACAGGGTAGCCATAAAAAAATCGAGAAATGACTGTGAATTAATTTTTTGACCGGGAACTTCACAAATTTGTAGAAAAAAAAATAATGCAATTTAAAATAAGTTTCACTTCAACTCTTTTTTTTAATTCAATTGTTAATTTTTTCAATTATGAAATCATTCAGTTTACAATGTGTAATTCTAAAAAATTTTACTATCCAAATTTTTTCATTTTAGATCTTCATTTTTAAGGGTACATTAAATATGTGTATATAAATATAAATTAATTAATGATTTTTAAAATTATACGGTAGTTCGAGCATTAAAAATTGAACAATAATTTATTTTTTAGGTCGAGTCTGAATCTGTTCAAAATTAAATAATTTACTTATTATTTGTTTAAAATGAGCAATTACAAATAAAATTTTAGAGCGCTAAATCAAAACTTTGAAGTTACAATTTTAATTATTCTATTAAAAAAAAAATATTTGTAAGTGATATTGTTGAATTTTTATAATTTAGATGCATAAATAACCATTTATTTAAAAAAAACTCGAATAAGTTTAAGAGATTTGGAAGTTTTGAAAAGATTAAAGCAAGTTAAAACACAACATAGACTTTTGAAGATTTCAAAATAAAATTTTGAAGCTTTTTAAGAATTTTGAAAGATTTTACGATAGTAAAAAAGTTTTCTTGAGATTTCTGGGAAAATTTAAACAAAGTTTGATAATTGAAAAACTACTAATTTAAAAAAAATCGTGTAACTTTAAGAGATATTTAAAAGTTATGAAAAGATTTCAAACATTTTTAAACAAAATGTAGATTTTTGAAGATTTCGAACAAAAAATTTAGAACCTTTTTAAGCAGTTTGAAAAATTAATTTAAAAAGAATATTTAAAAAGACTTCAAAAGATTTCCAAAATTGACAAAAATAATCTGGAAGATTTCACGGAAATTTTTCTATTTTGTAGGATTTATTAAATGTTTTAGGAAAAATTCGAATAATTTTAAAAGATATTTAGAAGTTTTTAAATAATTTTAAAACTAATTTTAAATTTGAAAAGATTCCAAAAAATTTTAATCGAAATGTAGATTTTTTTAAGATTGTGAAATAAACATTTAAATTTTTTTAATGATTTTGAAAGGTTTCCAGAAAATACAATAATTTTTTTAAGATTCCTGGGAAAATTTTAAATGATTTTTTATTTGAGGAAAATAATTTTCAGAGAATATTTTAAAAGACTTCAAAACGAATTTGGATGTATGAATAACAATTGAACAATTTTTAATTAAAAATAACTTGAAATATAAATAATTTGACTTCTACTCGTAAATTAAAAAGTGTTGGTTCAAAAAATTAATCGTTCAATTTTTAATTCTTTTGACTTATAATTGCTTAAAATGATATAATTTTGAACATTTATCAATTTTATGATTTATTCTTCAAATTAGAGCATTAAAGAGGATAGTGGGGATTTATATTTTTAAACCAGAAATTTTTTTAGATTTTCGATTTAGAAAAGTTTAAAATTCGAATTTTTTATTTCAATGACAGTTAACAATTTTTGCGAACCGGGAAATGGCCGGGAAATGATCGGGAAATTTTTTCCTCGATTTCCACCTCGAACAAGAATATCATGATTTTTCATGCAAAAATGTTGCATTTTTCACAGCTTTTTCGGAATTTGTTAATTGCGGAGAATTTCAATTTCAAGTTTTTATATAGTGAAATATTAAAATTTCAAATATCCTTTTGAATTCAATTAACTTCCTTGAAATCTTCTTAATTCCTCAGAATTCCCTGATATATCGGAATTCTTGAATTCGTGGAATTTCCTGAATTCTGAGAATTCCCTAAATTCCAAGGACTTCAACATAATACAGATAATTAAGAAGCATTGAAGGAATTCAGGTATTTCACAGAATTCAAGAAATTCTCTGAATTCATGGGGAATTTAGGGATTTAAAAGAATTCAGAATATTTAAGGAATTCAGTAACCTTAGAAAATTTAAGGAATTTTCTGAATTCGTTACACATTCTGAGTTCAGAAAATTCAAGAAATTCATAAAATTGTAGGAATTCAGAATACTCACGGATTTCAAAGAATTCTGGATAAGAAAGGAACTCAGGATATTCAAAAATTTCATGATATTCAATTAAATTTAACAATTTCAGGGATTTTCGAGAATCTAGACAATTCAAGGAATTCAGAGAATTAAAGAAATTCAGAAATTCAGAATATTCAAGGGATTCGAAGAATTCAACGAATTTTAAGAATTCAAAATATTCAAGGATTTCAGATAATTCTAAATATTTAGAGAATTCAGGATATTCAAGGAATTCAAGAATTTCAGAGAATTTCAGGGACTTCAAAACATTTATGTAATTCAAGGAATTCAGAGAATTCCAAATATTCAGAGAATTTAGGATAATTAAGGAGTTCAGAGAATTCGAAGAACTTCAGAAATTCAGAATAAGCAAGGGATTCAAAGCATTTTAAGAATTCAGAATATTCAAGGATTTCAGAGAATTCAGGATATTCGAGAATTCAAGGATATTCAAGGATTTCAAGAAATTCAGAGAATTCAACGAATTTCAGGAATTCAGAATATTCAAGGGATTCAAAGAATTAAAAGAATGTTAAGAATTCATCATATTCAAGGATTTCAGAGAATTCCAAATATTCAGAGAATTTAGGATAATCAAAGAGTTCAGAGAATTCGAAGAATTTCAAAATATTCAAGGGATTCAAGAAATTCAAAGAATTTTAAGAATTCAGAATATTCAAGGATTTCAGAGAATTCAGGATATTCGAGGATTCAAGGAATTCAGAGAATTTCAAGGATTTTAGAACACTTAGGTAATTCAAGGAATTCAGGGAATTCGAAGAATTTCAGGAATTCAGAATATTCAAGGGATTCACAGAATTCAAAGAATTTTAAGAATTCATAATATTCAAGGATTTCAGAGAATAACAAATATTCAGAGAATTCAGGATTACCAAGAAATTCAAGGATTTAGGAAATTCAGGGACTTCAGAACATTTTGATAATTCAAGAAATTCAGAGAATTCGAAGAATTTTAGGAAATCAAAAAATTCAGGAAATTCAGATATTTCAAAGAAATTGTCATTGCTCTAAATATGAGACTCTTAATTTTGGAGAAAGTGATACAAAATGATTAATTTTGGTCGTTTAAAAAAATGTGAATGATAAAGTTATTAATTCAATCTTAAAAATGCTCAATTTTGAATGCTTTGAATTAGAAAATGGTCCAATTTTAAGTTTTAAAATTGATTAATTTTCAATTTTAATGGTTTAGAAGAAAATTATTTAAATTGGTATGTCTAGGAATAAATTTTTCAATTTTTATAGCTTCCAAGTTTTTGAAAGTCTACAATTTTAAGTATTCCTCATTTACAGGTTTCTAATAACGAAGGCTTTAAATTGTTACTTTTTTCAATTATTGAAAGTTTTTAATTTAAAATTGTTTAATTTCAAATGTTTATCCAAGCAATTGTGGACATTCTAGGTTAAAATTAATTATATAACCAAGCACTGCTTTAATTTTTTTTTTAACTATAAAGTATAATTATTTTCAAATGATACAATTCTAAAAGATTAAAAAATGAAACCAAACCATTTTCAATGTTTCCATATAAGATTATTATTCAATTTTAAATTCTTTTACTCAAAATTGTTTAATTTCAAACGATTACAGTTTGCAATAATTTAATGTTGAAATTTTCAAGCTGAAAGTTGATCAACAAGATTAACAAATTGTACATTTACGTACAAAGCCTAATATATTTATTTAAAAATATTAGTTTCCAGTAATTGATTTCATTTTGTTGTACAATTTAAAAAATTTAAACTTGATCCTACATAATTTCATATATTATCAATTGAACATTATTTTCCCCCTTTTTATGTGCTTCTAAACTTTAAATAATAAAATTGAATAGGATTTTAAAAATGTTTAGTAAAAAAACAAATACAAATGTTACAAGTTTTAACTTCCACATGCCCAATATAGAAAATTTGTATTCATGAATTTTAATATTGTTTTGTCAATTAAAAAAATTAAACAATATTAACATTTTTTTTATTTATTTTCAAACTGTCCATCTTTGAAATCCTTTAATTGCATTTATTTGAATGTATTGAAATTTATTATGATTTAAACTAAAGACATAATTTCGAGTTAACGATTAGGGGAGACCACCCTACAATAGATAATGAACCTACAGTAGATAATGATTAATTAAAAATACTTATTCATGTAAAATTATCAATTTAATTTATTTAATAGTTAGGACACTATATGCGTTAATATATAAAAATGATAAATAATTATTTTAGGCATCTTTGTTCTTTTAATTAATGAATATCTACTGTCGGATGGTCTCCCCTAAATAAAAATGAAAATCTTACTTTATATTGTACAGGGGAATTTTCGTTGTCAACTTCGAACTGGTGTAAAAATCCAGTATCTGTACTCCAGAAAAGTCTGATATCAGGAATGCTGTGTAAACACATTGCCAGTCGTTCCAGGCCTAAACCGAAAGCCCAACCCATTCGTTCCGAAGCGCCTGCTTTTTGTAAAATTTCTTGTCGCACGATACCACATCCTAATAATTCTATCCATTTGTCATTGTAAAATACTTCCAACTCCCAGGAAGGATGAGTAAAAGGAAAATATTCATCTACCCAACGGTACTGAACATCTGCAATAAAAAAGTAACAAATTTATAACTTAATTAACAAATTATAAGTTAATTATGAAAAAATTAGAGAAGACCATTCTACATTATATAATGCACCTATAGTAGATAATCATTATATAATGCACCTATAGTAGATAATCATTAATTAAAAGCCTAAATATACCTACAATAATTAATTATAATTTAAATTTATTAACATGCATAGTGGCTTAACTATTAATTAAATTAAATATATTATTTTCCATATATTTGTATTTTTAATTATTGATTATCTGTTATAGGTTCATTCAAGGGTGGATCCAGAGAGGGGCGATAGGGGCGATCGGACATTATTTTTAGTATTTTTCTGAAATTTTAAACCTGTAGACCCTATCTAACGTAATTTTTATCGCCTACATTTTTTTCGTGAATTTATTTAGGGGCCACCCAACAAAAAAACGAGAGATTATTTGCGGGAGCGGGTGATCAAATCTGACTGTTTCTTACGAATTAAGAAATTACTCTAACTTTCAAAGAAATAGGTGCGAAATTTCAAACAAATAAGATGAATTTACAATAAAACATGTAATAGTTCATATTTTAACCAAGGAAAGATTTTTATTTTGAATAAAAAACAGCTTAATTGAATCAAAAAGGACAAATTTTCCACAAAATACTTGAATCCTCAAAAAAGAAAGACTTTTCAGTTGACAAAGAAAAAAAAATTTAATCCAAAATGTAGAATTTTCAACCAAGAAGACTAATTTTCTACTATACAAGGCGAATTCTCAACAAAATACATCAATTTTGAACCAAATAATATAATTTTCAAGCTAAAAAGACGGGCTTTCTACAAAGCAGTTGAATTTTCAATCAAATAATTACATTTACATCCAGAAAGATAAAATTTCAACCAATAAGATTAATTTCCTACTAAAAAAAAAAACGAATTCTTAACAAAATACATACATTTTTAACCAAATAGTTGCGTTTTCAACCGAGAACATTACTTTTGTGCAAAAAGACGAATTTTTAACAAAATACATACATTTCTAACCAAATAGTTAATTTTTCAACCAAGAAGATTAATTTTTAACCAAAAAAGACGAATTTTCAACAATAAATTACATACATTTTCAACCAATACTTGAATTTTTAAACTAAAAAGTTTAATTTCTAAGCAAACATGGAATGGTTAGATTTTCATTTAAAAAAATTAATTTTCAATTAAAAAAACAATCTTTTACAAAAAAGTTAAATTTTATACCAAATCGTTGAATTCTCAAGACAAAGAGACGAATTTTCTACACAAAAAAGGTGACTTTTCAAACCGAAAAATTAGGTTTCAATAAAAAAGTTGACTTTCAATTAAATTATATTACAAGATATCCTTAAATATATTTGAAACTCTGGTTAATTGAATTATTAAATAACAATTCAAACCAATTTTTATTCTATCTTCTTATACTTAAAATTCAGTACGTATTTAAGTAGAATTAATGTGAGTATTATAATAAATCAAATTGAAACCGCTTCAAATTCTTAAATTTTCAAGTAAAAATATAGCATTTTCAACAAGATAGATGAATTTAAACTAAATAGTGGAATTTTCAACCAAAAATATTTATTTTCAACCAAAAAAGACGATTTTTCAACAAAATACATGAATTTCCAACGAAAGAGTTGAATTTTCAACTAAAAAATATCAATTTTCAACCAAAAACGTATTAATTAAATTTTCAGTTAAAAAAATTAATGTTCGACCAAAGAGATGAATTTTCAACTAAAATAATGGAATATTCAATTGGAATAGTTACATTTTCAGACAAAAAAAAAATCCAACAAAAAAAACTAATTTTCAAAAAAATAGTTACATTTTCAAAGAAAGTGGTGAATTTTCAACTTAACTGATGAATTTTCTACTGGAATAGTTGAATTTTACACCAAAAAATGGATTGTACACCAAAAAATGCATTTTCAACTTAAATAATGAATCTTTAAGTAGAATAACTGAATTTTCATTCAAGAAGATTAATTTCTACCAAAAAATACGAACTTTCAACTAAAAAACTGATTAGATGAATTTTAAACTAAAATGATGAATCTTTAACTGGAATAGTTGAAGTTTCAACCAAAAAGATGAATTTTCAATCGAGAAGATTAACTTCTACCAAAAAAGACGAATTTTTAACTAAAAAAGATCAATTGTCAACCAAAAATTGAATAGTTCAATTGAAACGACTGAAAAATCGCGCAAAATAAAATTCCCGAACTAGAAAATTCTCGAATTTAAACAACTATTTTTTTGTATATTATTCATTTATTAAAAACACAATAATCGAATATTTTTATTTAGAAACATATTTTAATGTTGAAAGTTTCTAAAATTTTTGTTTGAATTTAAAAAAACAATAATTGAAATAAAAATGTCATCCAGAAATATTTTTTTTGCAGTTATTCTTATTTTAAATTCAAAAAACAATTTTCGAAACTTTAAACATTAAAAATAAGTTTTTAAATAAAAATATTTGATTATTTTATTTTTAATTGATAATTTATATTTATAAAAAAATGTAATTGTTTAAATTCAGGAATTTTATAATTCGGGAATTTTCTAGTTCGTATATTTTACAATTCGGCAATTTTCGGCCGGGAATTTTATTATTCGGCAATTTTTAAAATTTGGTACCATTATAAATTGTCGGGAATTTGCCAATTTGGGAATTTTAGTGTCGGCAATTTTAATTTTCGGTATTTTTCAACCGTCCGGTTAAATTTTCAGTTAAAAAATTTAATTTTCAACCAAAAAGATGAATTTTCAACTAAAATGATGGAATATTCAATTAGAATAGTTAAATTTTCAAACAAAAATGTTCAACCACAAAAAAAATTAATTTTCCAAAAAATAGTTACATTTTGAAACAAAGTGATGAATTTTCAACTAAAATGATGAATCTTTAACTAGAATAATTGAATTTTCAACGAAAAAGATTAATTTCTACAAAAAAAAAAAATTAATTTTTAACCCTCAAATTGAATAGTTAAATTTTTAGTTGAAAAAATTAATGTTCAACCGAAAATATGAATTTTTAACAAAAATGTTCGTTATTTTTCAACCAACTAGTGGATTTTTCTACCAAAATAGTTGATATTATTTCTATCAAAAAGATTTTAATTTGAAATCTATTTGGTTGAAAATATTAATTTTCAACCAAATAGTTGAATTTTCTTCAATTTTCAAACCAAAAAGACTAATTTTTAACAAAGGAGTTAAATTTCCAACAAAAAAGTTAATATTCAACAAAACAGTTGAATTTTTAAACCGAAAATATGAATTAGCAAAAAAAATTGTCGTTTTTTTTCAACAAACAAGTTGAACTTTCTACCAAAATAGTTGAATGTTTAACAAAATACATGAATTTTCATACCGAAAATATTAATTTTCAACAAAAGAGTTTAATTTCCAACATAAAAGTTACTTTTCAACCAAATAGTTGAATTTTATACCAAAAAATTTGAATTTTCTACAAAAAGAAAACGAGTTTGAAAAAAAATAGTTGAATTTTCAACCAGAGATGAATTTTGAACTAAAATTGTAAATCTTAAACTAAACAACTGCATTTTTAACAAAGTACTTTTTACCACAAGAGATGAATTCTTAAACCAAAAACAACACTTTTCAACGAACTAGTTAAATTTTTAACAAAAAAAAAGGTACTTTTCAAACAAAATAGATGAATTCTCAACGAAAAATATAATAGTTCATATTATTTCTACCAAAAAGAGATTTTAATTTGAAATCAATCACAATTGAATTTAACTATTGAATTTAACTAAAAAATACGAATTTTCCTGAATCCTCAATCAATTTAGATTAATTTTCTATAAAAATAGTTGAATTTTCCACAACAAAATTAGATTTTTTACTACAATAGATAAATTATGAAACGAAAAAGCCGAATTTTGAACCCAGAAAGAAAAAAAATTCCTATTAATTGTTTGATTTTTAAACCAAAAACATAAATTTTCTACAATACAGTTTTATTTTCAAACCTAAAATATGACTTTTCAACAGAAAGGTTACTTTTCAACCAAGTAGATTAATTCTCAATGAAAAATATAATAGTTGATATTATTTTAAGCAAAAAAGGCGAATTGTCAACATAGAAGTTGAATCCTCAACCAAAAGAGATTAAATTTCTACCCATAACTGACCCATAATCCTCTCTTAATAGAGGATAATATAAAAAAAACACAAAATAACTTTAAAGTAAACAAAATTAAAGTTCCAATTTACTGCAAAAAATGTAAATAAGTTACGCTACAAGTTATTTTTTAAAATAGTAACGAAGTTACCCTAAAAGTTAGAAATTACGTAAATTTTCAGTAACTTTCAGTAACTTAGTTAGGCCGTAACACTTAATTTTCAAAATTCTCTGACTTTTTCTGAATAATTTTGTATTTGCATTGATCATTAATATTTAAAGACCAACATTCTAATCTTGTTACTCTTGTAAGAAAATTCCAAAGAATTCAAAAGGATTTAAAAGAATTATGGATAAATTATTCAGAATTCAGGGTGAATTGCAAATGAATTCAAATAATTGCAAAAAAATTGAAAATCTTTTCGAATCTTTCAAACCCTAAGAAATCCTTCATTTCTTGTGAATAAATTTTTTCAAATCCATTAAAATATCATCAAGTTCCGTAATCTGATATTTCCTTAAGTCCTGAAAATTTATTTGAGAGCTGTTAAAATCCCCTGAAATAATTGAAATCCTCGGAAAAATTATAAATGACTTGGAATCCTTTAAACTATCTTAGAATAATATAATACAAAAATATAATAATAGTATATAATAAAATCTTATATGTCATATAAAATCGTTTCATATCTTATGAAATTTTAGGAAATTCTTTACAGCGGCATGCAAATTTTTAAAAATTTCTTAAAAGCATTAAAATCCTCGGAAGTCTCTTAAATTGGTTTAAATCTCTTGGAAATGCCTTGAAATCTTTATAAATACCCTGAAATATTTCAAATCCTTTGAAATCCCATTAAATTACTGAAAATCAATTAAAAATTACTTGGGATCTTTTAAAATAACCTCAAATATTTCAAACCCTTAAAATAATTTCAAATCCCTTGAACTTTTTTAAAGCTCTTAAAAATCATCAATTGATAATGTCTTGAAATCTTTTGAATACCTCTAGAAAATTATTAAAGCTCGTGAAAATTCCTTGGAATTTTCAAAAATACCCTAAAATATTTAAAATCTTTTTAAATCCCTTGAAACTTCTTGAAGCTCTTAAAAATTTCTTGGAATTTTCACAAATACCCTAAAATATTTCAAATCATTTAAATAAATTGAAAATCTCTTGGACCTATTTAAAGCTCTTGAAAATTCCTTGGAATTATAAAAAATACCCTAAAATATTAAAAATCTGTTGAAATCCCTTGAAACTTCTTAAAGCTCTTAAAAATTCCTTGGAATTTTCACAAATACCCTAAAATATTTCAGATCATTTGAATTTTTTGTAAATCCCTTGAAACTATTTAAAGCTCCTGAAAATTCCTTGGAATTCAAAAAAATACCCAAAAATATTAAAAATCCTTTGAAATTCCGTTAAATTACTGAAATCAACTGAAAATTCCTTGGAATATTTTGAAATACTCTACAATATTTCAAATCCTTTAACATCTTTTGAAATAAAAAATAAAATATTACTAATATTACTAAAATATTACAAATAAAATAAAACCCTAAAATATTTCAAATCCTTTTAAGTTCCATCAACTGAAAATTCCTTGGAGTCTTTTCAAATACTTTGCAAATTTTTAAAGCACATGAAAATTCCTTGAAAATTTTAAAAATAAACTGAATTATTTAAAATCCTTTGTCATTTTTTGAAATCAATTGAAACTTTTTAGAGCTCTCGAAAATTCCTTAGAATTTTTACAAATACCCTCAAATATTTTAAATCCTTTGAAATCCCATTATATTACTGAAACCAATTAAAAATTCCTTGAAATTTTTTGAAATCCTTTGCAAATTTTTAAAGCTCGTGAAAATTCCTTGGAATTTTCAAAAATACCCTACATTTTTTTTTGAATTTTTAAAAATACCCTAAAATATTTTAGATCCTTTGAAATCATTTTGAATATCTTAAAACTTTTTAAAGCTCTTGAAAATTCCTTGGAATTAAAAAAAAAAACTAAAATCTTTAAAAGCCTGTCCAATTACTTTAAATTGTTGAAATTTATTGAATAGTACCCTACGATATTTTAAATTATTTGTAATCTTGTGAAATCTCTACGAACGTCTCGACAAAGTGGGCGGAGAAAGTTGGCAAATTTGTATGCGAGCTTCGATTTTAATTACATGCCAATTTGGAACTAATTTAGATTACATTTTAAATTTGAATTTACCTAAATTGTCATTTTAATAATATATATTCATTACCTGAATAAGGTCTGATATTGCCTACAATGCCCAGGCAATTTGGGAAATGAGCAATTCCATGCCATATCATAAAATTTAACACGGATTTCCCATAAGGAAAATATACATTTTTGTAACTTTGATTCAGAATCGTTGATATTAAGTAAATCGACTTGAAATTCAACACTTTTTTCTAAAACTAGCTATTAAATACGAATAAAAACTTATTTTTTAAATATCACTCCCATAAGTCTGTTTTGAAGGGTTCCGAAAAAACCTTATACGTAAAAAATTTAGTTTCGCGAGTGTTTGGCGCTAATTATGATTTTTTTGCGGTTTTTTCAAAATACAAATGATTAATATTGCTACTTTTTATTGATAATTAGACGTTTACATAAATTATTCAAACAATTTATAAATGTTTTCAGTAATTTTCTTGTAGTCTTAAGTTATAAAGTCGCGGTTTTTTCCAAATTTTTCAACTTATCATCAACTGTTCAGTTAAAGCGAATCAATAATTATTCAAACAATTTATTATCATTTATCACAATACTCTCTTAGAATAATGCTATCCACTTTTCAATTAATGCTAGGTAATAATGGATGTGATTCAACAAACATGATTATTCAAGTGAATAATTCTTGTTTATAATATCTTTTTTATTACTGCCTGTTAGTTGCGGTTTTTTCTGAAATTTTGAACTTTTTATTCGATTTTCGCATTTGCATTAATTATTACCTCCCTCTAAGTATAAAGTGGACTATAAGTTGAAAATTTCAGGAAAAACACCTTAACTCTATATCACAACTATAGAAAAAGATAGTTATAAACAATAACAATTCGTTAAAAAACATTAGATTTGTTGTATTGTATCCATTATTACCTGACACTAATTGAAAAGTGGAAAAAATGTTAAATATTTCATCAAAAACCACAACTTTTTAGCATTATTCAAAGTAATATTATTAAAAATAATACTAAATTGTTTAAACAAATATTTTTATCAGCTTGAATTAATTATTGCCTCACTCTAATCGAAAAGTTGAAAATAAGTTAAAAATTCGGAAAAACCGTTACATTAGAACTATATTCTAAGTGAAAATTCCTAAAAAATATATTTAATTGTTTCATTGATATATATAAACATCTAATTCACAATAGAAAGTAGTATTTTACACAATATGAACTATCAGATCCAAAAATTCGAAAAACCTAATTTTTCACTTATTGGATTGTTTGAGGCCCTATAAAACAGACTTCTGGGGGCGATATTAAAAAAATAAGTTTCGATTCGTTTTCAAACAAATGAAAATTAAAAAAAAAATCCAATGCATTTTCAATTATTGTTTGAAAACTAAGGGAGATCCTATTTTAAATTTATCGGGCTTTTAGAGCACATCGTAAACTATCTTTAAAAAATGTTTTCAAGAAAATGAAAAGTGGATTTTTTTTCAAAAATTGAGTTTAAATATTATGAGTCCTCAACAAAAAATAGAGCATAATATGTTTAAAATCACCAAAGTAATGAAGGTTTAAAAGAAGGAAACACAACTCAAATGGAGAATATTTATGACACACTTTGCCTGATCTCTTCTCTGCATTATACATATATCATGCCTAGGCAATCCCTATAATAAAGAGTATTACAAACTTAGCCTGGACTCTGTTGGGCATTATATATATTGCCGGAATATATACTTTGCCTTTAACACACACATATATATATATATATATATCTGATGAAAATTCCAAGTTTTCTAGAAATGATTACCGTGCGTCCCGGAAATATTTGAAAAAAAAGTCCCAAAAATCGTGTTTGCGTAGACTGACCCGCCTTATTGCATTTTACAGCAAAATTTTTAACAGAAAAATAGAACTAGAGGAAATTCTGAGAATCTTAAAAAAGTACATTCTATCTCCAATACGTGCCGAGTTATGGTTCTTCAAAGAACCAGATTTTTTTTTAAAAGAGGCGAAAAACCCAATTTTGAAGTTTGTATCTGTACTTTGGAACTGTTAATTTACGAAAAAATATTCCGAATTTCAATTAACGTAGATGTAATTTGGATTGATTCTAAAAAAATGCAATAACATAGCCCAAATGGGTCATAAGCTATGACCTCCCAAAGTTGACCACTTATGACATATTTTTCAGGACAAATTACTCGTATTAAGGCTTTTCAAAACACTTCGATTTTTGACAAAGCTATGCAATTGGTGTAAGAGAAAAAGTTGTAGGGCCGGAAATTATGCGCAAATCTAAAAAAAATATATTCTTCTAGTCTCCATAGATCAAGAGTTATGACTTCAAAAAATCAGAATATTTCTTCTTTTTTAAACTATTTGTAACCAAAAAAGTTTGTTCAAAACTGCTCGTTTTGTACATATCCTACCGAAAAACGTTAACGGGATAAATCAGGGAGAACTGAATTTTGCGCAAAATAAAATAAAAGATCTTAGCTCTAATAGGTCACGAGTTAGGACCATGAACCCTTCCTATTCGGAAGGCTTTGTATGTACTGGAAAATGTACTGCGACCGTATTTGAGAATTTTGATGCCATATATACATTTTTTGTTTATTAAAAGTACACTTTTTTCTCCTTCTTTGTTGAGAAACAATAAATTGTTGAGCCATTGTTCAAACAATATGTTTCACACTGAGCGTAAACTAACTGGTTTTACATTGTTTATTTATTATACATAAAAAATGTTATTGAAGGTAATGATTTTATAACGTTGTATGATTTTATGTTAGGAATGCCAAAAATTGATAAATCATCATCATCTTACAAACCAATTTTCAAGTTTCTTAGATGCAGACTGTCTTCTGATACTCAGTAATTTATAAGTCAATTAATTATTCAATTATTATTCAATTAGTTTTTTCACGACTTGTATTATTGCGTAATTAATTTGTTTAAATATTCTTTTATTATCAACAATGAACAATAATTGTCTCCTCGGCTATGATTAGTTTATCAATATTTGGCATTCTTAACATCAAATAATACCACGTTATAAAATGAATACGTTCAATAACATTTTTTATGAATAATAAATATGCAGTGAAACCAGTTAGTTTATGTATTTTATTTTCATTTACTTTGGAGAACAAACATCCTGGAAGTAATTTTCTTAGAGTAAATACATAAAATATGCACACAATTGATATTGTGCAGCGTATTATTTAAACAATGGTTCAACAATTTATAGTTTCTTAACAAAAAGAGAGATAAAACTATACTTGTAATAAACAACAAATGTATAATATATATATATAATCTTTTTTTTTTTATTTTACGCAAAATTCAGTCCTCCATTATTAATTCTCTTAACATTTTTCTGTAGAATATGTACGAAACGAGCACTTTTCAAAAAACTTTTTTGGCTACAACTAGTTCAAAATAGCAAAACTATTCTGTTTCTTTGAAGATTCATAATCGAATTGACACTCAACAATTCAGTTCACAATTAGCCAAAGGATATGAATAAAATGTTACTTTTTAAATATCACCCCCATAAGTATGTTTTATTGGGTCCTAAAGAAACCCCTCAAGGGAAAAAATGGGTTTTGCGAGTTTTTGGCAATAATTATGATGTTTTTGCGGGTATTTTTATGCAATTTGTTTTATAATACAAGAAATACTACTTTATACTGATGATTATATATTTAAATAAATTGTTTCATCAATTCATGATTCTTTTTAGTAACTTTCTCTTAGTATAGAGATATAAGGTTGCGATTCCTCCAAAAATTTTCCACTTTTTGTCCAATTCTCAATTAGTGTGAGGTTACTATTCTTATTAATAATATTCTCTTTGTATAATGCTGGAAACTGAGGTTTTTTCTGAAATTTTCAACATTTTGTCTACTTCGTAAATCGAGTGTCGCAATAATTACTGTAATTTTACAAAAATAATGTTTGAAACAGATTATTATTGTTTATAGCTATCTTTTTCTATATTAATACTAGATAGTTGCGATTTTCCAGAAATTTTTTATTATTGCCCACTTTTAAATTATAGTGAAGTAATAATTAACTGAACTTGACAAAAATAATTTGAACAATTTATTACTATTATTAATAACATTATCTTTGCTTGATGGTAGAAAGTTGCGGATTTTTCTGCAATTTTTAGCTTTTTGTCCACTTTTCACTTAGTGAGGTATAATTAATGTAAGTTAACAAATGAAGTCATTCACACAATTTGTTATTATTGTTTCACTAGAGGGAATCGTATTTTAAACAATCTCTTTCTTTTTATGAATTTATTTTTCTAAAATGAAAGGGATATTTGTAAAATTAATTGTCCCGTGAGATGTTATAATTATTTAATTATTCATTTGAGGTATTTTTAATCTTTATATATGTATATTATCATCGACAAGACTCGTTTCCTCCAGGGTAGGAGGGGGGAGGGCTGATATTAAAAAACATACAATGCCAAATTTTTCTTTTAAGCTTGACAATTAACTTCTTCTTGCAATTTAAAAGAAAATTTTTACAAGTCATTTGCAGACCTAGTCCTTCCAGCTACTCCTAATTATTAAATTCTTCGTTTTTGTCCTTTATGTAAAATAGCATGTTTGTTAACTTGCATTAATTATTATCTCACTAAGTGAAAAGTGGACTAAAAGTTGCAAATTTCAGAAAGAACTGCAACGTTATAGCATTATTCTAATTGAATAATATTAACCATAATAATAAATTGTTCAACCAATTGATTTTGTTAACTTTAATTAGCTATTTACCTCACTCTTATTGAAAATTGAACAAAAAGTTAGAAATTTTTGAAAAAACTGAAATTTTCTAGCACTAGTCTAAGAGAATATTATTAACAATGATAATAAACTGTTCAAAGATTTTTTTTAAATATCATTGAAGTATCACTTCAATCTAATCGGAAATTTAAACAAGTGGAAATTTTTTGAAAAAACCACGACTTTCTAACTCTATTCTAAAATAAAATTGTTGTATACAATAGTAAATTGTTAAACCAATTCATGCTAACATCTAATTATCGTTGTAAACTAATATTTTATGTATTAGGAACAATATGCTTTTTAGAAAACCGAAAAAATCATAATTAGCATTAAAAACTTGCCGAACCCACTTTTTCACTCAAAGGTTTTTTTTGGACCCTATAAAACCAATTGTAAAGAGAAATGTTGAGTTTTAACTCGATTCACCTAATATTGACGATTCAGAATAAAATGTACAAAAACGTCTTTTTTTCTTATGGGAAATACGTGTTAAACTTCAGGGGGCTTGCGCCACCTCTGAATATCATTTTAAAAAAATGGATTTATATGTGTTTAGATTCTGACAAATTTCCGGGCGATATGCATAAAAATTCGAGAAAAAAAAATCCAATCCATTTTTGGACCACTCTAGTGCGCCTTCGTCACTTTCTCCACACGAGTGTTTTTGAAATGTTATGTTAAATAATCTTAAGGACACTTGTCAAAAATTTTACCACTCCCAGTACCAGTCATTTTTCTCTTTTTGAAATCTTATGATATTTCTTTCAGAAATTATAAACAAACTATATGTGAATTCGGTCTCGGGTGTTTCCACTTTGTTCGTATTTACAATTTTATGGATCACATTTTATGAACACCTTGCTTCCTCATTTCAATTAATTATCAAAGATGGAAAAAAATAGTTGAATTTCCAACAAAAAAAGATGAATTCTCAAATAAAATATAATAGTTGATATTTCAACCGAAAAATATTAAAAATTACGAAATTTTATATAAAAAGAAAATATGCTTCCTCATAGAGGAAATCACAAGTCAAAATGACAAAAAATAAATAAAAACGTCTCGAATCAAGAAGACTTTTCTATTCTTGTATGAACTTTGAATTATGTTATTGAAAGAAGTTTTTCTGTTTCAAACAGATTTTTCCATTCACATAAATGTCCATAACTTCCGTAATCTTCAAGACAATTTATTAATAATATAGGTCAATTGATGTGTCGGGATCAAGGAATCTATTCCGCTCCTGCATCAATTATTATAAAGTATGTTAATGAAAAAAGTCTAACTATAAAAAACCAAGTTTTCTAATATCATAAATTGCCATAACTTTCTTCCTCTCAAAACAAATGTATTCATATTATAAGTGAAGCGATTCATCTCGAATTAACGAATCTTTTCGTTAACTAACGAATAAAAATTATAAAAGCGTCTCTTGCATTATGGGAAATACGTGTTAAACTTTAGGGGGTTTGCGAAACCATTAAATATCATTTTTTCCACAAAAAAAGGATTTATTACATTCTCATCCTATAATGAGAAGGTATAAGATTTGTGTAAAATTTGACCCCCCCCCCTTTTTTGTCAAATGTCCACGTTTTGAGACCCCCTGAATCCTATAAACAGGTTTTGACGAAAGTGTCTGTCTGTTTTTCTGTCGATTTTTAGTTTGTTAGCACGATAACTTTCGAAAGCCATTTGCATAACTTTCGTTAGCCAGCCATTTTGGATAAAAATTCAAAAAGTTAGCACATTTTGAAAAATGTTTAGAAGACATTTTTCAAGATTTGAAAATTCTATGTACGGTTATCAGTAGTACTCAAAAATACGAATAATTTATTCTCATGACTTTTTCCGATGAAGGAGACAAAATTTGTGAAAAGATCTACAAATTTTTTAATTATCATATTTCGGTAGGATGCGTAGTTTTTTTTTAATTCGTGAAAATAACATTGACAATAAAAAAAGGAAATTTTTGGAAAAACGATGCAAGGTACGAAAACTGATGAATGAACAAAAATTGTGCATTCATGAAAAGATTTACAACTTTGTAATCAATTTTTGTTATAAGAATACTTTCAAAATGAAAAAAAAATTAATTTTTGGAAAAACGGCATTTAACTAAAATAACATTTTAACTAATAAAATTTGTCACCTAAATTATGTCTATAAATTTTCTTAGAACCATTTCACGCTACGATGCGTTTTTTACATTCTCATTAGAGAAGGTATTAGGTTTGGGTAAAATTTGACCCCCATACCTCGTTTTTGTCAAATGCACCCGTTTTGAGACCTCCTAAATCCGCAGAACAATTTAAATATTGAATTGGGCCATTTTGGATAAAAATATAAAAAGTGAGCGCATTTTCAAAATTTTTGAGACCACTTTTTTCAAGATTTTAAAATTCTATGTAGCCTAGGTTATTAGCAGTACTCAAAATAACGAAAAATTTATCCTTATGATATTTTTTGATTTAAAAAAATTACCGGAGTCATAGCATTTACAAAATTCCGAAGAACAAAGGAAAATTAACATTTTAAGCCAAACAACGTACGATATAAAAAAATGTCAAGGAAAGAAAAACGTAGAATTTTGAACACCCTACAATATATGAAAAAATATGAAATAACAAAAATTGTGTGTTTAAAAAATGTCTGCAAATTTGTCACAAATCAATTTTTGATAGGACGCGTAGTTTTTGATTTATTCTTAAAAAATTACACTAAAAATGGAAAAATTGATTTTTCAGACAAACGACACATGATACGAAAAAAATAGACAAAATTTGTTTACCCAAAAAGATCTACAAATTCGTTATTAATTATTTTTAGATAAGGTGCGTCGTTTTTGTTCTAATCGCTGTTTTCAGATTGAATAAAAAATCTTTTTTTGTTGAAATATCAACTATTATATTTTATTGAAGAATTCATCTTTTTTTGTTGGAACTTCAACTACTTAGTAGAAAGTGAAACTACTTTGTTGGAAATTAATCTTTTTGGTTGATGAATCATCATTTTAGTAGAAAATCCTCTTTTTTGCAATTTAACTATTTTGTTTAAATCTTTTTTGGTGAAAATTAATTTTTTTTTTACTGAAAATTCAATTATTCCATGTTTGTTTGAAAATTTATCTTCTTCAGTTTGAACTTCAATTATTTGTTTAAAAATCCCTCTATTTTGTTGAAATTTAACTTTTTTGGTATAAAATTAATATTGTTGGTTGAAAATTCCGTTAAGATTTCAAATATTTGTTTGATAATTTCATTAGAAATTAATCTTTTTTGGTAGAAAATTAACCTTCTTGGTATGAAAATTGGTCCTTCTTGTCAAAAATTTAACTCTTTGATTGAAAATTAGAAAATGAGAAACAAAATAAAAAATTTAATTTTTACACAAACGGAACAAGCTATGTAAAAAATAAATTCACAAAAGTTGCTCATCCAAGAAAGAGCTAAAAATTTGTCATTAATCATTTTTTGATAGGACGCGTAGTTTTTTTCAATCGTAAAAAAAAAACATAAAAAGTTAAAAAATTTAATTTTTCTGGAAAACGAAACAAGGTACAAAAAAAAATTGATGAACTAAAGTTTTTCACCCAAAAATGATCTAAAAAATTGTTAATGATAATTTTTATATAACACAAATAGATTTTATTTTAACCGTAAAAAACAAGATTAAATAGAAAATTAAACTTTTAGAAAATCGACAGAAGAGACGAAAAATAGTACAAGTCCAAAGTCGTTGAACCAAAGAAGAGCTTCAAATTTGTTATAAACTCTTGTTATAAAAATATATTATAAACCAAAAAATTGCCTTTTTGGAAAAAGGACACAAGCTACAATAACATTTTATTTAACCAAATTTTTCGCCTAAATTATATTTATAAATTTTTTCGAACCCACTTTTACGCTAGGATGCATATTTTTAGTTGAAATTGTAAGAAATAATATTAAAAATAAACAAATTAATTTGATGGAAAAACAAATAATGTAGAAAATTTCAGACCTTGGACAAAATCGAGTGCGAAGCACGAGATACGTGATGAGAATGTGTTCGTTGAAGCCGAATGAGCTTCAAAAAGAGAGAATTCACAATCACCAAATTACAGTTGTCGATGCTTTGACCTTTTATTTTAAACGGTATGTTTTTGCATAAGACTTTTAAAATTAAAGGTCAAACCATCAATAAATCAAATTTAATGATTGTGAATTCTCTTTTGTTAAAGCTCCTTCAGCTTTAACGAACACATTCTCATCAGTATTTTTCACGATTAAAACGAAAATTATTTATCCAATCAAAAAATGGTCAATGGAAAATTTGTAGATCTTTTTGAGGTCAACAATTCTGTTCATCAATATTTTTTCCGTATCTCGCGTTATTTGGCTCAAAATCTTTAATTTTCGATTTTTCAACGACCGTAGCATAGAGCCTCCAACCTTAATGTATTACCACGGAACCCAGGGGTAAGTAAATGGCTAGGAAAAAACTCATAGAATTCTAGAGGGGACGACAAATCCTATACATTATTCAGATCACATTAAGAAAAGGCTATAAATAAGATAAAGCCAAAAATCTACAAAACGTGAGATGCTTAAACTCGCATTTTGATAATTTATTGTTCGTAACTGTTTATTCAATATAGGTATTTCCTTCGTTTAAAAATATTTCATTGAGGGGAGACTTGTAGCAATTGGACAGGTACACACTGGATAAGGAAACGTCAATATTCTTTTTTTTTCAATTATTTTTTTTTTACAGTTTAACTATTCCATTTATGGATGAAAATTCATCTTTTGCCGTTGTAAATCCGTTTCTTTCGGTAGAAAATTGATCTTCTTGTTCAAAAAATCATCCGTTTTGAGAAAAATGCAACGGCATCGTTATAAATGTTTTTGTTTCGTTATAAATTAAAATATTTCGTCGAAAATTCATCTTTTTAGGTCGAATTCAACTCTTTTTTATTTATAAAGTAAAATATTTTTTGTTAAATTATTAGCTATAAAATGTTTTTTTAAGACTGTGATAATTTGTAAGAACGTGAATCGAACTTTCCACAAAGTCTTTTCCCTTTTCTCAAAAAATTCTCATTTTGTTTATTACTTTCACAAAACTTCCCCTTTTTCTCATTTTCTCGTTCAGATTGGAACTGAATTAGTAGAACCCAATAAGGAAATCCAAATATTCTTGGTTGAAAGTAAATTTTTTTTTCTAGTTGAAAAGTCTACAATTATATTTTTGTTTCAGAATTCATCTTGCTTGATTGAAAATTCTAGTATTTGTTTGAAATTTTGATTTTTTTTGGAAATGCCCCTATTTTGTTCAAAATTTGTTTTAATTTTGGTTCAGAATTAATTTTCTCAACTGAAAATTTAACTATTCTATTCTTGGTTGAAATTTCATCTTTGTTAGTTGAAAATTCAAGTGCCTGGTTAAAAATGTATGTGTATTGTTGATAATTCATATTTTTTAAGATAATAATTATCTTGGTTGAAAAATCAACTCTTTGGTTAAAGATTTACCTTTTAAATTGAAAATTAATCTCTTTGGTTAAAACTTTAATCGTTTTGTTGAAAATTTATTTTTTCTGTTAAAGATTAATTTTAATTGAAAATTTTACTATTCCATTTTCTTTTGTAAATTTGATCCTTTCTGGTTAAAATTTCAACTACTTGGTTGAAAATTCATTTGTTGTTGAAAAATGATACGTTTTTTTGAACATTTTTTCTTTGTAGAAAATTCAAGTTCTTGATTGTAAGTTTATCTCTTTGGTTGAACATCTAACTATTACAGTTAAAAATTCATGGTTTCAGCTGATAATTTATTACTTTGGTTGAAAATTAAACTCTTTTGTTCAAAATTAGTTTCTTTTTTAATATTAATTTTTGAACTGAAAATTGAACTATTCCATTTTTTCGTGGAAAATTATTCTTTAGTTAAAGATTCAACTATTTGGTTGAAAATTCTTCTTCTTTTCATCGGAAATTATTTAACTGTTGAAGTAAAAAATTTATCATTTTAGTTGAAAATTCATCTTTTCGGTTTGAATTTTATGAAATGCCTCGTCGTCCCAAAATTCGGGACGACTAGTCATATATTTTTCAAACGACTAGACAAATCCAAAATTTTAACTATACCCGTTGAGATTGATAATTTTAGATTTCGGTACAATTGCGTACCTTTTTCAAAAGGTTTTTAAAAAACCTAAATACAATAATATTCCAAATTTAGCAATATCAAACAGGAAAAAATTGAAAATAGAAAGAGTAATCAATATAAATTTATACCTGAGATAAGAATGATTTCGATGAATAGAACAACCATCACAAAGAAATCATAGAAACTTATATCGATTTTGAATTGTATTTAGGTTTTTTAAAAACCTTTTGAAAAAGGTGCGCAATTATACCGAAACGTAAAGGATGGAGAAAGGAGTTTTTTTTTAAATTAATAAATTCTGATTTGAAAAGATGTTTTTTGGCTCATTTTTAATTAATTCTTATGTAAACCGTAAAACATAAAAAATTCACAATTTAAAATTCTAAATCATCATTGGTCGAAGAAAAGGATTGATTTGTTACTTATCAAAGCATTACAAAATTCAAGTTTATTGTAAAAAATGTATCTTTTTAGCTTGAATATTCAACAATTTAGTAGAAAGACTAAATTATCAAACACTATTTTCAAAGTAGTAAGATAAGAATTTATTGCTTTTTAAAAAATTATAAGAAACAATTGTTGTATATTTTTCACGAACGTTAATTTTTCATCGATACGCTTCTTTTTTTTTATTTTCAGTATAGTTAAAATTGAACAAATTTTTTTTTTCTGTTAAAGATGTTAATAAAAAGTCAAAACATTTTATTTTGAATAATAAGAGTAGCTATTTCCTTAAAGGAAGAAATATAAGTGTAAATATTTTCGGTATTAGCTCTCTGTTTGGCCGACAATTATTCAAATGCCTGGGGAAAATACAAATTTAATTTATTTCAATTTTTAAAATACACTTTTCGCATACATTCATTGCAGACAAATATTTTGTAGCATATTAAATATTCAATAAATAAATAAGTACTAATGAAAAGTGAAGAAAACCTTTTTTTGTAAGATTAAATGCGAATAAGCTTTTCCTGGAGTACCAATAATAATTCTACGAAGTGAACAGTAAATTTTTAGCATTAACATAGGTAAATATTGCAAACTGTGCAAATAGTACATTTCAATTGAATTTTATTTTTATTGACATTTATAATGATTGTTAAAAATTGAAATTAACGCCTAATTGAACTAAATTATACAAATTTATATATGTTTTCTTAAAGCTGACAAATGATTTATTTTGTTTCGTTATGAATATTTCGAAATTATTTTCAATTTTATCTTAAAGTTAATTTTTCAAAATAAAAAATCATTTCAATTTTCTCAGGAATCTTTAAAAATGAACTTTTTTGTCTTGAAACCATTCGAAACTCTTAAACATTTCCTATTTTGCGAAACTCCAAACGTCTATATTTTGTTTTCCATTTCTTCAAAATTGTTACAAGTTAAAATGTTTTCTTTTTAAATGCTGCTAAAAATGAAGAGATTTCTTTTAAACCTTCTAAATTCTTTTTCGATAATTTTCGAAACCTTTCGACGTATTTTCAATTTTTTTCAATTTCATCTTAAAATTAATTTTTCAAAATTAAATATCATTTAGATTTATACAGGAACCTTAACATAACTTTTTTATTCTCTTAAAATCTTTCAAAATTCTTAAAAACCTTCTTTTTCAAAATCTTCCAAAAACTACACTTTGCTTTGAATTTCTTGAAATCGTTGTAGGTTTTAAATTATTTTTGATACTTTTTTCAAACTTCTCAATATCTTTTTAAATTAGTAGAATTTTTCATAATTTTTTTTTCAAAATTCTACAAAACAAAAAAATTGCCTTATAATCTTCCAGAAACTTTTCTGACAATTTTGGAAATATTTTGAAATGCTTGAAAATGTATTTCAATTTCATCTTAAAATAAATTTTTCAAAATAAGATTTATTTCAGTATTCCTAAGAATCTTTAAAAGAACACTTTTTTATTCCCTTGAAACCTTTCAAAACTCTTGAAAAGCTTTTTTTTCGAAATCTTCGAAGAAAATATTAGGCCCATATAAAGTTGATTTTGGACATTGTCGGGGCTGGCGAAATATTTTGCTAGACCTGCCATGATGTTAAAACGAAGTTTCTTACTTCTCCATTTCAGTAAAAATATAAAGTAAAATAAAAGGCTTCAAATTACTCTCCCCAGGATTTTTAATTCAATTTTGAGTGGCGCCAAGCAAAAGTCATTTTGCTGCCCTGGAAAAATGTTTACCTGGTCAACGAGTAAACATATAAAATCAACAATTGAAAATCAACTTAAAAAAAAAACTTCACATAGCCCTAGCCCATAATCTCGGTGAAGTGGTCTGAGTACCTGGAAATCTCAACTACAGAAAATAATTCTGAGAGGTCGCCTAAATAAATATTCATAGTTTAAACGTTACAAAACAATATAAATCATATTTATTTTTGAATTCTCAGAATTCTCAGAATTGAAAGCGTCACATAGAGAAAGTTACAAAAAAAACAAGGTGTCACTCTAGACAATAAATAAGAAAGATAACCCTCTTCTTTACATTATGTTAAATTAAACTCTGATTTTACATTAATATAATTAAAGCAAATCTTTCACTGAGTGTATAAGGAGAATCAGACAAAGTAGAAAAGTGGATTCCGCCCTGGAGCAAAGAAAGACGATTCAATAAATGTCCACGACCACTGACGCCATTTGGAGAAGAACAGTAACTGTCAAAACACTTAGAAAATAAAACAAAATATAATAAACAAGTGAAATCGCCTACCTTTACCACGTCCAGAAAAAGCAGAAGACACAGACTAACGTCGTTTCAAATAAACACTCATAAAACAGAAGACGTAATTAAACCATCACTCTGTGGCGACAAAGGAAGGCTCGGGAAAGCCAACTATACTTTACGAAGCTTGAACGATAAAAGGCAAGGATCCCGCTTCACTTCACGGTACGCAGACCCCCCAATTTCTCCCATCCTGCGCGGGGAGACGAGATGTGTCTTCTGCGTTAGCGTACTGTCATGGCGGATGAAGGGAGATCTTGGGACCTTTATGCCCAAAAGATGGTGATAGTGGTGTTACGTCGAGTCCTCGGCGGTGAGATTTGAATCGCCTCAGGTACAGGTTTTGGAATGCGGGAGTCACATCCAGATTCCACCCCGGGTGTACAACCATCGGTTGCACCTGTGCCTGTGCGACTTCAACCCGCCTGGCGTCCTCGTATTTCGTAACGCTGATCCTTGATGGTGGTTCATGCTCGAAGTGAAGTCACTCCTTCCTCCATCACTCTCTTGTCTTCAAAACTCGGTGAATGACGTTAACAAAAAAGAAATCAAAACCCCAAAGAATTGGTAAGAGTGACTCTTACTCTTTCTCCTTATGAAAAGCCCATGGGAGTGTGTACAAAAAAAAGAAATGGTAAAACATTTCAAAGAAGATAAAATAAATAAATGAAATATAAAAAATTAAATCAATAGGCCCTCGATCGAGCCTCGTTTTCTTGCGGAAATTTCCTCCAAGAGAGAAGGAGCTGTGTACAAATGGATAAAAGTAAAAACAGAGCAAAGTAATACGCATGTGGAACCTGCAACATTACCATGTTTTCCGCATATAAGATAGTTTTTAGGGTTGAAGTTGGTTGTACAAATGTGAAAAATATCAGGCAAAACTAATGCGCCCATATAAAGTTGATTTTGGACAATGTCGGGGCCAGCGACATGTTTCGCTGGCCTCGCCATGATGTTTGCCTCACAGGGGGTAGTTTTCAGGGGTTGAAGTTGGTTGCACAAATTTGAACAAATTATATGAGAACAATACGCTCCTATAAAGTTGATTTTAGATAATGTCAGGGCCTGCGAAACTTTTCGCTATCCTCGTCACTAAATATTTGGTCCAAAAAAAGTTGAAATTGCGTGGGTGGTAAGGCCAGCCAAATAGTCCTGGCCGAGATAAGAGGCCACCTATAATTTACGTGAAGCAGTCTTCTGGCAATTTCCCCCTCATGGCCTCATGTAACGATTTTTCTGACTTTTTCCTGTAGTTATTTTCCATTCAGTGACACTATGCTCGACCCCCCTTTCCCAGAAATGTGTGACGTACTTAATGGATGTCCCTTAACTTTGGATCAAGGAAAAGACTTTTATTTAAAACTATCTGCATAGTATGATATAAGACTCTTGTCAATGGATTTTTTGTTCTCTGGCGTAATACGTGATTGTTACAAAATGAGTTGAGTGTTATCTAAAAAGTATATCAACATATGCTCACAATTTAAACAAAGCCATCTCATGTTGATTCGAACGTTATTTCTGGCAAAGCTACATTTACACAAATTAAACGTCTTTCAAGGTTGCAGATTGGAAAGATGTTCAACATTGAGAAAATGTTGATAGAAGAGGGAAAAAATGAAATAAAAAGTGTTGATGTTAGAAATTGAATACTAAACCATTTTAATTTCGTTGTGGTCAAAATTGAGCAATTTAAAGTTTCAAGTTGAAACAAAAATTAAATTGAAGCCTCAAGAATAAAAAATTATCAGGTATCAAAAATTGAAAGTGGGAAGAATTGAATATCTTTAAGCCTAAAAATGAAAAACTTTACCAGTTGATACGTCATATATCAACGCGCTTTTAAGTCTAACATATGTTAAGTTGAAGAGGTTTAATAATTGCGTAGTTTGAAATTTATCCTAATATTTTCAAATTGGTAATTTTTAAAATATATGTTATATTTATATTTACATTGAGATTGTATCATATTGAGTACACTTACCACTGAATTTTAAAAGAATCGCGAGGGTAAGAAGCAGAGTACTGATAAGGATCTTCATGTTTTTTTGGTCGATTTCTTGAGCGGAGACTGATGAAGTTTGAAAGTATTCACTGCTATATATACTAATCACTTACGGTAAATATTACCCAGAAATCCTACCTAATTATCCAAATATCCAATGCGTGGCAACTACGCAGAGGAAGCATTACGATAGCTTTCAAGCCGGAATAAATATTTCGAATTACGAATATGACTGAATAAACCTTATACGCCGTCCTTCTACTAATAAAATAGCTTGTTTCCGTATCTGAAGTGAAGATTATTTTTAGTAAAATTAACCTAAATTGTGAAACATTTATAAGTAAAATCATGAAAGTTATATTTTTTCTAGAATTACAATTGCACATCCAGATATTTTACCACAAAAAATTGTCTTTTGGTCAAATGAACGAAAATAAACAATAGCAACCCAGGATATGACGTTCCTTTTTTAAGAATTACTATTGTAAATATTAAGCTGTCAAGTTCACAATTTTATTGGAGTATAATAATGAATCATTAAATAGTTGTACTGATATCAAAAGGCACACAAGAAATTACACAAATTGAAAAACGTATATAAATTTTAACCCAAGTTATTGATTATATATTGAAAATTATGTGGGTAAAGATGCAGATAATGGAGAAGAAAGTGGAGCGCAACCCGAAATGCAAGTTTTTTTGTGTGTTTAAAAATGAATTTTTTCAGGTGCAGGTTCTATTATTCGATTTTTGATTCAAAATTGTTTGGTTTTAGTGGACAATTCAAGAATTTTTTTGAAAATTGATGTATTTTGTTGTGAGTTTGTCCTTTTTGTTGAAAATGAATTTTCTTGATTTAATCATTTTCATGCAACTTCGTTTTTTGGTTGAAAACCCATTTTTTTCTGCTGCAAATTTAACTATTCTATTTTGAATTGAAAATTGATCGCTTTTAGTTTCAAATTCAACTATCTGGATTCTAATTCAATTGTTGAGTTGAAAATTCGTCTTTTTGCGCTGAATTCAACTGCTTTGATGTAAAATTAAAATCTTTGTTTGTTGATGTATCAATAATTATTATATTTTTCGTTGAAAAATGCATCTTTATGGTTAAATTCGGCTATTTTTTACTTTTATTGAGGATTCATCTTTTTGGGTTGGAAATTCAACTGATACTTGGTTGAAAATTGAATAACTTTGTTAAACATACATTTTATGTTAATAAATTATTGTTAATTATTTCTTTTTGGTAAAAACCTTCAAAGGTTCAAGCTGAACTACCTTGATAAAAAAATCATTCTACTAGTTGGAGCAATTTAACTATCTTGTTGAAAATTTGTTTTTATTTTGTGTTCAAAATCAATTTTTTAAGTTGCAAATTTCACTATTCAATTTTTTGTTGAAAATTGATCGTTTTTAGCTTTATAATGAACTATTTTGTTGAAAATTCAACTGTTTTGTAGAAAAATTGTTTTTTTTTTGGCTTAAAAATTCAACTTTTCTGTTGAAAATTCATCTTTTTTTTAATTTAATTCAACTTCATTTAAATAAAAATCGAAATATTTTTTGGTTTAAATATCAACTGTTGAATTTTCTTTTGAAAACTCATCTTCTTTGATTAAATCTTACTTTTTTTATTTAAAGTTCAAATTTTGTTTGGCTGAAATATCATCTATGGTACTTTTTGTTGAGAATTGATCTTTTTTAATTTAAAGTTCAACAACTTGGTTGAAAATTGAACTTCTTTGTTAAAAAGTAATTTTGTTGTTGTTGAAGATTCATAATTTTAGTGAAAGATTTAATTATTTTGTTGAAATTTCGACTGTTTGAATAGAAAATACGTCCTTTTGGATTGAAAATTCAACTGTCTCCTAAAAAAATGTATCTTTGGTTCGAAATGCAACTGTTTTTGGTTGAATTTGACACCTTTTGTTTTGTCACTTTCACCCAGTAGTTAAACATTTAATTATTTTATTAAAAGTTCAATTATTTGGTTGAAAATGCAATATATTTTGACTATTTTTACCATACAATAGGCAACGTGTTAAAAAGATTTAAGAAAGCCCATATTAATGCGAAAGCACATCCCTTGATAACTTCAAAATTTTATGATTTATGATGTATTGTATCAGAGATAATTTAAAAAAACGAAGAAAAGTTTTTCTTTCATCGGAAGACTTCTTTTTTCTTTCAAGATACCTAACCTCGATATAGATAACGCAAGAGTTTAACATTTTTCGGAGCAATACGTTCTGGAGTATGACTGTTCAAACGTATCCATTTTGCACAAAAAAAATCATTTGTTTGTAGCGCTGTAAATTGCAAATTGTTTGTACGACAGAAAAACTGCAAGAGGCAAGAGTTTTATCCTTGCTCGGAGATACTAAGAATGATTTCACAAACAATTTTTGTTAATGAGTAATAAATTGTTGAACACTTATTTAGACAAAACCTGACTTTATTTACCTTTAATTCTCAGACAACAACGAAATAACGATTTTTCAACAGAATATTTATATTTCCAACCAAAGAGAGGAAATGTTGACCAAAATGTTAAATCTTGAACACAAAAAAAAAGAAGGGATTTTTAACAAAGCAGTTCATCTTTCAATGAATTATTGCAAATTCTCTGCAAAATACTTCATAATATCCCTGCAATAGCTCTGCAAGTACTCTGCAAACGTCTCCTGAATTCTGCTTAAATTTCAATACTTTAGCATAAATACAGAAGAACTCTGCATTACTCTTCTGCAAAAAACGGTCTGCATTCCCATGTATTCCTCAGAAAATTTTCTGCAAAGAATAAATGCAAATAATCTGTAAAATTCTCTGCTTTACTGTTTAAATTAAAGCAGTTCAGCAAAAATGCAGAGATGCATGCAATTTGGTAGCCTAGTATACGCGGTTTGTAAATAGATAGAACGACGAACTGATAGTTAGTAGATGAAGAGCAGACGACGTGAGTAGCCGCGAACCTAGTAGCCACCAAAGAACCAGGACGGGAGCACGGAACACAACCGACATGGGGCAGCAGTCTCACGTAAGTACCAAGAGGGCAGCACGGTATGACCACCACGATATCCATCGACCACGCTTCACTGACGAAGTGAGGAGGTGCCACAACTAGCAGCCATTTTCCAGCGTCAGCACCATAGCACAGCGCTAACCGGGCGGCCATGCTTCACCAACCAGATGGGGGGTGTCACAACCGGTAGCCATGTGTGACCGGCGGCATTATATCTCAACGTCGCAACCGGCGGCAAGTAGCGGTACTGAGTCGACCACCGAGTCAGGCCGATCCAACCCTGCCACACCACACCATTGAGCTCCACTAGCAGTGTCGAAGGCAGGACGTAACAGACTCGACCAGCCCTGGATCACGGCATGGCTGGACGACCCTGCACTGCTAAGATCCAGCAAACGGCCATATTTGAGACAGAAGCAGGGCCAATGGAAGGACGAGCAGTCCGGCCAACGGACCCATTAGGCGAGCAGCAATGGGTCGAAGGCACCCATTGGTCGGGATTGACTAAATCAGCCTTTTCTACTGCAACCAACCAATCGACGGCCTCTACACGAAGGAATAACAGGTCGACGGAAAGAGAACGGAAGAAAGCGGTAAAAAGGACGCTACACGGGTACTATTGGTTTGACGGCGCTGTAGCTGGACGTTCCGAGGCAATCGGAGATCCTGTAAACGATAAAGTACCAGAATAGTCAAAAAATTATTAGAAGATGAGCCAAAAGAAGGAAGACCTCACTCGGTGGCTACAAGGTAGGTGGCTTATACTGGTGTCTTAGTCTTTCTGTTCTCAGCCTGTACCGCTTTGCGCCTACGGACGAGTGTTACGATTTCTGCGAGTAATAGTTAGAGTCAGTGCCGCGTGGATTTTCCGAGACTAACTTGCCACCCGAAAAGCTGAGACACGCCCGCCTCAGAGCCCGATAGTAGCAAGTCGATACGGGCGTCTCTCAGACTGAACCTTGAATGGTAACACACCAATAGACACGTGAAATAGCGTAGTGTAACCGTGGGTGCCTCGGGTGATCACAACGAAATGTGACAGGTTGACTCTGGGACGTGGTCTGTCGGTTCTGAGCGCGTAAGTTAATTTACGCAACGTGAATTTGAAATATGTACAACAGCTTAAAACTAATTTTTCCTATTAAATCGCCTAACTTTTAATTTTTACGAAAAACTAGACTTCTCTCTCATTCACATGACTCCCAACCCCTTTTTTGTGCTAGACAACGAGTGAGCTAGTAAACCTAGCAGTTGCGACGGGACCGAAACTAGCGGGGCTCGGATAGGATAACCTATCTGGCGCCAGGAAAAGAAATTTAACGAGCTTTGTGGGTTGCTCGTAAGTCAGAAGAGTGTGACTCACGAACTCGGCTGACTCCGGTGATTTGGGTCGCAGCTGGAGGTAAGTGGCAGCCACTTCATATAGCTGATTTTTCCAATCATGGGCCATCCCCGGCCAGGACGTGATTAGCCGTGGAGCACACGAAGAACTTGGTGAATCTGGTTATAAGTGGCGCCTATCATAGAAGACCATCGCATAATGACGCGAACGGAGTTAGAGAGAAGGGCCAGAAGCGACAGACCAGAAAGAAAATAGCGCTTTTGGCTTAGGGATGACTTTTATTGATTTTATTGTTTTTTTTTCATATTTGCTTGGTCCTCGCTCATAGAAATAGGTACCACCCCCTCAACTCCTCTTAACTTGGAATTATGATTTTTCTTTCCGCATAAATAAACTAGGTAATAGATATTTGGGCAGAATACTTTAAACCTAGGCTACCTCTGTTAGAAAACAAACAGAATTTTGAATGAAGTTTTTTTCAAAGAATTAATCAATCAATCAAGGAAAGAACAGGATTTTTCATAAGTAATTCTTGAAAAATTAATAGAATTTAAGAATTATTTGACGAATTTTCGAGACTTTTTTTGGGGGTAATTTTGAGAATTTTTGTGGATAGTGTCGAAAATTTTCGACGCCTAATAAAAGAGAAATTACCAGGAATTTAAGAACATTTTTCTTTTTTTCCTTTTGCTCTTCTTATTTTCTATTCAGGAATATTTTTTTTCTTGTCTAAAGGGAAATTTCGCGAATTTTTAGGGACACGTAAGAACGAGCGCTGGAATTTTGGAAGTTTCTGAAAGATTCTGAGAAGAACGTGTAAGCTTGGGAGTTCTTCGGGAATTTCGGGTAAATTATGATGGTCCAAAAATAATTTAAGGAAATAAAGGGAAAGCGTCACCAGTTTCCGAGTTTCTCAGGTCACGTTTTTTTTTGGAGGTAGTCGACACGAACTAAGATAGGAGGATGGATTTTAACACCTGTATGGAGGGGGAACCGAGACAAGACGATACACGGGAAGACCCCGGTTTACTGGAAAGTTCGGCTACTAGCGAAACACAGTTCGTAGACGGAGCCGCATCGGAAGGGCTGATCGAGGGTCAGGATAGACGATCTAGGGCCAGTCTAGGCGCGATAATGGCACAGTTACAAAGTTAGGCAAAGGACCTAACAGGAGAGATCCTCAAGCCCATTCTTAGAGAGTTGAAGCTAAATACGAGCGGGGTAGATGAGAAACTGCGGGAGCGAATAAGGCGGTTCTTCGCGCGTCTGAAGGGTAACCAGGCGGTATTCTGGTACCCTGAGGACGACGACTCTCAGGAGTTTGGACCAAGGGACAAGGGGACTGGCGCGAATATAACGGGTCCCCCAGAGAATACCAGACATCGAATCGGGTACTCCACAGAACACATCTGAGTTGGTACACCTGATGGAGACGACCGAGGGACCCAATAGGCGTAATTCCAGGAATCCTCGGTACCAGAAGGGCTCGAAACGCACTTCGGAAAAATGGCTGGCACCCACAGTGAAAACAAGTGCTGGGTCAGCCACCCCTAGTAAACAAGGAAATGATTCCGAAGTAGAGTGCTGGAATTGGCGACAGAAAAGTCACCTCCGGATTGGTTGTCCAAAGAACCGAAAACGCAATTATTATTGTCGATGTGACAAAGAATAAGTGACCACTAAAGAGTGCGAATTGTCGGGCATTGTCTGGGAAACCGAAAAAGGGAGAAAGCGTAGGGGTGAACCCTTCTCCCTCCTGTCCCGGGTTGACCCCACAGGACGACAGGCACAAGACGAAACAAATCAGGCCCGAGCCGACGGAACTGGCAGTAGTGGGGTTAGCCCAGGAGGTGAATCCCGCTCCCATAGATACTCCATCGCCTTCGGCGGACAAGATCCCGGAAATCTGTATAGTAGAAACGGAAGACACTATCGTTCCCAATACAAGAACAAGGGTGCGCGAAAAACAGAATTGGTGGCAAGAGAATCAGATGATACTGGCCCTGCTAAGGGCGAATGAGCCACCAGCGGTATCAGCGAATGAGGGCCCTTCGTTGCGGCTACGATTAGAAGTGAAAGAGTCCCCAAGGGAGGACAAAGGGCTAAGTTTGCGAGTCTTTATGACTGCCTGAATTGGTAATACCCCTAAGATCCTCGCGTTGATTGATGGAGGGGCATCCTAAACTGTCATAGGAGATATCGGCTTGGTCATAGCTAAGCGGTATGGGCCGACCCTACACACAGCACCGAACCAAGCAGTCATGACCGCCAACGGTACTGTCAACCAGGATCAGGCCACGTGTTATCTCCCTATTAATATCGATTTCGTTTCGCGAATGATGTAGATACATATTGTCCCAAGCACGGGTGAACAAGTATTCTTGAATGTGGATTTCATCCATACATTTGGAATCGTACAGGAGCAAACGAGCCTGGTACATGGCGGACTTCCCAGAATTAGTCCACCACTATACAAAAGGAGATATTGAACTGGAAGTGGAGAAGAGGGTTGAAAATCCGACAGCATTAGATCAGTGCAGCGGCCTCAGAGAAATAACTGCTAGGGAGCGACAAGAACTAGACTTGTTAGTCGCTGGATTTATTAAGCCCCCTTCTGAGGTACTTTCAGCAACCGATCGTATCACTCACAGCGTAGACGTCGGGGGGCACCCACCGATAAAACAAAGGTATTATCGAGTGTCCCCGAAGGTCCTGAAAAATATGCAAGATAAGGTAAATAAAATGCTAGCTGAGGGTATAGTACAGCCGTCAAAGAGCGCATGGTCCAGTCCCGTAGTAATGGCCCGAAAGACCGACTGGACATATAGATTTTGCGTGGACAACCGTAGGCTCAACAAGGTTCCGAAACAGGATCCGCATCCGTTGCCAAAAATGGGCATGATCTTTGAGCAACTCCGCACCGCAAAGTACATAACGACCTTAAATCTAAAGTGGAAGTACCACCAGATCCCGATGGCCAAAGACAGTAGGGAGTACAAAGCGTTTAAGTCTCTGGAATGGGGCTCTTTTAGTCCACGAGGTTGCCCTTTGGACTGTCAGAAGCTCCTGCGACATTCCGTCGACTGGCAGACTCCCTCATAGGATCGGACATAGAGCCTAACGTCTATGCGTACCTCGATGACATAGTCATCGTCAATGAGACGTTCAAGGGCAACCAAGAATGTGTAGTACGAGTAATAGACCACTTACAGGGTGCCGGACTGACCATAAACCCAAAAAAATGCGAATTCAAGAAACCGACCGTACGATATCTCGGATTCCTAGTGAATCAAAGGGGCTTGCAAGTTGATTCGGATAAGGTTGAGCCTCTTTTCTCCTACCCAGCCCCAAGGAAAATAAAGCAACTGAGACTGTTCTTGGGAATGGCGTCGTGGTACCCTCGCTTCATACCGTTCGAACTCCAGACCGACGCGAGCGACTTCGGCCTCGGGGCAGTCTTGATGCAGATGCAAGACGGCGTCGAGAGGGTGATCGCGTTAGCTAGTAGGACGATGTTGGATGCGGAAAGAAAGTACTCGTTCACGGCAAAAGAATGCTTACCCGTGATGTGGTCAATTAGAAAATTCCGTCATTACCTGGAAGGGTTTCATTTCACGGTAATCAGCGACCACAGTTTGTTGCGATGGTTACACAATCTACATAACCCAACTGGTTGATTGGCGCGATGGGCACTTGACCTCCTCGAATACGATTTCAAGGTCATACCCTGGAAAGGAGCTTTGCACCACGTGCCTGACGCGCTTTCTCGGATGAATGAGGTTAATGTAGCAACCCCCATAGCTGCCATGGAGCCAGTGGAGGTCAAATGGTACCGTAAAAGACTGCGCGAGGTTGAGGAAACCCCAGGAAAATTCCATGGCTGGGAGATCGCTGACGGAATGTTATATCAGAACCGTCCGTATCCGCTGATAGATCCGGTAATCGAAGACCTAGAGGCATGGCAGTTGGTAGTACCAGCCGAGAAAAGACACGAAGTCTTTGATGGAGACCCTCGGTTCAGTATTACTGGCCAGGCATGTACCGCGACATCTCTCTCTGGGTACGTTCGTGTGACACCTGTCAGCGAATCAAGGCTGATCAGAGACCTACAGCAGGCCTCATGGGTCACCGGGTAATGGAGCACCGACGTGTCGGGTCCGTGGCCAAAGACAGCCCTACGATTGGAAAACCTGGTGGTGTGACAAAACTCCGCCGTTGGGCTCTATGGTGATCCCAACGGAGCTGAATGAAACAATTTCTTCTAGTTCTGATGGAAATAACTTCTTCTTCACACACTATGTTTTACACTTTTTTTTGTTATTTTCTCCAGAGAATTAATCATGGAAATGCGACATTTAGTTTTTTTTCTTTTTCTTCGATTTCTCTCTTTTTTTTTCTTTTTTCTTGCCTTACTACTCCAGAAAACTAGCGGTAATGTAGAAGGACTGAAGTTTGGGTCGGGTAGGACTCACGAATGAACCAACTGTGTCAAAACGAATTGTCCTTTATTTTTTGAGAAATAGATTCATATAGATTAATAGATTAACATAATGTTTAGTGTCAGATAAGGTCTCTTGTCTCGTAGTTGCTAGGATCCCCTAATAGAAGAAGTCACACTAAGGTGAGGTTCGAGAGGGCAGACTGAAGCAGAGTGTAGCCGCCACGCAAGTAAACCAAGCCGGTAGGCTTCGGCTAGGCCCGGGAAAGTTGTAACGAAGTTTTGTATAATGGATTTAGAAGGATGTGAATAACTTTCCAGGGACTCGCCGAAGCCGTACCTAACCTACGAACGGGAGGAAAGGACATCTGAATTATACGATAAAACATTAGGCTTACCGTCCAGCCAAGAGTCAGGCCTCAGTTCAGTAAAATTGAGCAAGCTTATCCTAATAATTGTTACGAAGCAACCTAAGACCTCTTAGGGCATCATTGAATGAATAGGCTTGCAATTTCGTAGCTTAGTATACGCAGTTTGTACATAGATCGAACGACGAACTAACAGTTAGTAAATATAGAGCAGACGACGTGAGTATCCACGAACCTAGTAGCCACCAAAAAACCAGGACGGGAGGGCGGAACACAACTGACGCGGCACAGCAGTCCCACGCAAGTACCAAGAGGACAGCACGGTCTGGCCACCACAATATCCAGGGACCACGCTTCACTGACGAAGTGAGGAGGTGCCACAACTAGCAGCCATTTTCTATTGACGGCACCAGATCACAGCGTTATTACCAGACGGCCATGCTTTGCCAACCAGGTACTGAGTCGACCACCGAAACAGGCTCGATCTGCTCTGGACCACGGCATGGCTGGACGATCCCGCACTGCTGAGATCCAGCAAACGGCCATATTTGAGACAGAACGAGGACCAATGGGAGGACGAGCAGCCCGGCCAACGGGCACAATAGGCGAGCAGCAATGGTACAAAGGCACCCATTGCTCGGGATTGACTAAATCAGCCTTTTATACTGCAACCAACCAATCGACGGCCTCTACACGAAGGAATAACAGGTCGACGGAAAGAGAACGGAAGAAAGCGGTGAAAAGGACGCAACACGGGTACTATTGGTTTGACGGCGGTGTAGCTGAACGTTCCGCGGCAATCGGCTGAACGCTGAGGCAATTTTCATAATATTGAAAATTGAACTATTTTGCTTGTCGGCGGTGGGGGGACTCATACTCTTTATATTATAAATTAAATCACGATGACACAGCGTGTTCGTGCATTCGGTTGAAAATTCAATAATTAAACTATTTTGGTGGAAAATCTGACTGTTTGTTTGAGAATGCATTCAGTTTTTGTTAACGAAAATAATTCTTATGAAAAATGTAACTATTAAATTTATATTTAACGAATTTTGCTTCAAGTAGACCTCGCTTCGCTCGGGCAGCAAATTCACACTCGTCAAAATAGCCTTCTTTACGCCCTTGATACACAATATACTATTTAAATTTCATCCCAAAAATTCTGCTTTATAGGATCTCAAAAATACCTGACAAGTGAAAAATTGGGTTTTGCGAGCTTTTGGCGATAATGATGATTTTTTTTGTTTTCTTCGATGAAAATTGGTTCTAATACATCAAGTATTATTTTCTATTAATCATTAGATGTTAAAATTAGTTGTTTAAACAACTTAATATTGTTTATAGCAATTTTCTCTCAGAATAGAGTTAGAAAGTTGCAGTTTTTCACGAATTTTTCAACTGGTTTTCAACTTTTCAGTTAGAGCGAGGTAATAATAGAATAAGTTTAATAAAAATAATTGTTTGAACCATTTATTATTATTTACAACAATACTCTATTAGAGAAATGCTAGAAAAATGCGGTTTTTTCTAATATATTCAACTTTATGTCCACTTTTCACTTAGAGCAATTTGATGCAATTTAACAGACATAATTGTTTAAGCAAAATATTATTGTTTATAACTATCTTCGCCTATAGCAATGCTAGATGGTTGCGATATTTTCTGAAATTTTTTACTTTTTGTGCACTTTTTATTTGGTGAAATAATAATTAGTACAAGTTAACAAATACAATTGTTTGAACAATTTATTATTATTTATCACTATCTTCTCTCAGAGTTATGCTAGGAAGTTGCGGGGTTTTTCTGAAATTTTTAGGTTTTGTTTTACTTTTTAATTAGAAACAAATAATAAATATTAATATTAATATTAATTTCAACAAAGAGACTCTCAGTAACTACTTCAAGGAAAATTTACATTAAATATGATCAATTGTATAGAAAATTATACAATATCTGTTTTATTTTAGAAAAATATATTCACGAAAAAGAAAGAGACTATTTAAACAATTATTTTTTCTAATGTTCATTTATTAGTATTTTATAACTAAAAAGGCAAAACAAGGTAAGAATGTTCAGAAAAAAACGCAACTTGCATCAATTATTACCTTACTAAGTGAAAATTTTACAAAAAGTTCAAAATTTTAGAAAAAACCGCAACTATCTAGACTTACTATATAAGAAGATAGTTATAAACAATAATAATTTGTTTAAACAATTGTATTTGACAAACTGAATTAATTATTACCTCGCTCTAAGTGAAAAGCTGACAAAAAGTGGAAAATTGGTGAAAAAACCGAAACTATCTAGCATTACTATAGGAGAAGATAGTTATAAGCAATAATATTTGGTTTAAACAATTATGTTTGCTGAATTGCAGTAATTATTACCTTACTCTAATTGAAAAGTGAAACAAAAGTTGAATATTTCAGAAAAAACGCAATTTTATAATATTATTCAAAGAGAATATTATTAAAAATAATATTAAATTGTTTAAACAATTATTCTGGATAAAATGTACAGAAAAGTCTTTTCATTTGAAATGCCTCATTACTTTTTAAATCTGTTGGAATTAGTTGCGACCTATAGACTCCCATTGAAATCTTTTTGAAATTCCTTAAAATGTTTAGAAATCTCTCGAAATCCCGTTTGAAATCTTTTGAAACCACTGAAAACATATACAGAAGTTTTGTAATACCTCGTAAAATATTTTTGAAACCCATTAACAACTTTTGCAAATTCTTTAAAATCTCTCTAAATCTCTTAAAGTCTTCTAAAATTGATTGAAATTCATAAAAATCTTGTCAAATCACTTGAAATCCTTTCATTGGCCATGAAATCTAAAAATATTTTTGGAACTCCCTTTATATATTCTTGAATCACTTAAATTCTTTGAAATGTCTTCAAGTTATTGCAATCCTTTTGAAAGTGGTGTGCAATCTCTTGATATATTTTTTAATAATTCAAAACTCTCTGAAATCTTCTAAAATACTTTGCAATTTCTAAAAATTCTGTGAAATCCATTCAAGCATTTGAAAGTTTTGCGATGTGCCCTGACATATTTTGAAACCCATTGCAATCGCTTAAAATCTTTTTAAGTCCCTTGAAATCCCATAACATTTTTTGTAATCTCTCAAATTGGTCTGAAATTCTTTGAAATTTCTCGCAATCTCTCGAAATCTGTTAAAACCATTTAAAATAATTATAAATCCCTCGAAATATTTCGATAACGTTGACATTTTTCTTTAAATTTTCAACCCCCAATGATATTTTATATATTCTGAAATCTGTTGAAATTTGGTGGAATATTAATATCTGGTGAAATTAAATTTTGTTATCTTATCAAAGTAGATAATTTAAGATCTTTATTTGCAAGAATAATCAAATATTTCGGCACCATAACGATCATAAATTAAATGAACAGATGTTGTGAACAAACTGAAAGTGAGGAGCGGATTTCAAATCAGGTTTTCAACAACAATGAGTGCAAGATTTTCGAGATATTTCGTTACACCATTTTTCAGATGGAATGCAATAAAAGCAATTTCGAAGTCCCAAACGTCTTCTAGAGCTTGCCTAAATTTTGAAATTAAGTACCTCTTGTGTTGCCTAAATTTTCAAATTTCAAATTTTCACTACGGAATTCTCGGAAATTAAAAATCACCAAGAATTTATCGATCTTATTGACTGCTAGGAATTAATATATCAATTTATCATTAATAATAAAAATTACTTAATTATTAAAGTTTGAACGCTTTGGAGCTTTAAATTAAAGATGGGTTTATATTGAATTCTAAACACTTTGAATGTAGTTGAAGGGCTGAAAGTTCAACTAACCAAATTTTTATTGATTCCTTTGTAAAACTAAAACAGTCTACATAATATTGGTTCGTACAATCATAAATGAAACTTTACTTATATTTTTTCTATTTAAAATTAATTCATTTGAAAAGTTTTCAACCTCAAAATGTTTCAAAAAATTAAAACTCTGAATATGGATTAACGCAATTTGAAATTGTTTAATTTGAAACGCTATTAATTGAAAATTGCCTATTTATAAAGCTTCAATGAGAAATTATTCAATTTTTAATGTTCACAATTAAAATGGGGCAATTTTGTCACGTTTTTCATTTCAATTTTGAAAGTATCAATGTGATTAAAATATAAATTAATTATCGAACTAGAGAGAAAAACGGAAAAAATCCATTAGTCGCATTTTTCTAAAAACTCGACGAAGTCGCACAATCTGAGCTCTGAAAGCACAATAGATATTTTTCACCTGCATTTAAATGCAAAGAAAAAAGCTTTAAATGAATCAAACTTTTTACTCCAAGAGTCAAGTCCGAGCTAAGCTAGAAACCTTTTTATTTTTTATTACTTTATTAACGAATATTCGACTATAAAAACTTTATTGGCATATCCATACCCCTTTATCATCGGATTATTCAAACGAAGGAAAAAGTTGTATAAAATTTATGTTTAAAGGTTCGATTATAAATTCTCATTTTAATGTACTTGATTTAATGTTTTGAAAATCAAAGCAAGATTAAAACGAAAGAGATACCTCTCCTTCAAAATAATTATTTTAAGCGGAATTGATAATCTATTAATGTCATATTTCGTTATCTATCTGGATTTATTTCGGTGAAATTTACACGATTGTCTAGATATTGTCTCGGCCAAATCGTAAGCAAGTTCTGTTTACTGATTAATCGATATATGCCTTGAACAATATTGGTAAAAATCGAGAGAAAAGAACTTAGACCCCTAATCTTACATTATGAAATTCTATTGTTAGTGCGGATATCGAAGTCTCTTGTAAAATTGGAACTAATGAAAATTAGAAGAGGAAAGAAATTAATAATGAGAAAATGAACGAAAATATTAATCAATGGAAACAATTATATGTCAGAACAGATAATGTAAGACAGGCGTATTGCAGACACCCCCCTCCTCCCCCAGTGACCGATATTTTCTGTAAATAAACGCAATTATTTAGATAGTTATGCTTTAAATTGGGTACGATTATGTAGGTTATTAAAATGAATTGATCTTTCATTTGTATAAAGTTGCATTTCTTTCAGAGTTCGCAATTTCTTAATAAATGCGATTATTCCTGGGTGTCATTCTTTGGTTAGGGTGTGAACAATATCTCGGTTTACCTTACTAAAAATAGAGTGGTAATTAATACAGCATTCCGTTCAGTGTTATTTATATACCACAATCGATTTCTATAATAACTGATATGATCATTGAATACAACTTAATTCTGTTGAATCCGTAATAAGTTATATCAGTAACATTGTTTAGTTGGTTATATATTTCTGTAGAATTTGTATTTATTATCTACCAAATTGCAAAGAAATAATGTAACATAAGGGTTAAATATTTAAGCAATATCAGAGATACTACGAAATACCAATTTTGAAATTCTCTGCCTTTCCCTGACTTTTCCCTGGCCAGTATTTCATTTTTCCTGACCGTTTTAATTTTTCTTTTAGGTAAGAAACAACTGTACACCTAAAAGGTCAAGAATCTTAATGAAAAAAATTGTTGTTTTTAAATTTATTTTAAACACTTTTAGTGAAAATAGCCATACAGAATTATATAGGGGGCCATCCACAAATTACTTAAGACATGCGTACAATAGATTAATTTTCAAAGAAATATATGTTTTCATCTAAAGAAATGAATTTTCGATTTGAAAAAATGACATCTGAACAAAAAGTGTAAAAGTTGATACTTCCGCCAAAAAAATATTTTTATTTTCAATCAAAAACAGTTTAATTAAATGAAAAAATACGAATTTTCAACAAATTAGTTGAATCTTCAACCAAAGCAGAATTGAGTTCTCAAACCAAACAAGACGAATTTCCTGCTTAACAGTTGAGTTTTTAACCCAAAAATATGAACTTATAATAAAAAAGTAGACATTGTCAACCCAAAAATATGAATATTTCACAACAATAATTGAATGTTCAAAGCAAATATTTGAATTTTTAAAGGAATTTTCAACCTAATATTTAAACTTTCAACCAAAGAAATTAATCATCAACCAAAAAAATGACTTTTTAACAAAGTAGTCCTACTTTCAACTAAGCATTTGAATTTTCATCCAAAAAAAGATGAATTCTTAACCAAAAATTTAATTTTCAACCAAAAAGAATAACTTTTTAACAAAATTGTTGAATTTTCAATAAAATAATAAAATCAACTTCAACTTCAGTTTATCGAAAATTCCCTAACGTCCGTCAGGTTTTCACTGACATTCCCTGACTTTCTGGAATTCCCTGACCTATAGTAACTTTAAATATAAACATATTTGACTCTAATCAATATTTTTCTTTATTTTTTAGGAATGTGGCTACTCTTAACATTAACAGTATTGCTAACACGCGAGGTGGTGGCGAATTTTGAGGTTGATAACTATGTTGGGGATAAAAGTATTAACAGGGATATTATCAACATCATCGCACGTCAAGTGCTGACCTCCGATTTGAAAATGCGTACAGTAAAAATGTCGTATGAGCAGCAGACTTCTCCATCCAAAAATGAAAATTTAGATTTGAATAAAGAAAAGAAAATTGCGGAAGCAGGTGTGTTTTTCAAAGTTGAACATTCATCACAACTTTTATTTTATATTCAAATTTTTTATAGTGCAAAAATTTTAATAATCCAACTTTAAGTAATAGAATATGAAGTAATTAATAATTTAAAGTTTACAAATACATATTTTCTTGAAATTGTAGCTCGAGAAACAGTTTTGACCTTAAATTTCAAACTAGGAAATATAATTTTTTTAGATAATTAAATATTAAACAGATAATGAAAAAATGTTGTAAACAGTCCTTTAATTTAGTTTAATAATTTTTCAATTAAAAAAAACTCAACAACTTTACTTATCCCAAGTTTTGAACTAGGCAGTAAATAATCTTTTACTCATAACTTTTATTACCATAGATTTCGAAAGCCGAACTTTAAGTTGGCTGTGGCTACGTGTATCAGATTTTAAGGATGCTTGCTCAAAAGTACTGGAAATATAATAAAATCGGAATTTAATTTTAGATTTCAATTACGCATAATTTTGTTTTTATAAAGTCAAAAGAGGTGACTATTTAACAATACAAAATTTATTATGAAAATGTAAAAATATGAAAATTTGCTAAAACATTATAATTTTAAAGGACAAAACATTCTTAATTTATTATATGAATATTTTTAAACCTCAGTTACTGACTTCAATAACTTTAATTAAATATATACAATGTTGTAAATAAGTTGTTAACTTCCAAATAAGAACATTTAAAAAAATATTATTATGGCCCATTCAAAGAATACGTAACGCTTTCTACTGACAGCGGGCACAGTGGGTTGGATCGGGAATGTACTATTCATAATCCACTACAGCCGACAATTCTTAACCGATTTAGATGTTTTTTTAGAAATGCTCAGTATTAAAATCATAAGCTCATCATCATGCTTAGCATCAATATTATCACTAAGCCTGATTTTTTAATTGCATTCTGTGAACTTCATTATTTAAACAAATAGAACGTCGAAATTATACATTTGACTAATATCTCTGAAGAAAAAAGCTAAATGAAATCGTTATGTATCAGAAGGGAAGTACATATACTTCAAGAGCATAGATATCACAATTGTTATAAACAAATTATATGAGCAATTGCTTGGATGCGGTGCTCAACCGCAAAAAAAAACTGTTTTAAAAGTAAAACTGCCCACGTCTCCCACAGGAGTAATGTTCAGAATAAGAAATATCCATAAATTAATATTTACTTTTTTTATATTTCATTAATATACTTTTTTTCTTATCAAACCACTTTCAAATCAATTCTAAATTATGATTCGTAAACACAGATGAATTTTAACATTAAATATTGTAATTGTTAATAACAATATTATTATCAAATATTAACTTTTGCATTTTTCAACGGAAAACATTATTTTTTCTACTAAATCATGTTGCACCTGGCTCAATGATATAATGTTCCACTAAGAAGGGGTGCCAGAAACTCGAAATTTGTACTTTTATGAACAATATTTAAAAAACATAATAAATTTAAGATTTTTTAACGGAAAAATTGATTTGTTCCACTTAATCACGTAGCAGGTAACTGATCGGTAATGTTCTATCAAGAAAGTGTGTCTTAAACTCTTAATTGTTATTGTTATTACCAAATTATTAAATAAATAGTAAACTATAGATATTATATGTTTGAATAAGCGGTTTGTACGTTGTAATTTTTTTAATGCATCTTTATAGTGATATTTATTATGAATAGTAACTTATATTAGTGATTATAATTAACAATAAATAACAACATGCTGGTGATGCGGTAACAGAATTAGGCAAAAGTTTATAATTTTAAATTATTTTGTCAATTATGTTAGAATTCAACATTATCTCTCAACTATTGCCTAATTCTGTTTCCGCGCCCCCAGTATGTTATTATTTATTGTTAATTATAATCACTTTAGTATAGGTTACTATTAATATTAAGTGCCACTATGAAGATGAATTAAAAAATAACAACGAAAAAACTGCTTATTCAGGCATAACAAATATTTATTGAATAATTTGTAAGTAACAATGACAATGAAGAGTTTCCGAAACACATTCTGTAACCATTGAGTTACCTGAAACATGATTTACTAGAAAAAATAAGTTTTCACGCTAAAAATCTTAAATTTAATATTTTTTTAAATAAAATTGTTAACAAAAATGAAAATTAGGAGTTGGTGGTACACATTCTTAGTGGAACATTATACCATTGAGCTACCTGCAACATGATTTAGTTAAAAAAAAAGAATTTTTTCCGTTGAAAAATGCTACATTTCATATTTGTTTATAATATTATTATTAACAATAACAATAACAATAATTAACGATTGCATTTTTCTGTGCTTACAAATCATAATTTAGAATTGATCTAAAGTGGTTTTATGAGAAACAAACCGTGAGATCGAAAAAATCCTGAAATTGACAATATGTTTACCAACATGTTTATGGAAATCGTAATTGTAAATTTATGGTGTTATTTAAAAAAAGTTTGTTTTCTGCAGAAACATGTCTAATTTTGACGTTCTATTTGTTTGAATAATTAATTCCAAAGAATGAAATTAAAATATCAGGTTTATTTATGTTCTTAAGAATTTAATGCTGAGCATGTCTATAGTAAATGTATGTAACTTTAACAGTGACGTAATGCTCTAGCTATCCCCACCCTAAAGGAGTTACGTATTTTTTGAACGGCCCCTTATTATAAATCTGAAAACCCTCGAAATTCAAAAGCTTCAATAAGTTTGAAAGAATATATTAAAATTTGAAGTGCTCATTTCGAGTTTTTAATACATCTGTTAAATTATCGTTTTCTTTAATTACAAAATAATTATAAAAAAACGCACGTTAATTAGATTCAAAATTTACTTATAGTTACCTATACCTATATTAAATGCATAACTGGATAAGTGAGTTGTAAAAAACTTATGAATTTTGTATTTACCTAAAAATTTCTAAAGCCTAAGTGATCCTGGACTTTTGATTATATATAAATCTTCCAAACGTTTTAATACAAATAAAGATAATATTACATTTGTTCCAGGTGTGGAAGAAAGACAAAAAAGATCGATTGATGAAATTGATCTGCAGAAATATATGACGGAAGGTCTGGAAAAAAAGAAGAAACCAGTCTCTTCATGGTTTTATTGGCCACCAAAAGATGACGTGAGTGAAGAAATTTAATTTATTAACATATTTGTCAAAATATTTTCTGACTCAAGCCACAACAAAATTCTGACTCAATTGAAAACAACTCTTTTATTTTATTCGTTCTTTTAACCTGAATAAACATTTTCATAACTCTAACAAAATTATACAGGCAATCACTGTGGAAGAAAGAAGTGGGGACTTGAAACAAGAGAAGAAAACTCCTAGATTCAGTCCTTGGGGAGGAAAGAGAATCGATTCTTATTTATCGAATCCCGAATTTCGACAAACCGTTCACGTCTTTAACAGTTGGGGTGGAAAGCGTGACAATGAAATTTCAAAGCGTTTACCTCCAGAGGATAACGGAAAATTATATTCATGGAATAGACTTGGTCCTAATGACAACCTTGAATTGAAACGAGTTTCAAAAAGCGACTCTGAGACAAAAATCCCATTCAACAGTTGGGGTGGAAAACGATGGATGGATGTTGTCGAATTCACTCCAACGATTTTAGACGATCCTCCTCAAGTCGAAGGGAAAATTGGTTTTCGCAATAGGAGAGGTAAATTAATTAAATATCATCATCAATTTAAATTTTTACATTTTTATTGAAATATAGATTTTTTTCTTTGATTAAAATGAGAACTCATATAAAATTATTAATTAAAGGTCAATATGGAAAGTCGCCGGAAAAATTGATGAGAAAAATGGAAGAAAGACGAATGCCCTTAGTCCAGAAATTCGAAAGCTGGGGTGGCAAAAGGTCTTTAAATGAAATAGAACCTGAGAATTTGAATCTGAGCAGTGAACATTTTATGGAAACGATCAGTTCGAGGATACCAAAAAAAAGGTCGAATCGAGCTTTAAGGCACCGATCGACTTTTCAGCCCTGGGTTGGAAAAAGGAGTAGAGAAACTGCACCTAAAAATCCCAACGGCACTGCACGTATGCAACCTACATCGTATTTTGTTAGAAAAGTCTTCTTCCCTTGGGGCGGATAAAATAAAAAATTGACTGATCTCTTCGATAATAATTGTCTGCTATGAGCTGAGCTAACTAAACTTGACTAAACTTCGAAAGCTTTCCACGAAGTTCCTTGGAATTTCCATTCAGTGCAATAATTTAAAATTCAGGGAGTTTTTCTTTGGAGGAAATGTAATACTCATTATTTCGGTCTAATCTTCCCGATATTATACAAAAATGTACTTGTTTTTGTATGTAAATTGTATAATTGGATTTCAGAAAGCGGAAAAAAAAAGAAAAAATAAGAAAAGTATGAAAATGACATTGGGGAAGGTGTAAGTTAGAGAATTAGTTTCTTAAAGAATTTTTTAAAGTACAAACTAGCTGCTTATAATGCAGTATTCGGTAAATGTAATTTTGTCGACAGTAGGAGAAAATCTCACATCACATCACTGCAATAAAATATTTTATATATTATTTAATTTTGTTTAAGTGTAATAGATCATTTTTCATCTAAAAATTTTATTTAATGAGACAGTAATTTGATAATTCTAAGATCTTTCCAGAGAACTTCGTCTCTTCGCTTGTAACATATGTAATTTATATCATTCATAATTTATTGTATACAATTAGAAAAAGTCAATATTTCTTAGGTTAAGTGTTTATTTAATTTTAATTAAGTTTCTGCAGAAGTTATGTGATTCGAACGACTTGAACTATGATGCTCTACTATTACTATTATCCTGTAATAAATTAAATTTTACAAAAGTTGAATTTTAAAATCATAATAATTAAAATGAAATTTTTAATTCCAAGTTTGATTAATTTGTTCATTAATGAAAAAAAATGAAGAGATATTCAATAATCTAAGACAATAAATGTGTACATAATAAATCAATTTATTTATTCCTGTTTTCACTTATTTTTTAAAAGCAGATAATAGTAAAAGTAGAGTACTATGTACATATTTTTTCTGGTTTATTCGAAACACTCATGAAATGTATGCTCTTGCCTTTTTTTTTCTTTAGAAATTCTACAAAATTTTTATAATTGCGAATCTTGAAATTTATTTATTTATTGAAAAAGTTGTACTTTAGATAGTAACAAGAGGAAGATAAATTTATGACTGTTCAAAGTTGTATGGAATGTGATAGCAATCAGTTCATGATTGAGGAACACCTTTACTTTGAATAAAATATTTTCGTTGTAGTTTTGTATTATTAAACTTCGCCGCATAGTTACCTTCACATTTATCGTATGATGAAAAACGTATTTATGGCAGCATTTAAGTAATAAAGTATATATCTCCCTGTATTGTGCAAACACGCCAACATTCTTATTTTTGCATGGATAATCATAATTTATTTAAAAATAGTTCATTCTAAATTTTGCACAGCATTTTTGTAAAGTATAACATTGACCTTGTGCTATTTCAATTAAATAATTTTTGTAATAAAAAGTGGATTGGGTTTATGAAAATTTATAAAATAACTTTGAAGAAATTGTGGTAACTTATTAGTAAAAATATATATTTATTGCAAAATTTAAGTAGGGTAATCGGTACAATGGTTGGCCACCTCACTTAAATATTCTTATATGAAAGAATACTCAGAAATATAGTGCGTGTAGTGACAATGACTGTAATTCGCCACATTTCAGTGGCCAATCATATAATCATTTATTTATACTAATCACTATGTCGCCGTGGCCAATCATTGTCTTTTTTTAAAAACATTATTCTTAATTTCTATAAATATAAATTATCTACTACTTCCAACGCTTAAATTACTATGGTAATTCCAATCCTTATCAAATTTATTATCTATCGATGTATTTCTAAATTTCCTTCAACGCCTATAGTATTTTTTACAATTTGTTAAACTGAAGAAATTCCTCAAGTGGTCAACCATTGTTCCGATTACCTTAAAAGGAACGCCAATTTTTTAAATTAAATTGTGTGCATTTCATAATTTATCACAATAAAAATAATCATTTCCATATTTCACGATGGAAATATTCTTCACGAAAAATAATTATGCTACAAACATTTTGTAAATAATTTTCTCGAATTATAATTTCGGTTTATAGCAAAGGCATTTTTTATAAGTTGAAATTAATTTTTAAATCTGTAGCTTTTTTGACTAACGTCGTATAAGCACCTGTTCCTTAAGGTAATTTGTTCTCTAATCTTTATTACCGACCGAGTAAAACATTTAGTAAACATTAAAATAAAATAGAATGATTATAAGTTAAATTGTGACAAACTTAAATTGGTATTTATTCTTTTACTGAACATTCTTTTAAGCTCAAACGTTTTTTTTTTAACATCAAAATATCCACAAAAAAAGACGATAAGGTGTTTATTTATGCATACACATGCACTATAGAAATGTCACTTTGTATTGTTAAACTAATATACCTGATGTTCTGATTGCTAATAAAAATCGATGTCTCAAATATGAGTAATTTACTTACGTTGACTAAATGAACTCACCTTAGAAAGATCAGGAAAATAACTTTAAAAAATATAATTTTACAGGCTTGACGGGTTAAAAACACTCTTTAGACTGACGCCATTTTTAATACTTCAATATTCCGAATGTATTGGAATGTTTTTACCGACAGAGCAAAGTCTGGAACGTGCTGCGATCTTCAGTCTAGAAACCAAACTACTCCCTTAAGGCGGGAAAAATCGATACTGAGAATAAAATTTTTTTAGATATTGGAAAAAAGTAATTTATTTAAAAAAAATTAAATTTTATCAATTTTTTAACAGAACTATCGAAAGTTTTCGAACAAAGTTCAATTATTACTACCTATATCGATCTATAATATCTAAGAAAACTATAAGTATCTAATGATCCGAAAGTTAGATCCGCAAACTTATTTTTTCGAAAAAATGAAAGTTGTGCTAAATTGTGCTAGACATGTGCTGTATTGTGCCGGAAACGGTTGTTTGAAAAATCAAAAATTACGGGTACAATTTTTAAGAAACGTTTTTTTTTGCTAGATCAACTTCTTATTAGAGCAAAAAGAAAGGTTGCGCCAGGCGGCTCGAAGTATACATAATTTTGTGCAGAAAATAAAAAATCTGAAAACCTAACTGTTACCGAAAGAAAACCCAAAACCGAAAAAATTTTATTATTTTGAAAAATTTTGAAAAAATAAAACTTGTGCTGGGTTGTGCTCGACAAATGCTGTCTTTATTCCGTTTGACAAAATTAAGTGAGATCAACAGTTCTCATATTAAAGACTCAAAACGTAAAACTCATAAAACATAAAAGATCCAAAAATAGTCAAATTTGAAAAAAAATCGTGTGCTGGGTTGGGCTCGACAAATGCAGTCTTTATTCCCTCTGACAAAATCACGTGAGATCAACAGTTCTCATTTTAAGATTTCAATAATATTTGAAGTAATTCCAAAGGATTTTTAAAGATTTTAGTGTATTTTAAAATTTCTAAGGAATTTTAAAAATCATTAACAAGTTTCAAATGATCTGAAACATGTTAAAGAATTTTAAAAGATCCCAAGGAATTTTTCATTGATTTGAAGGGATTTCATAGAATTTTGTAAATTTTCAAAAGTAAATTTTAATAGATTTCAATAATATTTGAGTGATTCCAAAAATATGGTGGATATTTTTTTAAATTCCAAGGAATTTCCAAAAGCTTTAAAAAGTTTCAAAGGGCTTCAAATATTTTAAGGAATTTTACAAGATTCCAAGATATTAAAAAATTAATTCCAATTATTTGAATTGATTTCAAATTATTTTAAATGTTTTAGGGTATTTTAAAAGATTTCAAGCCATTTAAAAAAAATGGAACAAATTTCAAGTAATTTTAAAGAACTTTTTAAGATTTTCAAAGATTTTCAGAGATTTAAACGAAATTTGTAGAATTTCCAAAAAATTTAATGATTTTACGAAATTTAAGCCATTTTTCATGGGGTTTTAAAGAATTTCGAAAGATATGAAACCATTTTATAGGACCTATAAGGTTTTAAGATCTTTTACAAAAATTCGTAGGCATTTTATGCGATTTTCCAGAATTATAATGATTTAAAGAGATTTTAAAAGCTCTCAACGTATTTGAATCAATTTTCCAGGATTTCAGGAAATACGAATCAGACTTCGTAGGATTTTATAATATTTTAGGGGATTTTTTAGAATTTATTCACAAGAATTGAGGGATTTCAAAGATTTTTGGATATTTTAAAAGATTCTAAAGAATATTCTATTGATTTCAATAATTTTAAGGGATTTAAAAAAAAATAAAGATTTTAAGGTATTTTTTAACATTCCAAGGAATTTCGAAGATCTTTAAAAAATTTCCAAGAATTTGAAATATTTTAGGCAATTTTACAAGATCTTGAGGAATTTTAAAATTAATTTCAATAATTTAAAGGGATTTCAAACGATTTGAAATATTTCAGGGGATTTAAAAAAAATGTCCAGACATTTGCAAGAGCTTTCCAAGGAATTTTCAAGAGCTTTAAAAAGCTTCATGGGATTTCAAAGGATTTGAAATATTTTAGGATATTTTAAAAGATTCCAAGACATTAATAGATTTCAATCATTTTAATGTATTTCAAGGAACATTAAATATTTTAGGGTATTTTAATCATTGCAAGAAATTTTCAAAAGCTTGAAAAAGTATCAAAGAATTTGAAACGTTTTTGGATTTTTAGGATTTCCAAAGAATTTAATGATTTTAAGTGATTTTAAAAGCCCTCAAGGTATTTTAATCCATTTTTAAGGACTTAAGGAAATATTAATCAGACTTCATAAGATTTTATAATATTTTAGAGGATTTAAAAAAATTTATTCACAAGAATTAAGGGATTTCAATGATTTTAGGCTATTTCAAAAGATTCCAAAGAATATTTAATTAATTTAAATAATTTGAAGAGATTTAATACATTTTAGGATAATTTAAAACTTTTAAAGAGTTTTCAATTGCCTTAAAAAGGTTTCAATGAATTAAATTTTTTTTAATATCTTAGAGTATTTAAAAAAAATTTAATGGAATTTTTAAGAGCTTTAAAAAGTGCTAAGGAATTGAAAATATTTTAGAGTATTTAAAAATACACCAAGGCATTTTCAAAAGATTAAAAAAATTTCATTTTGAGGATTTGAAATATTATAGGCAATTTAAAAAAATTCCAAGGAGTTTTTAATTGATTTCAATAATTTAAACAAATCTTAAAGGGTTTGGAATATTTTAGAGTATTAAAAAATATTCCTAGAAATTTTCAAGAGATTAAAAAAATTTCAAGGATTGGAAGGAATTTAAAACAAATTCATGCGGTTGTAAAGAATTTCGGAAGATATGGAAAAATTCCAAAGAATTTTCAATTGATTTCAAATTTTAAAAGAATTTTCAAGAGCTCTTAAACATTTCGAGTGATTTAAAAAGATTGAAAAGAAATTGAAATATCTTAGTATATTTTTAATAAATTTTAAAAAAATTTAAGTAAATTATTTAATTAAAAAATTTTATTTAAATGAGAGATGGTCATGAGATTATTATTATATTATTCTTATCTTGTAAAATTACCTAAAATATTTAAAGTACTTTGAAACTTTTTAAAGCTGTTGAAAATTCCTTGGAATTTAAAAAAATATCCATATTTTTGGAATTACTTAAAATATGATTGAAATCTATTAAAAATCTTTTAAATATTTTGAAATCGCTTAAAATGTTGTAGAACTCTTGAAAGCTGCTTCAAATTTTTAAAAATATCCTAAAATTTTTAGAATCTTTTAAAATCCCTTGAAACGTCAAAGCTTGTGAAAATTCCTTAGAATTTTAAAAAATACCCTCTAATCTTTAAAATTCTTTGAAATAATTTCAAATATTATTGAGATCTATTAAAAATACCCGAAGATATTTCAAAACCTTTTCAATCTATTGAAATTTCTTAGAGCTCTTGAAAATTTCTATAAATGTTTAAAAAATAGTTTTAAATCTTTAAAAAAATTTGAAATCCTTTCAAATTATTGAATTCCATTGAAATTTTTTTGGAATCATTCATAATATCCAAAAAAATTTCAAATCCCTCACTTGTGAATAAATTCTTTGAAATCCAGTAAAATACAAAATCCCATAAAATATGATACTTCCTGAAAAATTGATTAAAATACCTGGTGAGCTTATATAAAATCCCTGAAAAAACTGAAATGCTCGGAAAACTTATAAAATCCATTGGAATCTTTTAAAATACCCTAAAATAGGTCCTATAAAATTATTCCATATCTTTCGAAATTCTTTAAACTCCCATGGAAATTTGTTTGAATCCATTAAAATCTTCGGAAAACTTACAAATTTTTATGAAATCCCTTAAAATCAATTAACAATTCCTTGGGGTCTTTTAAAATTCTTTAAAATATTTCAAATCATTTGAAACGTTTTAATGATCTTGAGAATTCCTTAAAAGTGTTAAAATACACTCAAATTTTTTAAATCCTTTGGAATTTCTTCAAATATTATTAAAATCTAGTAAAAATTCCTAGGAATATTTATAATGCCCTAAAATATTTCAAATACCTTCAAAATAATTAAAAATTCCTTGGAATTTTTTTAAATTCCTTGAAATCATTTGAAACTTTTTTAAGCTCTTAAAAACTCCTTGGTATTTTGAAAAATACCCTTAAATCTTTCAAATTCTTTGAAATTACTTCAAATCTTATTGGACCCTATTAAAAATACCCTAAGATATTTAAAATCCTTGAAATGTTTTAGAACTCTCAAAAACTTTCTTTGACTTTTTTAAATTCCCTAAATTTTTTCTTTTAAATTAACTAAAATTATTTAAATATAAACTAAAAATTCTTTGGAATCTTTTAAAATATCCTAAAACCTTAAAAATCTAATATTTCCTAAAATATAGGTTTTATAAAATCGTTCCATATCTTCCGAAATTCTTTCAAACTTCATGAAAATTAGTTTGAGTCTCTAAGATCATTAAAATCTTTAGAAATCCTAATAATTTCTTTAAACTCCCTTAAAATCCTTGGATATCGCTTGAAAATGTCTGGAATTTTTTTAAATACCCTAAAATGTTTCAAAACCCCTTAAAACTTTTTAAAGCTCTTGAAATTCAAAAAAATACCCTAAAATATTTTGGATTCACTTTAAATACTACTGAAATCTACTAAAAATTCCTGTGAATATTTAAAGATACCATCAAAGTTTTTAAAATTTGTTAAATACCCTAAAATATTTATAATCCTTTGAAACTTTTTAATGCTCTTTAAATTAAAATGAAAACTAAAATCTTTGAACTCTTTTAGAATTACATAAAATATTATTGAAATATATTACAAATACCCTAAGATATTTCAAATATTTAAAAATCCCTTGAAAATTTCTTTGAATTTTTAATGATTTTACGGAATTTAAAACAATTTTCATGGGGGTTTAAAGAATTTCGGAAGATATGGAACGATTTTAAAAGCTCTCAAGGTATTTTAATACATTTTCCAGAATTTCAGGGAATATCAGATTTCAAAGAATTTCACGGGATTTTATATTTTAACGGATTCCAAAAAATTTATTACCAAGAAGTGAGGGATTTAAAAAATTTGAGGGTATTTAAAAAGATTCCAAAGAATTTTCAATTGATTTCAGCCATTTGAAGGCATATTGAATTTTTTTCAAATGATTTGGGGGTATTTTAAAAATTTTAAAAGAATTTTCAAGAGCTCTTAAACATTTCAAGTGATTTAAAAAGATTAAAAATAAATTGAAATATCTTAGTATATTTTAAATAAATTGCAATACAATTTTAAGTATTTCCAACAGATTTTAGGGTATTTCTTAATATTTCAAAGAATTTTTAAAAGTTAAAATTTTGTCAATTTAAATATATATATATATAGTACTATTATAATTTAGAAAGTCATTAATTAATATTTTTAAATCATTACATTTTTTGAAAATCCTACAAATTTCGTTGAAATCCCTTAAAATCTTTGAAAATCCTGAACAATTATTTGAAATCACTTAAATTTTGTTCAATTTCTTGAAAATGGCTTGGAATCTTTTAAAATGCCTTAAAATATTTCAAATTATTTGAAATCCCTGGAAAATATTTAAAGCTTTTGCAAATGCCTGGACATTTTTTAAATACCCTACAATATTTCAAATCCCTTCAAATAATTGAAATTAATTTTTAAATTCCTTAAAATATTTCAAGTCCTTTGAAACTTTTTAAAGCTTTTGGAAATTCCTTGAAATTTAAAAAAATACCCACCATCTTTTTGGAATTACTTAAATATTACTGAAATCTATCAAAAATCTTTTAAATCATTTGAAAACTTACAAAATTCTATGGAATCCCTTAAAATCAATGAAAAATTCCTTGAGATCTTTTAAAATTCTGTAACATTTTTCAAATCATTTGAAATTTTTTATGATCTTGAAAATTCCTTAGAAAATTTAAAACACTAAAATCTTTTGGAATTACTTAAAATATTATTCAAGTCTAGTAAACATTCCTAGGAATATTTATAATGCCCTAAAATATTTCTAATTAATAAAAAATTCCTTGAAATCATTTGAAACTTTTTTAAGTTCTTAAAAATTCCTTGGAATTTAAAAAAATACCCTAAAATGTTTTCGAAATACTTAAAATATTATTGAAATCTATTAAAAATACCCTGATATACCTAAAATAAAATTAAAAAATTTTAAATACCCCAAAATCTTTAAAATTAAATTTAAAATAAAATAAAATAAAGCAAAATTGATTTTAAAATTATTTAAATATAAACTAAAAATCCTTTGGAATTACTTCAAATATTATTGAAATCCAGTGAAAATTCCTAGGAATATTTATAGTGCCCTAAAATATTTCAAATACATTCAAAATAATAAAAAATTACCTGGAACCTTTTAAAATTCCTTAAAATCCCTTGAAACTTTTTTAAGCTCTTAAAAACCCCTTGGAATTTTGAAAAAAACCCTAAAATCTTTATAATCTTTTTAAATCCCTTGAAATGTTTTATAACTCTTTTAAATTCCATAAATTCCTTATTTTTTCGAAAACCCTAAAATTATTTAAATATAAACTAAAACTTCTTTGCAATCTTTTAAAATATCGTAAAAAATTTGAAATCCCTAATTTCTTGTAAATAAATTCTTCGAAATCCACTAAAATATTATAAAATCACATGAAATCTGATATTTCCTCAAATACAGGTTTTATAAAATCGTTCCATATCTTCCGAAATTCTTTACTTCTAATAATTTCTTTAAATTGACTTAAAATCTGAAAATCCTAAAAAATTCTTTGAAATCACTTCAAATGATTGAAATCTCTTAAATTACCCTAAAATGCATTTTTATTCAGTACTTCAAACTTACTGAATTTGATGAATTTTTTCATATTTGTGAATTGTTTTCAGTTTACTAGATATTTTTTTATACCTGAAATTTTTCAAATAAGTTAGGCTCTGGTAACCTTGAGAATAACAATTTAAAATTTTTATTCTATTTATAAAGGGTTTTATATTAAAAAATTTACAATATTAGAATTTTGGTCTTTAAATATTAGTTGCCAGGGAATTTTAAAAATGAATTTTGGAACCGCACATCTTTATCAACCCTAAATTATTTCCCGACACAGTAAAACCCTTTTTCCTTAGAACATAAAGAATTTATTTCTAGATTAAGCTACAAAAGCATTATTAACTAAATTAAATGGAATTTTCATTCATCTTATAAGTATTTACAATTAATCACAAACGTCATAAGAAATCGCAATATAGGATTTGACATTAGATATCACTTTATTTCATAACTACTATAATAAATCCATCAAAAATAAGCTCTCCTCGCCCTTGATAAACGATTCTCTTGATAATTAAATTGCTTTATTCCATCAGATGACGTGACAAGAACTAGACACGATATTTAAAAATATACAAAAAAAATTGTAAATCCAATAAATATTTTATGCCCGGCGAATTATTAAAACTGTATAAATCGAATAATTAAGATCTAAGCAGACTTGAGACATTCAATAAACACGGAGCAGCTTTAAAATATTTTCGAGTCCAGACTTTTTCCCCCCCAATACTCAAATGTCTTATGTACAAGTAAAGAGATGAAATTCATAACTTCTCCTAGAATTCGATCATCAATTTCACGAATATTACACCAGAAGCGTCGGCAAGGTTTTTTTCCCAGGCCAAGCTTCCTTCGCGTACTTTTTCTTTTTTGGCTCCAGAGTCTGACCTTCTGCAGGTCCCGGATTTTCCTGCATCTGAATTGTCTCTGTCTGCATTTGATTCTGTGTCATTTCCACTTCCGGTGCGGGATTCGGAAGCGCGATACCGAGACGCGAGGTCAATGAGGTCAGCCCAGCTGTAAAGGGATTACTCGAAATATTGGACGAATATTGTTCCGGTGGAAGATCGTTGTAAAGATGCGGAGTTGTGGACGTGGGTTGAAAATGCTTCATGCTGTTGTGATTATCTTCTGACAAAGATATTAAACCACCCTCCATTCGCATTCTCTGCAAATAAAAATAAGAATTACCAATTTGTTATCCAGGTATACATTTTCACAGCCATTCAAATATTTCGCATTATTTAAAATAATGAACTGTTTAATAACTGAAATAATTATATATTTAATGAAAAAGCTTTGACAACTTATATCACAAGATATTCTTAAATATATTAGCATAATCGATTAATTAAATAATACTAAAAACTTAACAATTTCTTGAATTTGTCTCTAAAGTACCAAATAGTTTAATTTCAACTAAAAAAAGATCAATTTTCAACCAGATACATAGTTACATTTTCATTTACAAAAATATTCATTTTCAACCAAAATATTCGAACCAAAAATTATGACTTTGAGAAAATAGTTAAATTTTCCAAAAATAATTAGATTTTTAACAAAATAGTTGAATTTCTAAACAAATAGTTGAATTTTCAGTTCACAAAGGTTCACTTTCAATCAAATGGTCGAATTTTCAAACAAATATTTGATTTTTCAAAACAAAAAAACATTTTTTTTTAAATACAGTTAAATTTTCATCAAAAAAGTTAATTTTCAAACAAGAAAGATGACTTTTCTACCATGAAAGATGAATTTTCAACAAAAGAGTAAATTTGTTTAGCTTAAGAGTCGAAATTTTTAGAAAACAGTCGACTTTTAAATAAAAAAAGACGATTTTACAACTTATCAAATATACAGGATAGTTTGAACTAAACTTGGAATAGTAAAATTTTCAGATAAAAAAAAAATTTACAAAATAAATTAGTTTTCAACAAAAAAAAAAAATTTCAAAAATATAGTTAAATTTGAAAACAAAGAAATGAATTTTCTAAAAAAAAATAGTGGAATTTTTAACGAAAAAAAACGAGTTTTCAACAAAACGAAATTTTTTAAATAAAAATGGAATAGTTAAATTTTCAGTAAAAATTAATTTTAAAGCCAAGAAAAAAATGATTTTCAAGAATATATGTAGTTAAATCTTCAACCAAATATCATAAAAGTTGAATTTTCAACCACAAAAAAAGGCTTTTTAACAAAATATTGTTAAATTTACTTCAAAGTAGATTATTTTTTCACAATATAGTTGAATTTTCAGTAAAAAAATAAATTTACATTAAAAAGAAACGTTATTTCAACAAAATGGTTAAATTTTCAGTAAAAAAAAAAATTCGTCCAAAAAAAGGATTTTTCAGCAATGTAGTTAAATTTTCGAACAAAGAAATGAATGTTCTACCAAAACAGTTGAATTTTCAACCCGAAAAGACGAGTTTTCAGACAAAAAATTTTTTAATACAAATGTAAGTTAAATTTTAATTAAAAAAATTAATTTTCAACAAAAAAATGAAGATTTTACAAGAATGTAGTTCAATTTTAACAAAAGAAATGAATTTACAACTAAAATAAAGAATCTTTAATCAAATTATATTTTAAAATAAAAATGAAATAGTTACATTTTCAATTAAAATATAGTTGAATCTTCAACCCAAGAAATACATTTTTTACAAAAATAGTTGAATTTTCAACCAAAAAAAGATGTTTTTCCAACAAAAAAGTTGAATTTTCAACAATAAAAATATGTTTTTAACAAAAGGTTGCTGGACACCTTGACAGTATCAAATTCCAGGTTTTTTCTGATGTAAAAAATCCCCAGTCAGGTTAGACATCCCGATTTAAATTGACATAATTTGTTTTTCGAAACCTTTGTTCCATCTTGTTCTGAAGAGAAAATTTGAAGTAGAAAACTTGAGAATCAAAATAAATAATTATAAAATAGAAACAAACTTTGCTAGGCACGACTGTAGTTTGAATGAGGTTGCGAAATTTGCCAACTGAAGGATCCACGTCTTCGGGATTAATGACTTCCTCGTCGTCATTAAATGAAATGCCCTTTTTCTTTCGCTTTCTCGTTGGCTTGTGAACATCGTCATCTGTGATTCCTAACATCGATATACGACGGTTGTGTGCTGTGTTGAATTCCGTGAGGTTCTGCAATTAAAAAATTAATATTTTTATCAGTTTTGCCCTTACCGAGACTTCACAGTTCACATGGGATAAAATATAGGGACCAAATTCAAGTTAAATTGAAAAGAATTCAAATGAAGTGGAAACAATTCAAAAATATGAAAAACTTCATTGAATCCCGTAAGTTTGAAATGAGCTTAAAAAAAATCAAGAAAATTCAAAAAATTTGATGAAATGCTTAAGAATTCAAGGTGAGGTTAAAAGACTTCAGGATCAATTAAACAAAAACTTTTAAAAATTAAACAAATCCATTAAATTAAGTAGAATTGATTAAATTTAGAAGAATTCAAATGAATTTAAAAAATTCAAGATAATTCTAAAGAATTTAAAAGAATTTACGGTGAATTCCCAAAAATAATTTAAAACCTCTTCAAATCTTTGAAATCATTACTAATTTATAACAGAAAAACAATTCAAATGAAACGGAAATAATTTTAAAAATCGAAAAAATCCCATTGAATTCAGTAAAATTTGCGTGGATTTATAGGATTTTAAGGAAAACGAAAAGAATTCGATAAAACTAAGAAAAAAATCTGAATTTAAAAAGCAATCAAGTGAATTGGAAACAATTTAAAAATATAAAAAACTTCATTGAATTTGAAAGAATTCAGGATAAATTAATACGAATTCAGGGCGAATTCCAAATGAATTGCACAAAAATATTTGAAAATCTTTTCGAATCTTTGAAACCCTACTAATTTCTAACCAAAAAAAAAAGACTAATGACTACAAAACAAAAAGAATTTAAATGAATTGGAAATAATTTTAAAAACCCTTTAAAATTTAAACTCGGTTGCTTTTAAAAAATTCAAATTCAGGAAACCTTTTAAAATATCATAAAATATTTCGAAGTCTTTGAAATCCCTTCAAACTATTAAAATAAATTTTAAAAAATTCTGACAATCTTTTAAAATGTCCTAAAATATATCAAAATCTTTTAAAATTCCTTGAAATTTTTAAAGCTCTTGAAAATACCAAGGAATTAAAAAAATACCTTAAAATATTTCAAATCCTTTCATCATTTTATCAATTGAATTAAAAAAATTCATAGGAATTCCAAATAATTTAAATGAATTCAGGATACAGTAAGAACAATTCAGGATGAATTCCAAAAAGTAATTTTAAAACTCTTCAAAACTTTGAAACTCTACGAAATACCTCAATTCTCTTGAATAAATTCTTTAAAATTCACTAAAATATGATTAAATCCCATGAAATTCTATGAGATCTTGTGATATTTCCTGAAATCCTGGAAAATTGATTAAAATACATTGAGAGCATTAAAAAACCCTTACAATAATTGAAATTCTCGAAAAACTTATAAAATCCCGTGAAATCTTTTTAAATATCTTAAAACCTTATAGTTCCTGTAAAATCGTTCCATACTTTCCAAAATTCTAGAAAATTCTTTATCCTAAAATATTTCAATCGGTTTGAAATCCCTTAAAATTATTGAAATCAATGAAAAATTCATAGGAATCTTTTAAGATTCCCTAAAATATTTTAAATCCTTTGAAATCCTACAAAATACCTCACTTCTCGTGAATAAATTCTTTGAAATCAACTAAAAATATTTTAAAATCCCGTAAAATTATATGATGATATTTCTTCAAATCCTGCAAAATGTGTTAAAATACTTTGAGAACTTTAAAATCCCTTAAAATCATTGAAATCCTCGAAAATCTGATAAAATCCTATGCAATCTTTAAAACTATGATAAAACCTTATAGGGATATATTCTAGAAAAATTCTTTATCCTAAAATATTTCAAACGCTTTGAAATCCCTTCAAATTAATGAAATTAATTAATAATACCTTGGAATCTTTTAAAATTCCCTAACTAACTAATTCCTAATTTTTCAAGTAAAATAATTGAATTTTCAACACGGAAGATGAATTTTTAACCAAATATTTGAATTTTCAACCAAAAAATTAATTTTCTACCAAAAAAGACGATTTTTAAACGAAATAAATGAATTTTTAACAAAAACGATGAATTTTCAACTAAAGAAAAGGCAAATTTTCAACCCCTTAAAGTTGAATTTTGAACTAAAAAAAATCAGTTTTCAACCAAAAATGTAATAATTAAATTTTCGGTTAAAAAAATTAATTTTCCACAAAAAAATGTTAACCAAAGTGATGAATTTTCAACTAAAATGATGAATATTTAAAAGAAATACTTGAATTTTTAGTGAACTAGTTAAATTTTCAACTAAAAAAGACAAATTTGCAACCATATAGTTAAAGTTTGAACTAAAAAACATGAGTTGTCAACCAAAAGTGGAATAATTAAATTTCCAGTTAAAAAAAAAATTAATTTTTTACAAAAAAAGGCAAATTTTCAACCAAAGTGATGAATTTTCAACTAAAATGATGAATCTACAACTGGAATAGATACATTTTAAACCAAAAAGATTAATTTTCAAACAAGAAGACTAATTTTCAAACATAAAAATTAATTTTCTATCGAAAAAAGACAATTTTTCAACAAAATATATAAATTCTTAACGAAATAGTTGAATTTTCAACTAAAAAGACAAATTTTCAACCATATACATATTTAAATTTAGAAGTAAAAAAGATCAGTTTTCAACAAAAAATGGAATAGTTAAATATTCAGTTAAAAAAATTAATTTTCCACCAAAAAATTCATTTTCAACCAAAAAGATGAATTTTCAACTAATTGTAAGATGAATTTTCTACGGAAAAAGACAACTTTTCAACAAAATACATGAATTTGCAACTCTGAAATATCAATTACAAACCAAAAATGGAATAATTAAATTTTCAGGGAAAAATTAATTAAAACAAAAACAACAATTTTTCAACAATATAGTTACATTTTAAAACAAAGTAATGAATTTTCTACAAAAATGGGTGAATTTTCAACCGAAAAATACGAGTTTTCAACAAACAAAACCAAAATTTTTAACTAAAAATGGAATAGTTAAATTTTCAGTAAAAATTAATTTTCAACCCAAAAAAAAAACGCTTTTCAACAAAATATTTAGTTAAATCTTCAACCAAATACCAGAATAGTTGAATTTTTAACCACAAAAAAGACTTTTTAACAAAATATTGTTGAATTTACTGCAAAATAGATTATGTTTTCACAATAAAGTTGAATTTTCTGTAAAAAATAAATTTTCATTTAAAAAGAAACTTTGTTTCAATAAAGTAGTTAAATTTTCAGTAAAAAAAAAGAAATTTTCACCCAAAAAAGATTTTTCATCAATTTAGTTAAATTTTCGAACAAAGAAATGAATGCTCTACATAAACAGTTGAATTTTCAACCCAAAAAGACGAGTTTTCAAACAAAAAACTTTTAAATAAAAATGAAAGTTAAATTTTCAGTAAATAAAATAATTTTCAATAAAAAATGAAGATTTTACAAGAATACAGTTCAATTTTAACAAAAGAAATGAATTTACAACTAAAATCCAGAATCTTTAATAAAATTATATTTTAAATAAAAATGAAATAGTTACATTTTCAATTAAAATATAGTTGAATTTTCAACCCAAAAAGATGGGTTTTGAATAAAAATGTTGCATTTTCAACTAAAAAAAATATATTTTCAACAAAATTGTTAAATTTTCTACAAGGTAGATTAATATTCCTCCAAATAGTTAAATGTTTAACCCAAAAAGACGAGTTTTGAAGAAAACAGAATTTTCAACCAAAAAAATTAGTTTTTTTTACAAAACTGCTGAATTTTCTGCAAAGTAGATTAATTTTTCACCAAATAGTTTAATTTTCAGCCAAAATCATGCATTTTTATCTAAGAAGATTACTTTTCTACGGAAAAATATAACTTTTCAACCAAATACATGAATGTGTAACTAAAAAAAGATAAATTTCTGTCTCTTATACACTCTCCCTGCAACCTGCCAGCCCTCTCTTGCATCCACGTTGTTCAACTATTGCACTCCATACCGGCTCGATAGATGTTGATATCCTCTCTTCGAGGATGCCAGTGAATAGCTTGTAGCTGGTGTTTAGGCAAGCTGTGGGCCTGTAGTTCTGTGGACTCGACAAATCTCTAGTCTTAGGGATCAATACCGTGCGTCCTTCCACTAGCTACTGCGGGATGGTTTGTTCTCCATTTAAGAAAGTAGTAAATATACGAGTTAGATGTTAGTGCGTAGAAGTAAACTTCTTCCTCCAAAAGTTGTTCATTTTATCTGGCCCTGGCGCTGAAAAGTTCTTAGTTCTAGCGATAACTTTCTTCACTTCTTCTGCAGTAATAAGTGGACACTCTTCCTCTGGAGCCTGCAGCCTTTGCCTTTGGCAAAAGTTGCAAAAGAGTGATATATCTGAAGAGTCCTCATTTAGCTGATAAGTATCTCTATACACTTTCTCCCAGAAGACTTGAATCTCTTCTCGGCTAGGCGGATTCTTAACGGCACGTGACGTTTCATTGGACAGGCGGGAAGGATGAGATGGAAAGGTGGAATTTCCCTGACTCCATTTTACTCCCCCTTCGAAGCGCTGTTTTGCTGTTAAAAGAGATCTTATTTTTTGCGTCCAGTACTGCTTGATGGTCAACAGTTTACACTTGTTCAGCGTGGGATTTGCTTTCCTTAAGTTTCGAGCAAGTTCCCTAACTTTTGGAGTGAATCTTTTATTTGATGTTACTTAGCTGATCACGCACTGAATATTTTATGCATGCCATCTCGCTATTTCAATTTTAAAGTGAAGCTGTGCAATACGCTCGCGAGTCTTACTGAGGCGCACTGAACTATCGTAACTTCTATTGTCGCTAAGCAAGGACACCGCCTTCGCGTAAACTACACAGTTCAGATTCCAGAGATTCACATCTTCTTTGCCAACAGGTAAGGATGTCCCTCTGAAGTTGGTCCAACCACTTAAATCTATGTTCTCGGGTTTGTCTGGGGCCATCGCCTTGGTTCGGTCCTATTGCCACTCCCAACTGAACCATGACCTTCATTCGAGAGAGGCCTATTGTGGGTGGTACTGCGTGATACTGGTGATGTATTCGCATAATTCGTTGCGTTGTGAAGTTAGCCCAATGCAACATGGCTGACTGCAAGAGCCGTAACTTTTGGGCGATGTGTTCGCCACTATTATTATTATTATTATTATTATTATACCATTAAGCCATTTCCCTTTCGCGATAGGCGTAAATTGCTCGGTTGGAAAGTAGTAGTGTGTGGATGGGTATATACGAATAGGGTATAGGGTAGATAGATATATAGGTGTAAGGTATATATATTTTAGATTGATCTAGAATTCTCCTGTTATTTATTTATACGACACGTTCGTTCCGCAACACTACTGGCACATTTTGCTGATCAATCTCTCTAGCGATCACCCCGATTGAGGAGCCTCACAAAATTGTTATGTGTGGTTCCCCACTTGAGCCCATTAGTATCCAAGGTCTTTGTTTTGGGCATTCTGCCGTTTACTTTACCTTGATACACCTGTTTGGTCAGTCGTTCATCTTTCATTCCATCAAAATGTCCGAACCACCTTAACTGATTTCTTTCGCATATGTCAATTAGTGTCTCTCCTATACAACATTCTTTGAGGATTATCTTGGTTCGGACTTTGTCCATCAGTGTTTTCCCGCATATTGTGCGCACAGGTTTTATGCCAATCGCCTTAATTTTACTCTTGTTCTTTGCTTGACATGTCCATGTCTCGCTACCGTATATTACAGTCGGTACAAATATAGAATTATGTATGGCCATTTTAGCTCTTTTTTATATGTTTTTATTTCTAGGAATGAACCAAAGCAGAAAATATAAAACGACGCTCAAAACTGATGCTAACAGTAGGACGCAGTCAGATAGAATATGTAAAACCGGCCACGCGTGTTTCTTGTCGTAGGACAAGAACTGTACTAACTGCCCCCGCCTATACCGAGGCCGCACAAGGTCACTTCTTATTTCTGTCTCATATTCGAGGACTTTTCATATTTTTTAAACACAAAATCTAGCTTGGGTACTTGCTCGGCTACGCAGAGTTGAATTTTAAAAACTTTCAAACTTTCAAATAAGATACAAAACTTAGCGTCTTTAACAGCAATATTTCCGAAAAATGGTCTAATGATAAACCTCTGATACCTATGGCATACATGAATTCTTGTAAATAAGCTATGAGAAATTCAAACATTGTTGGATTTAGAATCTCCCCCCGCATGACTCCTTTCGATACATCTATCGATACAGAGATGCCCTTATTTCCCTTGACCGCAATATTAGCTTTAGAGTAGAAATCTATTACCAATGTAATGAATTTCGACACACAACATTTCAAAATTAATTTGTTCCATAAAATATTGTGACTAACTGAGGGAAAGGCCGCTTTAAAGTCAGCATAGAGTACAGAACGTTTGCCTCCGTTCCATCTCAGGCGATTTTGAATTATTGCATTAATGGTTAAGATCTAATCCTTACAACCTCTTCTCCTTTTGATACCTGTCAAGAAAGGGGATAACTTCCTCTTTCTTATTTATCATTCTAAGAAATGTTTGTGACCACAATATTGGAACCTTTCCTTCATCAATTATTTTATCAGATAAGGAGTTCAAGTAGAGGATCAGATTGCCAGGCAAATGTGTCAAAAAGTCATAATTAATACCATCCACACCAGGGGCTTTACCATTTTTTGACGGTTTTAAGCTTGAATTACTTTCATCTAGAGCAGTATATGAATCAAGATAAGGATTTTGATCTTTCTTATTCCATTTATTTTAAAAGAAGGAGGACAATGACAAAAAATACGGTCGTATACAAGGGGACGGAGGGGGGGCGGGGTAGTCTAAAGTTGGTAACGTAGTTTATGGACGAACTTTATGGCCTATTTAAATCAAAACTCATAAATATAACTAATTATTAGTGAAATTGTACAAATTTAAGTAACGAAAATTAGGGCACTGAAGGTTAGTAAAAAATTACTAATTCGACTAGTCAAGACATTTGACAATACAATAGTGAAAAACAACTAATTGCTTGATGAAATTATATAAACTCATTCAAGACTGTATTCAATAATTTAAAAAAGTTATAGATATGAAAAGCGTGCAAAATAAAAAAAAAATTATTCGAACGACGCGATCGTGTTACATTTTTGACTCTACTAAAATAATGAGAAGGCCATATTCAGAAATTGTTAATGTGACCTACACTGTTTCCAGTTTCAAACATTTTAACGGTTATACATGGTTTTAGTTTTCCATATCAAATTGAAATTTTCAAAGGCAGCGTGGATTTATAAATAACATATTGCCTGCAAGGCTGTGAATAAATAATGGCTCGTCTCACGAGAAAATATCAAGAAAGTGGAAAGTTTTATCTTCTGTCGAAGATTGATGAAAAAGTGTTTAAAAATCAATTCTGGTCCTTAAAAGTTGTTATGCATTAAAATTGATGTGAACAATGAAGCAAGATAGTTTATGAAGAATAATAAATGTTATTAATGAAAGGTAAATGTTTTGCAACAGTTTTAGCGAAAATTATGAAACTGGTTAGCCTGAATTATTTTTAATTAACAAATCTACTATCTGGACGATTTTTCCTCTTAAAAATAGAAATTTTTTAACAAAAATTTACGAAAAGAAGTTTTCATTCGCTCAGAAGATTTCTTTTTGATTTTAAGATATCTAACCCTGATATAGATAATGTACAAGTTTTACATTTTTTTTTACCACGAGATTCTCTGGTTTAACTATGCAAATATGTCCATTCAATAAAATAATAATTCATTGATAACTCTGTAAATTGCCAATGGTTCATTCTACAAAAAAATAACTGCAAGAGGTAAACAAATTTTATTCCTTGCAAGAGATGACCTTTAATTCTGAAACAAAACAAAAAAAGGAATTTACAAAAAATATTTAAGTCAATGTATGCCATGCGCAAGTTTCTTTGAGGTTCACGAGCTTGCGTCATGACAACAGCGTCTATGGTGACTAGATCTCTACTGCCTCGCGAGTTTTTACAACATACTTCTTGTTCTTCTTTGAAGAAGTCATTCTCGTCACAGTGAAAAATACGTTATCTGCAATGATAGCTGTAAGGCATTTATAAATTTTTGGAAGACAGGCTATCTGTCGAAATTCGAATACATTTGGAGCGTCTGTATTTTTAGGCTACATATATGTAGTGGCTTTGAGCACAAAGCCAGGCATCAGGTCAGGGTTTCGATGATCTTCTGAAAACACGTTGACTACGCAGGATGCACACTCTTTAGGTACTTGTGCCAGAAGTTGAGTATTATGTCCAAACCTAGAGCTTTCCAGATACTCGCCCTTTTCAAAACTGCTAAAACATCTGAAGCCCTGATATTATTCAGCTCCATTTCAGGGTTATTTCTAGCTCATGCTTTCACTAGTTGGAACTGCGCAGCATCTAAATTGCTTCTGTTCGTTTTTTCCCAAACACCCGACCAGTAGTTAGTCATATCTTTCAATTAAGGGACTTCGGTGTCTTGATGGTTATTTTGCTTTATACTTCGTTTATAATAAAACCTTCTTTCCAGTATTGCTGGGGTCAATGTCTTGATGTACCGAGGGCTAATGATTTTATTAACATGGTGTATCAGCTTTCTGCTTTTATTTCATAGTGGATCTCGATCCCTTCCTGGGGCCAAGACTGCATTTGTAGGCCTTGTTCTGCAGTCCAACGTTCTAACGGCTGCCACAGCTGCACAATATACAAGAGTTTGCCCCTTTAATGCTGAATGCAGATCCTTTCCGATTTTCGTCTTGGGCAAAGAATGCCTTTCTGTTAGTTCTACATGTCTGAACTCTAGTATACTATCACCAAAATTCCTCTCAAGGTGCTGTAGTTCTTCCCCGATTTCGCTGTTCACATCATCGTAATTAATGCCCGGATGTGGTTCTAGTAGATCCGGTATTTGATGAACAATTTTCCTAGTACCTATTCTTCCAGCTTTAATCAGGTTTTCATTGTCCACATTTTTCAAAGGAAGTTCACCAATAGGAAGCTGCTGTTCCACTTCCATTTCAGTAGCAGCTATTTCAACAGCCGACAGCGATCTGTTTACAGATATTTAGCTTTTTGTCTATGGTGCTCTCTCCTTACACTTTGGCCACTTTTCTCTGCCAAAAAATAAAGGCGCATAACATTTCAGTTCATATGGTATGCCCATTTTAATCGCCTTCTTGGTTGTTGAACCCCTGTTTCTGTCTCTGGTGGAATTAGGCCGTCTGCCTCTGGAGGATGTGGTGATGCTGGATCATCATTAGGTTGCGCTAAAACAGGGATATCGCCGTTCGCTCTTCTTCCAGGAATACGAGTGACACTTCGAGAGGACACCAGAATAGATGAGAATATTGAGGAGGAGCAAGCAACTCTTTTCTTGAAAAAACAAGACGACTCAAGAGGCAGATCCCGAGAATTTATTGCCGGAATTTGAGTTGAAAACGAAAAAGCCAAAAAAAGCGCAAAAAAGAGAGCTGTTATTGAGAGGGTGACCTGGTAGCTATTCTTCGTACACAAGGATGACTGGCTGTTTGGAATGGTAAAGGTGTAAATGATCTTAAAGAAAGATAATAATTACGGGAAACAATGCACGATAGGAAGCTGAATATTGTATGTGTACTCGAAACAAAGAAAAAGGGATGCAACAGCAGAGTGATAGAAAACGGGGAGTTGACAAAACGGACTCGAGCTATGGTTAGAAGTAGGTAGCCGAGGAGTTAAACAGTGGTCTGGGATAAGAATTTACTGTTCATAATGGGCCACAGGTCGTAGTTCTCAACCGATTTGGAAGTTTTTCTTAGGAATGCTCAGCAATGAATTTTTAAGACAATTGTGGTTTCCTATTTTTTAATTTTCTTTACAGAGCAGCAATATATAAACAAATGAAGTGACAAAATTGGGCACTTCAGGTTTGGAAATTTTTATCTCAAGGAAAAATACAGCTAGAAACTCACTATCAGCCGGAATTATCGCACCTGATTTCATAAAACATAATTAATTTTAATAATGGTTAGCTTAATTATTATAAAAAAACTTATAAACAAATTCTTTTTTAGCATAGATTATCAATGACTATTTTCATAAACATTAATATAAACAAATTCTTTATATTTGAGTCTTTTTCATAGTTGAATTGATTTTTATGACAAATCAAACAAGTCACCCAATCGGCCGTGTCCTCGTAGAAAAAAAATGGTTTTTTCTTCAATTATTATAGGAGTGACATTTATTGTGATGACTTACCAACGAATTTGAATAATAAATAATTTATGTGACTTTCATGAAAAATTTTTCAATGAAAACTAAGATTTATAATTTTTACATTTAAAAAGGACGGGTTTTCCTCTGAAATTATCCGACAGTAAACTAGTATTTGTTTCATGCCTCATTTCATGAAAAACAAATGGAGAACAAGTAAAAATGAGGTGCAATGACGCTGTACTTGAGTCTTCATAAGTCACTTATCCTTCATTTGTTTTGTACATAACTTCATGAAAAACAAATGAAGAACAAGTACACCGCTAGGTGAATGTCTCTGGCACGCGCTTTCACAAGAGAAATCATAATTTTCGTTTATATAACTGAGAGAGGCTGTGTTGAAATGATCTTCATATGATTTTCTTGGAGCGTCATTTAAATATATCTTATGCAGGTTTGTAAATTTCAGATACTTGTATTATTATTTCTGATAAAACAATGGATACGGTTGTGCTGCGTCAGAAGGTCCTTTGTGATTTTCTTATTGTCAATGAGAGTACTGACGTGCATGATTCGTTATGTAAAAATTTTAAGAAGTTAAGAAGTTAAGAAAAAATGGAAAGAATGTTCAAGTATAAAAAGTCGGTTTCAAAAGACGTTCGAAAAGTGGGTAAACAATGACTTCGTTGTTACTTTTTCTAGGACAAAATCAAAAGTAGGAAGGAAAAGTTCTGATACGAAGTTCGAAGATGCTTCTGCTGCGACAAAGAGGCGAAAACTCGATGATGTTATCACGAGTTGTGTGCACTTCTTGATACATGCAACTCTTTAGATAACCCCATAAATAGAAATCCTGCGCCGTAAGATCTGGCGATCTGGTAGGCTAATTTACCGGATCTCCTCTACCCAGCCACTGCCCACTGAATGCGCGATTGAGTACCTCTCTCGCAATTGCCGAATAATGTGCTAATCAAACATTCATGGACCATGGACGCTGATGCTCAATTTCACGCAACCAGTCTGGATTTTGTACACTCCAATAACGTATGTTGTGCCGATTAAAGTTACCATGGTTGGTGAAAGACGACTCGTCTGTGAACAGTACTCGAAAAAAGAAATTCGGGTTTCCTTGTATGTGCTGAACCGCCTATTAACAAAATATCACTTGGTTCTAAAAATCATTGCCATGAAGTTCTTGATGTAGTGAAATATGATAAGGATATTTAGTAAATTTTAATACCTTCCAAACACTGGATAGAGACATTGCGGAATCGCGGCTTAAGTGTCGATTACTAACATGAGGGTCATGATTGACTGCAGCTGAAATCGCGATTTCATTATCAACTCCAGTAACTGTTAATCGACGCTTCCCTTTTTTCGGTTGTACACTTCCGTCAGTGATGAAGTTTTGAACAACCCGGTAAAAGAAAGCGCGTGAAGGAACACTTTCTGGAAAGCGTTGAGCATAAAGCGTTAGAGCGTCATTGATAGTCCTGCCACTTTCTCCATAAATGAGATTAATTTCAATCTTCTGTTGTTGAGATAGCATTTCCATTATAAAAGTAATGAAGTCAAGTAATGAAGGAATACAAAGATACCCAAACCAACTGAAACGAACGTGACCAATAGCAATAACCCAAACGAAAGCTAATAATCGCGACCAACTAAAATGAACTTGCCTGATAGTGCGCGGATTTAAGATTTTTTTCTGTCTATAACTTTTGATTTTCAATCGTTTAATCACATCATATCCCGATTTCAATATGCAAGGAAGATCGGGCAAGATGCTCGATAATATTTCTAGTTTGAGTTTGACATTTCGCGTAAATCTCAAAAATAAGGAAGCAGAATTTGAACATTATGGAAGTGGAATCACGACGAATAAGAAGGCCAAAAAGAACCATCGTCAATTTTAAGCTGATCGAAATAATTATTTGATATATCAAGAAATAAAGTATAATGATTTCACAAAATCTCACCAATTATTTTATTGAACATTAGGTTATCAAATTGTGAACAAATATAACACTTGAAATGGTAGAGAATATAAAGGAACTAGTCTTATTTCTCATAACCACTGAAACAAGAAAACAAATATAATTTTTTTTTTCAAACAGAAATGAAATTCAGTTTATCAACAAAATTATTTTTAGCACGATGAAACAAATTAAAATATATCGTAAATCTCCCAGTAATCTTGATTATCATGATAACCGCGAAACTTAGTTATAATTTGCATATATTGTTAAAAAATACAGTGAAGCCTCACATATTTCTGTCTTTCTTATTTCTGGTCACCTTTATTTCCCGTCGGCTGTAGACGGTTATTTCTATTTGCGCAGTTCCGGAAACTCCCACAACGGTCCCGGTATATTCTCCTTCGCGTCAGTGGGTGACTGATTAAAAAAAAGAGGCCCGAAGGGCGGGAAGCCCTGAATTGAGTATTTTTTCACGACGTCATGGGGATACGTCTCACGACGTTTTTGAGAAAATATTATAAACGTAAAAGTCATAAATGTACAAATAGTAATATTTCTCAAATGTAGAATCTATTTTTTTAGTCATGTTCCTTTTTTTGTCGATTCACGACCTTTCAGTTTCACGAAATAAAATAAAGTATCCCAAATGTCAGGTTTGTGGTACTTTAACCTCAAATTTCGGACAGTTGCTTCGCGAAACTGAAAGTTCTCCAACCGATAAAAGCATGAAGAAACAGAAATGCGCAAATGCATTCTACACTTGAAAAGATTACAATTCAGACGTTTATAACTTAGCTTTACGCAAATTGTCGTACGCCAACAAAAAAACTTCAAAGACACTTGAAAAACACTCATGCGTGCATGCAGCCTGACGGATCGCGACTTCTTCAACTGCGCAATAAGCCGAGACAGCCTGAACCGTTTTTACTTGGAATGCATCATATTGCGTAATATTCGCGACTGACTCGGCGCACTCGGCCCTTCCGAGGCGAGAGTCGCAGCCGTCTCTCGCCCTACGCGCTGAGAAACTGCGTGGGCCAGCAGTTGTAGGAATGTTGAGTGTATTTATTTGTATTATTGTCCACTTCAAATCATTCGCGCTTTTCAGCTGAAAAAGTAACGACAGGCGGCGCATCGATACAAGAACGAGGCAGCCAATGAGCGTCGTTGATAAAAATAAACAGCCAAATCCCGGTAAGGGTGGGGCCCCTTCCAGCTTAGAAATAAAAGAATCGTTTCGTTTCAAGGTCAGGAAAAAGGTGAGTTGTCACTGTATATTAAAAGAAACATTCAATAATGAAAACAATTTATTTTCAGAATTTTATAGTAGCAAATACAATTTCAAATCATTCAAATTAAATAAAAGGAAAGAAAATTGGCACAGGTAGCACCGAAGTAGGGACTCGCCTACCCACCAGCGCCCAACGAAAAATTTCGTCTTTCTGCATCTTTCTAAATATTTACAAACTAAGTATATTTCTACCTTAATTATTCATAAAAAATGTACCATTTTAAATCACTTTTTAAAGATAAAATAAAAGTCCGCTCCTAAAATAATGTGATTTGACAACTTCAAACCGTTTAAAAATAAATTTGTTATTTCTTTACCAAAATATAATCTTTCTTTCAACATATAGGGATGTTAAATCAGAATAAATATTTGAACAAAAAAAAGCATTCTGTATCGAGGAAATGAAAATTAAAGGTTGCAATATCACAGCGGAATGACAGATATTTTTGATAATATCTGAAAAAAAGAAAGTATTTTTCTTATTAAATGATAATAATTCTAAGAAAGATGAACAACTTTCCAAACAACTATCAAATTTATTAATTTTTTTAAAGCTGTGAAAAAAGTCTCTCTAGTTCCGCTGGGATTCGAACGCCAGATCTTTCAGATTTCCGGTCTGATGATCTAACCAATTCAGCTACGGAGAGACGAGAAAGTTTTCTTTACAACTTCTACAAGTTGAATGTCGACGTCAATCAATGAACTTGCAAGATTTCAAACATGAGAGTTTTTATTAATTCATTCTATTTTTTTTAACAGTGAATTATCTAAATAATATGATGTTAATGTTTTTTGTCTATATGGTCGATAATCAATATTTTTGTGAATATTGAATTATTATTTTTTTCAAGCTGTGAAAAAAGTCTCTCTAGCTCCGCAGTTTGAAATCTTGCAAGTACATAGAATGACGTCGACATTCAACTTTTATAAGTTGTGAAGAAAACTTCCTCGTCTCTCCGTAGTTTAGTTGGTTAGAGTATCAGAACGGAAGTCTGAAAGATCTGGCGTTCGAATCCCAGCGGAGCTAGAGAGACTTTTTTCACAACTTTAAAAAAATTAATAAATCAATATTCACGAAAATATTGATCATCGACCATGTAGACAAAAAACATTAACATCATTTTATTTATAATCAAATAATATTTTTTACAATCAAATAATATTATTGTACAATCTTTTTCAAATCGAGGACTTGCATGTTGGTGGCAAAAGTGAGAACATGTTCAGTGTCAGGTGGTTAGAGGATTTTGCAGAATTTGTGTGGAAGGAGTGATTGGAGTATGAGGTGGAAGCCTACAAGGTGAGTAGGGTTGTGTGGGGTGAATTGGGAAGATAGAAAGGGATTTTCAGCGTGGGTGTGAGGTAGGATTTAGCTTTTCAGAGAAAGTGATGCTAGGTTGGCAAGGAGTCGGTGGAGTGTGTCGTCAGGAGTCTGGGGCCTTCAAGGGGTCAAGGGTGGTTCCCGCAGAGTTGAGGGATCTCAGGGGAGAGAAAGGGGTGTATGCAAGGGCTGTGAGGAATTGGAAAAAAGGGAAATAAATGGAAAATTTGGCGGTAATATTCGGCACTATTCTCCAGAGACATCTGTCGGTTGCGGAGGGGCCTGCATGGAGAGGTCCCAGTTACCGACGGCAGAACGGGAGGCGTGCAGTGGGAGTGCTGGCAGTGCTGGTAGTGAAATTGACGGGGAGGAAATCCACGTGGCACGACGGCCAACAGCGCGTGGTCGGGTTTAGAGCGACGAAGCGGAGAGAGGGAGAAAATGGAACGGCGGGAACGAAGGAAGCGAGAAGGTCAGAGAGAGTGTGTCAAGCGCAAGTGATGGGGAGGATCTCTTGAAAAGAAAGAGAGACAGGCAAGAGAGTTCGGAGAAAAGCGAGGTAGAGAGTTCGTTTAAAAAGAGCGAGAGGACACGTAGGTCACCCCCCCCCCCAGAAAAAAAATGGTGGGAAAGTCGGAGGAGGCTCTCGGGTTGCTGTTAGACGAGATCAGGGGGCTGAGAGAGGACATATGGGGGACTAAGGAGCAGATGGAACGCATGAGGCAGAACTTGAAAATCAGAGATGAGAAATGGGAAAAGGAGATGAAAGAGCTGAGGGAGCGAGTAGAACGGTTAGAGAGGGGTAGGAAAGAAGAAGACGTTAAAATAAAGCAGATGGAAGAGAAATTAGAGGGTGGAAGGAAAGGACGGAGAAAACGCTTAAAAAGGTGGAGGGCAGGGTGGAAATGGAAGTTGTTGACGGTGCTCGGAGGGGGGGGCCAGATTAAAGGTATTTAGGAGAGGGTAGAGAATATGATACAAGAGAAAGTAGGAGAGCGTAGGAGTGAAAAGGAGGAACGGACCGATAGGGAAAGGATAAGGTCAATGGAGATGAGAATGGTGAGAAGAGATAAGGCAGACAGGAGAAATAATATTGTAATAAGAGGGTTGAAAATAAAAAGCGGTGAAGAAAGGGAGGGCGTGAAAGCGCTGCTACAGAGCATAGGGTATGTTAGAGGGATAGTAGGGAAAGTTGAGTTGGAGAGGAGGAAGAAGAAGGAAGTGGCGATTGTGCAGTTGGAGAGCTGGGCAGAAAAGTTTGTGGTAATGCCAAATAAGAGTAGGATAAAGGACAAGGGGGTTTTCATCTATCACGATTTGACGAGAAAGGAATAGGATGTGCAGAGAATGCTGTACGACAGGGCTAGGAGAGAGAGGAGTGAAGAGAGATCTACGAAGGTGAGATATCAGAAACTAAGAATAGACGAGAAAATGTGGGTGTGGGACGAGGAGGAAAAGGGGTCGAAGGAAGTGCAGGGGTGTTTGTTTCGTTGGAAGTAGGGGGTAGGGGCAATGCAGGGTAAAGGAGTAGTGAAGGTGCTTTACTGGAACGTAGCAGGGATAAACAAGAAGGAGGGAGAGTTCTGATGGTATATCCAAGAGTTTGATGTCATGGGAATGGTAGAGACGTGGGTAGAAAGAAAGGAATGGGATAGAATAGAGCAAAATCTGCCAAGGGGATATAGGTGGAGACTCCAGGAGGTGGTCAGAATTAAGAAGAAAGGAAGAGCTAGTGGGGGTATTATAAAGGGCGTTAGAGAATAATTAGAGGAAGTAGTTCATGGAGAGGGAGAGGGGGAGGGAGTGCAAATGAGAGAATAAAAGATAGCAGGGGTAAGATGTAAGTCTGTGACAGTGTACAATAAGGAAGATATGGAAAGAATTAAAGAAAGGGTGGAAGACTTGCTAGGTGAAAAAGAGCAGGGTATGGTGGCACTGGGCTGGGACTTTATTGTAAGGATGGGAGGGAAGGGTGCCTTTCGAGGGAAGGAGAGAGCTTCGAAAGGAAATCGAAGGACAAGTTAGTAAATAAGAAGGGGGAGATTCCAAGGGACTGGATGGAGGATAGAGGCTGGGCGGTGGCGAATGGTATGGCAACGGGGGATGAAGAGGGAGAATACACATATGTAAGAAAATATTATGCTTCATCATTTAGAATTGAAAATTACTGCCATAATTATTTTTAATTTGCTGAAAGTGAAATTACCTCACTTTTCTAAAAGTTGATCAATATACATATGAAATTTAATCTGCAGCCTCTTAATTATTATTTCATGGACCAAGTTTTTAGATTTATCATACAAATGTATAGTAAATGTATATTAAAATTTCAAACATTTTTAACAGTGTACGTTTAAATTGGTAAGAATTCTGATCTCAAGTTGTGCAATACATATTGTTATATATCTTGATTTTAAGTACATACAATAAAGAGAAAACTAATAAAAAATTTATAATCACTTCTTTCGAAATGACAAAGTAAAACCACTTTTGTACATGTAATTGCAAAAAATATATTAATCGATAGAAAAACATATCAAATACGAAGCTTCTCAATTTAATTTCATGAATTATTTTTAAATTATGTTCATATTTGCATTCAGGTTTATTAAATGTAATAAAAAATGTCACTTCATTTTCAATGCATGTTTATAAAATTAACATCAACCACAGTGAAATTTATTCAGCCACCAATAATATTTTATGTGCAAGCAATTGAAACAGGTTTCAGAGTCAATTTCATGAAATTACAATAACTTTTGCTTCAAAATTAAGTTTTGTGTGACTGAAAATTAATGAATATGGTCTCTAATTAATTTTAAAAGCCAAATTTATGAAATTTCAGTGACATAAGTGATTGAAAACTGACTGAAATTTCAGGAAATTTCTAACAGTTCATTGGGAAGAAGAATCAGCTAAGAAGTGATCCAGTGAGACTGAAATAGATGTAATTTTTAAAGAGGGAAGTGAGCCGAAAGAAGAATAATAAACGTATTAGCAAATATGGAAATAAATATTATCTTCTTAATGAGGAATAAAATAAAAAAAGTAGGAAACAGAGTAGGAAAGGAGAGATTTGTTGGAAAAATGGAAAGAGAAATAAAATTAAAAATGAATTGGAAAGGTAAAAAAAGTGTTATAATAGTACGGTTTCAGAAAGAAAATAATTGAACAAAGTGTATTCATTTTGGAGATACTATTGTTATAGATGCTGCTTTCTGGGAAAATGATCGGAAATTCAGTCTGCCGATATTTGGAATCGGGAACATCCCTCGAAAGACTTCCTAAAGTGGTTTTCTCTTTTCTGCTAAGAGGTAACGTGTCTTAAGAAATTCGATATGGCACGGTGCCAAATCCACTAGCTACCATCTTGACCCTGCTTTTCAATTAATCGATTTAAGCGAGTGCCGTTGACAATAAGAATGTGTGAAAATTACAAAACTAATGAAACACGCGAGAAAATCGAATTCTCTTCTATATAAATCGTCCATTTAGAATTCTTTATATCCTCTTTTCTTTTTAACTTTCTACGATAAGAGAAAACTAATAAATTCAATATGTTTTTATTTCTTTCTTAATTATTTTCAGTATTTTTATGAACATTTGCAGTGATTAGAAATAACGAGTTTCTTTTAAATATTTACTGTAAATAGTTACTTTAAAGTCCCTTGAAATCTTTTAACATCGGTTAAAATCCTTGAAATTCCGTGAAATATTTCGAAATATTACGAGATCCTTTGAAATTTGTGAAATACCTTTAAATTCATTAAAATCTTTAAAATCCACGGGAATCTTTCTGTATCTTTCGAAATCCCTTAAAATGAAATCTATTAAAATAACTTAAATTCCATGAAACTTCCTCAAAATTCTTATAATTATTCAAAATCACATATCCAATATGGCGGAACAAAATATAAAAAAAAGTCTGATTACGAATCTAAAGACAAAATTCGAAATAGCGTATACCATACTTATTTTTAATTTTTTGCTTGCCATAGCGGATCCGTGATTTAAAATTTTTGAATTTTGACTTAAGATACGCAGTCAGAAAAAAAAACGCCCCGGAGGACCTAATTTGAAGCTACGGGACCAATTTCTTCATTTCTTAACCCCACATATTAGATCCACCATTTTGAATTTTGACTTCATATTCGTAATCAGCGAACCAAAAACCTCCTGAAAACCCATTTTGAAGCAACGGGACTTATTTTTAAATGTTTTGTTGGCCATATTGGATCCGTCTTTTTGAATTTTAGAATTTTGAACACAGATTTGTAATCAGCGACCCAAAAGAGCCTATATATGTTATTTGCAGCTAATTTCCTATTGTTGATTAGTCACAATTACATTTAGTGTGTGAAAAGACTTTATTTTTTCACGTTGGTTATTTATAAAATCAATTCCGTTAAAAATAAAATTTTTTCAAGGTTTCTTAATATCACATAAAGTCCTATAATACTTTTATGTAACTTGCTTTTTGTTCTTGTAATTTGTTTAAAACTATGTGAAAAATAATTAAAAACGGGATAAAAAAGGTGCCATTTATGTATGTCACCATGCCACAAAGGGTTACAATCTTTCGAAATCCGACGAAATCATCGAAACCCCTTTAAATCTTTTACAATTCCTTTACAAATTTTGAAACCTTATACAAATCCTTTTAAATGCCTTTAATCTTCGAAATCCCATAAAATCTCTGAAAACCGGTTAAAATGCTTGAAATTCCATGAAATCTTTTTAAATCAGTTAATATTCTTGAAATTCAGTGAAATATTTCGAAATATTACGAGATCCCTTGCAATTTTTTAAATCCCTTCAAAATTCATTTAAATCTTTAAAATCTGTGAAAATATTTCCAAATCTCTTGAAATCCCTTAAAATATAATGAAATCTATTAAAATAGTTTGAAAGGCATTAAACTTCCTCAAAATTCTTTATAATATCTGGAAATATTTTGAAATTCTTATAAATCTTTTAAAATATTATGAAATCCTCTAAAACCCGTGGATATGTGATGAAGATCAAGAATTTTTAATCGCTTGAAATCTTTTGATATCTCGACTACAATGAAAATAATTGATATATTCTTGATATATTGAGTGAAAAATAGAGAATCTCACGTAAGAAGAGGGGGGGGGGGTCATACAAATGTTATGAATCCTTACAATAGGGAAAGGTTGTTTAAAATTTCAAAAATCATCCTTACGCAATATTCTTCAATATTATAGTTATAAAATAATGTTAGTTTGAGTTTCATCAGAAAATGTTGTCATTAAGATTAAGCTTCTTTTAAGCTGTAATTCAGCTTGGAATCTCTATCCAGAGCCAATATGATTATAATAATAATTAATTGAAATGAAAAATTACCATTTGTAAAGTACATGTTGAAAAATACTGATGATTTTTTTAAAATTTCTGGTACCTCCTTCAAAGTCTAGGTATTGAAAGCTGAGGGTAATTTTTTCTGTTTTTTCACACAATGACTGTCACAGTAAAGACACCAAAATTTTCACGAAAATTAAACTGACATCATTTTACAACTATAAGATTGAAGATTTTTTTTTACTATGACTTTTTCACCCGACTTTATGTAGTTTCTTTTAAAAAGTTACCCATAACTGAATATTTGGACGTTAAAAAAAGAAGAAATGAAGTTTGTGGTGGAGTCAAATTAGGACTTTTTAATGTTTTTACTATATGCAATGTAAGCTTAATTAAATTCTGTAATATTTAAATGAGGAAGAGAATGTATAGCGACAAGAAGGATAACATTATACGATGTATACGCCATTGATTGTCTGTGTCACTGAAGCCTGTTCTGAATAGTCGAAGGTGCCGCGAAGGCGCGAGATATTCTCTCCAGCATCCATCTGGAGCATGCTCCTCGACGAAGATTCATTAAGAAAACAATGCTCAGAGTCAGGTCGCTCAATTACACTCACGCTAAACCAGACACAGCCGTGTAGAAAGTCGTTATCACAAAGTTTGCATGAAAACGACCATTTTTTTCTCACAAGTAGAAAAACCAAGACAAATGTCTTTTGTCCATTTTAATTAAAGATTTTTTAGAGATATAATGTAAAAATTAGAATGGTCTCTGTATAAATTAAATACTTTCTTATCAATCAAGAGTCCCCAGTTTAAATCGTAAAATTTCGACTTGTATTTGGTTGAAATTTCGAAGACTCCACTGCAGAGAGTTCCAGTTCTGGGTCAGTCCGTATACAGCTCGAACTTGCGTTCTGTTCGTATACAGTTCAAAGTCATTTCATTCGATTTTGAGTTTTTATGATAGCATGAATAAATAGATCATTTTTGCGTCATCTGATAAAATATTACACAATTCAGTACGATATTAAAGAAGAATTTTTTTAAAACTAAGTTTTTTACTCTTTCAATTTCGCAGCTAGAATGCTCCAACTCGGGTCAAGAAATTGAGAAGCAGGGTTGCAAATATACATGTACGAAATAATGATTGAAAGCAGTGTGAAATGTACGAAGATTTACCTTTTTTGGTACGATGCACTATATTTGAAAATGAAATCTTATAGCCTTTTCAGGAAAACGTTGTTCCTACGCAAATATAATATTTTTTCTATACAAAATATTTTCTACACAGAATATTTCCTACATCGAATTGAATACTGTTATATTTTTCCCACGCAAAATATTTTCTGCAGAATATATTTTACACAGGAATAAATAGTAACTATTTTATTCTGAAGATATTCTCAAAATATTGTACACAAAAATATGATGTCCAATATTTTTCCTACACAAAATATATTCTACACAACATATTTAAAATAGTAAATGAAATATCGACGCCTTCATTTCATACTGCTCCATGTCGCGTTTATTCACTGTACCGCTCTGCGTCGTGTACCGCTTTAGGTTTGTTTTACCAAGTTTTCAGAAGAGTCGATTACAGATTTAAATACATACCAAAATCCAGAAATACGGACGAAAATTATGAAAAGGGTTGTAGTAAATTTCTCAGATTCTAACCTACAAATTTCCATTAAATTGTTGTCAAACTTGATGTTAGCTAATATAAAAAGGTTAATAATAAGCAGTGCTGTTTTCTCAAAATACAAGTATTGAAAGGAATGAAGAAAATATAAATTTTTTGTATTCGAGATCATAAAGAAAAATTAAAGACAATATCAACTGCAAATTATTTTAAATGGAACAACAATTTTAATAATAATGTTCAACATATAATTAAAAGAATTGGTTTACGTTTCAAATATAAATATTTTTATAAATACAGTGAACCCCGGAGATATGATCGATTTTGGGGCTGACCCTAAACCGAACTCCCCGGAGTCATGATCACTCCAAACGTAAACAGTCAGGGGTTTATGAACCGTTTCCGGTGAATTTTACTGCGTAGTAACAAATATTTTGAAAATTGTTTTTCTAATACGGACACAAGGGTGAACTAAATATTTAACGGGAATGAGAAAGAAAGTTTGCTGTTACACGTTAAAATAAATGTGTTTCCTGCTTACGTACATAAAACGTTTGCGGGTCGTTGAGCATCTCGTTTAAAAGGAGAGCTTTCTCTTGAGTAATCGGACCATATACTCTGTACTTGATTAAACCATTCGAAGATAGTAGCATACAAAAGCACATCACCTTTTTTACCAAAACACCTCGTAAAACAGTTCAAGTGGGAAGCTCGCACTCTGCGTAATCGCATAATGCATGCGACGCAGTTTCATAAACAGACAGACGAAAAAGTTATTTATCAGAAAATCACTTACTTTCATAAATATTAAATCAACTGTCCACGAAAGACACAGTTTTCACAATTCTCACGTCAACACTTGCCAGTTTGAGGTTGGGACTCCCGATGCCTGATGTCGATCGGACCTCTCTTTCTATCATATGAGATAGACAGAGACGATCCGATTGTGTTCCAATGACTGGTCTTTTCGTTTCGAAACGATCATACTCTCTCTCTCTCTTTCTCTCTATCTCTTTCTCTCTATCTCTCTGTCTATCAAATGCTTCTTCTTCTTTGTTTTCTTTGTTGAATCGTAAAGCCTGTTGGCGACTGACAACGACAGCGCCACCAATTCAGAAGAAATTTGAATTTGAATGAAATATTAACGAGAAATCTTATAGTAAACAATAATTTTAAACCGTAGTATAACATTGTTGATTATCTTGAATCGATATTCACTTCAGTTGGCTTCAGATAGCTTCTAGCATCGGAGCCCCACTGCTGTAAAAAAATAGCAAACTCAATCAAATTTATGGTCAAGAAATTATGAAATAATTCATATATACAAGTGTGTGTTCAAAACAATATTTTTAGTTTTTCTTTCTTTATATTGACATTTTTGTCGATAACATTATTCAAATGTGTACTACAACATAAGAAATTTTTTGTAGTTCTCTCGAATATTATTACATGAAAGTTAAAACCTGGGAATGATTTTATACTTATAGAATTATTAAATTTAAGATATAAATATATACTGTATTAAGGTATAAAAACACTTTGCATAGTAATACTTTTTAATTATATCTACCATTTGCGAAATAAGAAATCCTTAGTAAGTGCTAGTCACTACAGATGTAATATTAATCAGGTTCTATGTAATAATAATAAACATAACCTTTTAAGCCAATGAGATAAACTTGAAAGTTGAAAATTTTGTACAGTATCAATCATTATTTCGCATTTTTATGTTTCTTCCAATGATTCTAAATTTTTTCAAACGAGCTGATGCTATCTTTCTCGCAAATCGAAGAAAGTAACTAGTTTCGTTTTCTTTTCTTTTTCTCCTTAAATACTGTGTAGAAATACATCATATAGCAGAAGACGTAAAATGACCTGTTTTTTTATGTTACTATAAAATGTTGAATTCGTCTAAAATCGACCTAGATCCGTACAGTGACTAAACGCAACACGGAGCGGTAAGTCAGTAAACTCATCTACGATGAAAGTTGGTTCAGTAACGATTACTGTAGTTTTTAGTTCTTCTGCGGAAAAAAAACAGATTATGATTTTTTTCACTAAAAAATCATTTTAAAAGGTCATAACTTTTTAACTATTTACACTAGAACATTATTTTTTTTCAATTGCTGCGAAATTTGTGAACATTCTTTTCGATTCTTAGAACTTTCACGCAAAATGCAACTGAATTTTTTAATCGACAATTTTTGGACGTAAGAAATTTGAGTAAAAGGTTGATAAAATTTTCTAGAGAATTGTCGAGCCCGATTTTTAAATTACTTTTTCTTTTTTTTTATTAATAAACAAATAACAAAAAACTGGCCATTCCTTCTATTTGGCCTTCCCGGTGCTCGTCAATAACAGGAAAATTCTGTCAATCACCTACGTTTCATAGAGTAACATTGGTTTATTGAGTTTGTTTAAAAAAATCATAAAATTTGTCAACTCATTATGAATGTTGCTGAAATTATTCTGAAGTTCCCAATTAAAAGGAATTACATACAAAAAAATCTGTCCACAAATGCCTGAATAATGTATTTGTTTATTAATTTTTGTCATAATATTGACCAGAAAAATCTTAAGAGAATTTTTGTCTATTATAATATTGTCTCCATCCTATCTTCTGGCAATATAACTAAAAAAACGTGAAATTATTTAAAATTTTAGAAAACACACTTTCTATAAATAATTTGTCTATACATTTTTTTCTCATTATATCATGATAAACCGTCTTTAAGCTAATGTTACTCCATGAAACATAGTCGACTGCAATAATTTTACTATTGATGACGAGCATAGGGAACGTCCAATAGAACAAAATAATTAGCATATTTAATTTTGTTTAGGATATATTATATCATTATTATTTATTTATATCATATATTATATTATTTATATTACTTATACATATTATTATATTATCAGTATACGTTGTGCAAAATATATGATGAGTACAATATATTTTTGTAGGAATGAGTGCTGCTCCAGCTCTAAGTTACTTGTAGCAAACTTTTCAGCAGAGCCGACTGAATTTTAAAATGTTTTTAAAATTTAAGTTTTCACCTCAATACTGTTAAAAAAACATTTTCTAATAAACGTTTTTATATCAATAAATATGTTAGAATTAATCAATGCAAGTAGTAATGAGTCACTTAGAGCTGTTCACGGGCGTAAAAAACATGGAGTATTATACGGACAGAACCAGAATTGAAACACTCTGCAGTGATGCCGTCAATTTACTAAGCAGCCGTTCAAAAAATACGTCAAGCCATTTTGAAAACTTTTTCCACGCCTCTCCTTCTTCGCCATAGATGGTCACGCAAAGCTTGAAACCCCGTTGTGACGTCACAAATGCGAACAACCCGCCTCCCTTTTTAGTCAAAATTTGTTCTTTGATTTTATTTCATAAACGCCTAAAATATGAAACGCTTAAGGCAACAAGTCAAAATATATTGCATTTCTAACAAAACATATTAATTTTCAACGAAATAGTAGAATTAAAAAAAAGAGAGTATAACGAAAGAGTTAAGTTTTCAACGAACAAAAAATTAATTTCAGACCAAACAATTTAATGTACAACCAAATAGTTGACTTTTCAAGCAAAAAAGTAGAATTTTCAACAAGATTGTTGAATTTTTAACGAAATATTTGAATTTTCAAGCTACAAAGATGATTTTTCAACCAAATGGAGGAATTTTCAAACAAAAAATTGTGAACACAAAGATTAATTTTTGAAAAGATACTTGAATTTGCAACTAATAACTTTTCAACCAAAAGAGATGAATTTTCAATCCAGACAGGCAAATTTTCAACAAAACGGTTAATTTTTGAACACATAGTTGAATTTTCAACCTGAAAAGATGAATTTTCTACCAAATAGTTGAATTAAAAAAAAATTTTATCAACCAAATAGTTGCATTAAAAACCAAATGGTTGAAATTTCTAGTGAAAATGACGAATTTTTTATAAATTAGTTGAATATTCAACCAAATAGTTGAATTCTTAACTTGCAAAGATGAATTTTCAACCAAATGGTCGAATTATTGAACAAAAAGCAATTAACTTTAACCAAAAAAAGAGAGTTGAAATTTCAATCATGAAGGACGAATTTGTTATTTACAAAGATAAAGGTTCAACAAAACAGTTAGATTTTTGATAAAAAATATGACTTTTCAACAAAATAATAAAATTTCGATAAAATAGTTAAATCTTCAACTAAAATGATGAATCTTCACACAAAAAAAATTAGTTTTTAACAAAAAATGTCTACCTCTAACCGCGCTGTTGAATTTTGAGTCAAAATAATAAAATTTTCGAACAAAAAAGATAAATTTTCAATGAAGCACTTCAATTTTTGAGCCAAAAAGATGAATTTTCTACAAAAAAAATTAACTTTCAACCAAATAGTACAATTTTAAACTAAAATAGATCAATTTGAATTTTCAAACAAAAAAAGATGAATTTCAAATGAAAAATTTAATATTCAAATTTTTGGTTAAAAACGGTCAATCTTCAGCTGAAAAAATTAATTTTCAAAAACAAAAAACAGCTATCTTTGAACATAATAGTTCTATCTTAAAGAAATTAAATGAATTTAAAAAAAGCAGTTCAACTTTAAAGCAAGTATTTGAATTTCCAATAGAAAAAAGATGAATTCTCATTGAAAATAGTTGAATTTTCTACTAAAATGCTAAATTTTCAAACAGTGTGACGTGGTTTTGAACATCTTCTAAATGGACTTAGGTATAAATTACAAATCAATTAGCAAATATCAGCAAATATCAATCTGAAAATTAATCAAATGTTTATAATAATGTTGAAAAACATATTATACCAGAAGTATTTTTTTAAAGTACTACGCTCAAGTTTTTCTTCCAAAATTAGATACAATTAACAATGAGCATATTTTACTTCATTTCATAAACCATTCTAAAAACATCTAATAATATATCCTATCCATTCCTATCCTACCCTATCCTATCTCATCCTATCCTACCCTATCCTATCTCATCCTATCCTATCCTATCCTATCATATCCTATCCTATCCTATCCTGGCCTATCCTATACAATCATATCCTATCTTATCCTATCCTGTTCTGTCCTGTCCTACCATATCCTACCATATCCTATTCTATCCTATCCTATCTTCCTACTAGAAAACTAATAAAATAATAATAATAAAATAAACGTTAAATTTTCGAATAGAATCCAACAATGATTAGTTTTCTCCAAATTTGGATGTCTTCCGCAAATCGAAAATACAACTTATAATGTTTTTTTGACTCCCTGGGATGGTACGGTTTGATAGCAGAAGAGACAAAAAGTAAAATAGTTGCTTTTTGTAAGGAAATTCATAATTTTCGAAAAAATGTTTTCTTTTGTGATTATAAGTTCTTGTTTATCATTAGATCTTTGAAACAGGTGCAGGAAATGTTTCCAAACCCATTTTTAATATTTTTAGTGTCTTAAGCAAAAACGAAAATTACAAATTCGTGAGACTAAATTGAAAATTCGAAGGGCCACGATGAAGGCAACCTTTTTTTTAAGTCGAATATTTTATTCTTGAAAGTTTACAAAATAACTTTTAATAGACGAAGTCCCAAAATAACAATTTTACGGTTCTATTAGAAAATTGAACGTCTAGATTTAAAAGTGAGTTTCATGATCAGGTTTCCCAAAATTTCGTTGTCTTCCGAAAGTAGAAAATTTTGTTAACAACTTTTTTCTAATTCCTTGGGATAACAGCTTACTAAAAATAAAACGTTTATTTGATTCCATTACAAAATTCAATTTCTAGGTTCAGGAGCGGTGTTTTCTGGTCATTTTTCTCTATTCTAATATTTAAGTTCTAAAATGGAAAATAATTGCAAATAAGTTTTATTGATTATAAGGACAAAATTCCTAATTAGGGCACCCACCTAACAGATTCATGACGGCATTAACATTTCTTAGAGACGAGGGTTGACAGAATGAAATTAAATCGATGATCTCTCATACTATTTTATCTCATCGCCACGAAGGATCGTCCAATAAAAATTCCAGAGAGTCCAACGTCGTGCCAATAACTCTAGCGAGGCTCGCAGGGACGATCGGCGTATTTTCAATGAAATGAGAAAAATCATTTTTGCCCTTCCTCGAGTACCATTCCCTTCATCATACAGCTTTTTATAAGCTAACTTCAATTTTGTATCCTCGCATTATTTTAGTATTCATGTAATTTTCAATTTGCGTCATAAAGGCTTTTTTCCCATTTTCCTGGCAATATTATGAATACTCTCTATAGTGAAAGAAAAACACGTAATTTACAAAGTCATTGGAGCGTGTTTATAAATTTTGAAAAAATTATATAAACAGAAACGTGATTTATGGAATTTTATTTGTCAGAGAAAGTCAGGAAGTTGAAAAAAAAAATCTTACGAAAGTCAGGCATTTAAAAAATAATCTTACGATAGTCAGGGGATTTCTAAAAGAAACACTTGAAATAACTGTCAAGGATAACAATTTTGTAATTTTTAAATTGAAATAGTTTTATCCTTTAAAAAAAAAATGTATGGTAAAAATGATAGGAGATTAAGATTCTGGTCTTTAAATACTAATGGTCAAGGGGGGGAAAAATTGATCAGGGAAAAATAAGTGAATTTTGGAAATGAAGTTTTGCGGCCACCCTGATATAATGTTCTTGTTAGTAACTGATTTGCCTTGTATTTTTATTTATATTTTTTGCAATTTCTTCCACCTGAAGATTCAATTTTTACTTAAAAATTATATTATCTGGTCGAAAATTTAACACTTTTGTCAGCAAATCATCCTTCTTCGTTGAAATTTCAATTGTTTTGTTGAAAATTCGATTGTTTTGGCAAGAAACTATTTTTTTTTTAAATTTATATTTTGGTGTACAGAAATCTTTCTTGGTTGAAAATTCAACTTTTGACCTACTTGATTAAAGATAGAACCACTATATTAAAACATCATTTTTTATAAAAGATTCATCATTTTAGTTGACAACTCATTTCTTTGGTTGAAAATTAATTTCTTTTCTTGAAAGTTTAACTATTTTGTTAAAAATTAATTTTTCAGATACTTGGATAAGGGTATAACTGCTTTGTTAAACATTTATTTTTGTTGAAAATTCAACTATTTTGTTTAATTTGTTTTTGTTAGCTTAAAAATTAATTTTTTCAATTGAAAATGTAAATTTTCCTATTTTGCTTAAAAATCGATCTTTTTCAGTTTCTGATTCATCTTTTTGTAGAAAACTAATCTTGTTAGTCTTTATTTTTGTTGAAAATGAAATCGTTTGTTTGAAAAATAATTTTTTTGTTGAAAATTAATATTTTCAGGTAGAAAATTCGTCTTCAAGCTTGAATGTTCAACAATTTGGATACATTTTTCGTTTGTTTTTTGACTGAAAAATCTTAATTTCTTGAAGAGTCGTATTTTTTGTAGGAAAATTCATGCTTCATTCGTTTTTTTTTTGTAAATTAATTTTTTTCAGTGAAATTTTAACTTTTTTATATACAGTTGAAAATTAATCTTCTTTAGTTGAAAATTAATTAATTTCTTTGAGAATTCATATATTTTGTAAAAAGGCTTCTTTTTTGGTAGAACATTAATCTTTTTGGTTTTAAAGTTCATCTTTTTTTGTCAAAATTTCATCTTTTTCGTTAAAAATGCAACAATTACATTTATTGTTGAGAATTCTTCTTTGTAGATGAAACATTTAACTATTTGGTTGAAAAATCTATTATTTTGTTAAAAAACTTAATATATTGTTAAAAATTCAACTATTGGTTGAAATACCAAGTATCTCATTTTTTGTTCAGAATTTATTTATTTTTTTGTTGAAAATTTAACTCTGTCTTCTAAAAAATTCGTCTTTTTGGCTTGAGAATTTAACTTTTTGGTTAGAAATGCAATCGATTTTGGTAGAAATTTAATCTATTTATGAATAAAAATTTGACCGTTTGACCTAAAATTAATCTTTTCAGGTTACAAATTCCACAATTTGGTTAAAAGTTCAGACTATTTTGTTGAAAAATCGTCTCTTTTGCTTTGAATTTCAACTATTTGGCAACTGAAAATTCAACGGTTTTCTGAAAAGATAGGTATATAGGTTTAAGGTATAGATATTTTAGATTGATCTAGAATTCTCGTGTTACTTATTTAAATAACACGTATTTTATCCTGAGATTTGAAGTTTCAACTCTTAAGTTAAAAAAACTGTTATTGGTTGGAAGGGGAGGAGCAGGAAGATGAGGAGGATATAAAACTCAGCTTTCAACTCCTCCTCCTCCAAGCAAAAACAGTTACATTTTCAACCCAAGAGTTGAAAGCTGAGTTTTATATCCTCCTCCTCTTCCTACTCCTCCAACCAACAGCAGCTATATTTTATCCTGAGATTTGAAGTTTCAACTCTTAAGTTAAAAAAACTGTTATTGGTTGGAAGGGGAGGAGCAGGAAGAGGAGGAGGATATAAAACTCAGCTTTAAACTCCTCCTCCTCCTCTTCCTACCAACAACATTTACATTTTCAACCAAAGAGATGAAAGCTGAGTTTTATATCCTCCTCCTCTTCCTGCTCCTCCTCCAACCAACAACAGTTTGTTCAACTTATGAGTTGAAACTTCAACTCTTAGGATAAAAATGCAACTGCTGTTGGTTGGAGGAGGAGGAGCGGGAAGAGGAGGACGATATAAAACTCAGCTTTCAACTCTTTGGTTGAAAATATAACTGTTTTGGTTGGAGGAGCAGGAGGAGGAGGAGGAGGAGGACGTATTTCAAGACGGACTCTAGATCTCAAAAGTTGTCCAAATCAGTATTCAGAGTCCGTCTTGTAATTCGTACCCAGCCTACGTTTTACTCTAAAAACACCTTTTTTAGTGAAGGATTAGCGGTTTGTGTGAAGTCTCTTTATATAGAAACTTGGTTAAAAGCAATTTCCGATCGCTAATTTGTTTAAGAGGCTTTTTGCGGGCGGACCTAATTGTTTAATGAATCAACTCTTTAGTCGATCATGCTCGACGAGAGCCGTTCGGATCATGAATTGCGAGGTATCGGTCCCTGACTTGTTTTATGGTCAATTAATTAACTAAAGCCCCGTTTAAACGCTACTACAACGCATGCTTGCGCAGTGCATTAATTATTATAATACAAAGATGTAAGTGAACAGCGATTTCTGAGGGTGTGAAGGCGTGACTTTTACAACTACTTTGCTACGATGATTGGATTGTGGTCTTTCAAGCCACGTCGAAATGGCAAAGTGGAGATCATGCTTGGTGAGTTGCTCGACTGATTTCATTGCGAAAATAATTCAATAGTAGGGCTTGGATTGTGCGACTTTTTTCGAATTTTCTGAAAAAATGCGACTTTTGGAAGAAAAATGTGACTAATCGAATTTTTTGTGTTTTTCGCAGAAATTGACTATACTACTTACTTTCAATTTTAATCACCAAAAAAGCTTTTTACATTGAAATTCAAAACTAGAAAAATGTTACCATTTTCATTGAGAACATTGAGAATTGAAAAATTTCTCATTAAAGCTTTATGGTTTAAAATTGGTTGAAAATTCAACTGTGTTCTAGAAAGTTCTTCCTTTGGCTTTAAAATTCAACTATTTGGTTAAAATGTCATTTTCGTAGATTGAAAGTTCAGCTATTTGGTTAAAAATGAACTATTTAGTTAAAAATTCAACTATTTTGTTGATTCAGCTGCAAATTTAACTACTTAATTTTTCGTTGGACATTTATCTTTTTTAGTTGAAACTTCATGTGTTTTGTTTAAAATTCGTCTTTTTTGTTAGGAAATTCATTAATTGATTGAAGTTTAATCTTTTTTGTATGAAAATTCGACCATTTGGTTGAAAATTGATATATTTGGCTAAAACTTCAATTTCTTTCTTAAAAATTCGTAAAATACTTATTCAAAATCCATTATTTTGGCTGAAAAGTCGTTTTTTTGTTGGTTAAAAATTAATTGTTTTAGATGAAAATTTAACTATTCCATTTTAAAATTTAACTAATTTGTAGAAAATTCGTCTTTTTTATAGAAAATTAATCTTCCTGGCTGGAAATTCATCTTTTTGTTTGAAATTTCGACTATTATTTCCGTTAAAGACTGATCATTTTAGTTTAAAATTTACCTATTGCATTTGAGGATTCATCATTTTAATTAAAATTTCATCTGTTTGGTTGAAAATTTAACTATTTTGTTTAAAAATCTTATTTTTTTTTTGTTAAAAATTATATTTTTTAAGTGAAAATTTAACTATATTTTTGAAAATTGTGTTTTTTTTCAAATTGAAAATTAATTTTGGTAACTAAAAATTGAATTAATCTAGTTAAATATTGCATCCTTTTAGTTAAAAATTAATTTCTTTTGATGAAAATTAATTTGTTTAACTGAAAATTTAACTACTCAACTTTTTGTTGGAAATTTATCTTTTTTAGTTGAAAATTCATGTACTTCATTGAAAATTCGTCTTTTTTTTGTAGAGAATTCAAATATTTGTTTGAAGCCTAATCTTTTTTGTTTGATAATTTGACAATTTTTTTGAAAATTAAACTATTTGGCTAAAACTTCAATTACTTTCTTGAAATTTCTTAAAACTCTTTTATTTAAAATTAATTTTTTTGGTCGATAATTCATCATTTAAATTGAAAATTCATCTGTTTGCTTGAAAATTTAACTATTTTGTTGAAAAAACATTTTTTTTTTTTTTTGGTTGGACGTTGATTGTTTTAACTGAAAATTGAACGATTCCAGTTAAAAATGTATCATATTTGTAGAAAATTGGGTTTTTTTAATAGAAATTAATCTTCTTGATTGAAAATTCATCTTTTTGGTTGAAAATTCTACTATTCCAGTTAAAGATGGATCATTTTAGTTTAAAATTTACCTATTCCATTTGAAGGTTCATCATTTTAATTGAAGATTTATCTTCTTGTTTGAAAATTTAACTATTTTGTTGATAATTCTTTTCTTTTTTTGTTAAAAATTATATTTTTGACTGAAAATCTAACTATTATTTTGAATTTTTTGGTTGAAAATAATTTTGTTAATTAACAATAATTTGACTAATCCAGTTGATTATTCCGCCATATCAGTTAAAAATTCATTTCTTTGCTTCAACATTAATTTGTTTAATTGAAAATTTAACTACTCAATTTTTCACTGGAAATTGATCTTTTTTAGTTGAAAATTCATGCATTTTGTTGAAAATTCGTCTTTTTTTACTAGAAAATTAATCTTGGTTGAAAATTCGACTATTTGCTTAAAAATTCATCTATCTCGTTGGAAAACAAAATGCAATATTTTTGAAATGTTAAGAATTTGAAGCGTTTTAAATTGAATTTAATATGATATTAACAATAATTTCACTTGAAAGAATATATTTCCCTATTTTCATGAAAATTCTCCTTATTTCCCCCGTTTTTACAGGGTTTCTAGTCACCTGGAAATTAGCTTTCATTCAACATATGAATATATTAAATATGCACTGAGATTTGAATATATGAAGATAAAATAAACATTTGTTTGATTTTTTATTCAAATTTACGGACTTTTAGGAAAAAAGTCAAGAATTGATTAACGATTAATTAATTATACTACAAGATATTCTTAAGTATCTTGTAACATAATTTGGCAAAGCTTTCTAAAATAAACATATTAATTATATCCCTAAAAACGTGTACCCTTAAGTAATTAATTATCCTTTAATGAAGTTACTTTCACAAATGAAAAGAACAAGTATTTAATTTTAGATATAAATAGTACTATTTTTATAAATTTAGATATTTAGGACTGAAAAAAAGTCATGAAAAACCCCGGAAATATCAGGGATTTTTTTCCAGGATTTGAGTAAACACCCTGTCATAGTATAAAAGTACCTATAATAAAGCCGTATAAAAGTAGGGCGTAATGGTGACGTGTGTAGCTTATAATTGCTTATAGAAATGATAAATAGTTCTAAGTTTAGCTCACGTCGATTCGGAAAATAAATGATCTATATACACTTCAGAGCTAAAGAATAGCCGTTTATCGAGGACTTCTATAAACTCGTATCTGCACGGAAAGTTGACTTTCATTGTTAAATCGTTATTTTTTTTATAAAAATAATATCCCCTATAAGTTAACGCTTTATAATGTCGATAATTTGTGTAAAAGTTTCTACAACAAACAATGTTTGCATGCCGCTAAATGATTTTCAGATTATGTGTCTGACCCCATGCAACATTTGCGCACACCAATGATATAGGTCACGTTAAACATTCCTTATTTCATTAATCACTAATTATTTTCTCCACGAATTTTCGGATAAGTTTTTTTTTCTGTGTGATAATTTATTAATTACTCACGTTTCTAAAATGCGTTATAACTTTAATCAATTCTAGTTTGAAAAATTAGTAGGTGATATTTATTTCCATTCAGCCCTGACATAAATCTGTTATCAAGTTTTAAATGCGTGAGGCAAACTTCATGAAGCTTATTAAGAATTATATTGCAAAGGTATAATAAATACTTTGCGCTAAATATGACTATAGAAAAAGAAAAAAAAAGAAAGTTGTATTTTTTGTGCCGTCCGTAAATGATGAAGAAGATTTGCACACAAAAAAATCTGGCCAAATATTACTATATTGAGGATCGTAAAAAGCCAGAAGCAATTCGAAAAGATACAAATTTCTTGTCGATGAAATGGTATAAGTAAAGATTTAAAATTTTCACTTTCGTCTTTTGAGAATATTGAGGTTCCCTTCCTACTATATTTGGTTTCTCTAAAATTGAAACGTCAGTTTCACTCGTGAAATTTTTATTATAGAACCGCTGAGCACAGAAAGTCTCCCTCGTGGCAGTTTCCGTCATCAATTTACACACGGTATGTAGTAAGAACGTCAGGAAATTAAAGTCAGGAGCAGGTGCAATGACTTGAGAACGCTGACCTCGTCGAGGTCGTGTCTTAGGCTTATTAGCGTCTCAGTTGCACTGGTACCTATTCGTGCTGATTCTCTATTACTCTAACTGATGGTCTTCTGTGCTCAATCTTCGTTATCCTCAATCTTGTTTAGCTCGATTGACTAGCTAAAGTCATCTCATAACTGGTTTATCAAAGGCTACTTATTCTAGCTGTCCCATAATAACACCTTCCATATCCGGTCGTTCCTTCATTCATCTGCACTTTCCTTGGGACTTGCATTCTTTTTTAATTATTATCATTATTACGAAAATTAAAAGCCTTAAATAAACTAGTTGGATCTAAATTTGGAAGCTCTCAATGTTGGAAGGAATTCAAATTGAACAACTTTCAAAGTTAGAAGGCTTTCAATATTTTTAGGTTTTCGTAGGAAACCCTTATGCAATTGGTGAAATGGATGTCCATCCGTTACCAATATTGGCGTAAAAACTATTAGGTCTGCACTTATTCTTGCTGTCCCATAATAACACCTTCGATATCTGGTCGTTATTTCATTCGCCTGCACTTTTAGGATAATTGTGGATATCCAAATTTAGTATCTTCCTAACGAAACAAGAAAAGGACTTTCAAAATTGGATAGTAAGCAAATGTGTTTTTGATACATCTAAAGTTGAAAAAAAAGCTTTAAGCGCTGCAAACCGAAAAATGTTCATATTTAGAAGCCTTCAACAGTTCATTGGAAGTGTCCAACTTAAAAGCCTTCAAGATTGAAAAGCTTGATTAGAAAGTTGCTAATATTTAAAAGCAGATCTCTAAATTTGAAGATTTCAAAACTTGAAAAATGTCAAGATAGTTAAAAGCAACGTTTTTCATTCACACATAATTCTAAAATAGTGTTTTACATTTCCAAATGTTAATCCTTGAAAAGATATCAATTTTTAAAATACTCGCATTTTGGAAATGTACCATTTAAAACTTTAAATTCTCTTCACTTATACTTCGCAAAATTATTATTACCTTAGGAAATAGGAAAAAAACTTTCACAACTTTTATTTTTACTCTGATAATATTTTCTTTTTAGCAAGTGGGGAATGCTATTTGTCATAAAGAAAATTGAGTTCCAAGAACTCCTGTAAAAGGCGAGCAGAAATGTATTTTTCTTTCTTTATTTTTTTTGTAACCTATATTGCTCTTTTCAGAGTTGCGAGAGAAAATAATAAAAAATTCTGAAGTCACTTTATTGTAGCCTAAGTTGACAATTGTGTTTGCAACCGTGCCAGTAGAATTCGCACTGTTATCCTCTGACTCAATTTGAGTGGGTGTCACAGAACTCATGTTGTTCTAGGCATTATTCCTTGCATTTGACAATTGGTCACGTGCGTGAATGGAATTTAAATTTATAGTATTTTTAAATTGAAAGTTCAAAAGTCACAAAATCATTTTATTCCGCAATAATAATCAAATTGTTTGATTTGGCGAGTAAATCAAGATGTTTTTTTTTCTACAATTAATAACTTTTCTTTTAAAAGCTGTATCTAAATTTAAAAACATTTGAAGTTTCTCTCAGTCCAATAATAGATTTAATTGCCTGTCTGGAATTCAAGTTTAATTTTGTCTTTTACCTAAAGTCAAAAATGGAATGAAAGAAACTTTGAGAGTTATTCACTATAAATACTCTTACCCTGAGTGCAATAAAATACTCGCGACTTAAGAAGTATTATTAACCAAAGTGCGGCAACCCTTATAACCTTGCACTTTCTCTGCCTCACCATAGGCATGCAAATAACTGGAGATTCTTGAGTCCAGAGAGTATAATTTCGAGGTATATTTGTAGCAGGAATACATTTTGAAAATGTCCCATCATACGCCAAATAGAAATTCAGAACTGACAGCTAAAATTTGAAGCAGTCGCATGAGATATCAAATTCATTTTGTCGGAAAATATGAAACTCAGGTTTCTTGTTTATTTATTTACAGATGTAAATTGCAGAAAAGTAGGTCAGTTCGTGAATATGTGGTTCGCACTCAATTAAAATCGATTTCTATTCAAGCTTTCAATTTTGTGAAAAATTCTGGTTTGCAAATTGTCGAAACTGTTGCAGCACTCGCCCTTTAAATTTTAAGAGCAACCTTTGAATCCTTTTCGAAATTGAAAACTATTGCAATCCCAAATTGTTTTTTTCTCAAATAAATAGTGACTTCTAAATTCATTCATAAAAGTGCATATGGAAAATAAAAGTTGGCAGCAAGTAAATGTGAATGAAAGGACTTATTTGTTTTGACCTCAAATTGGAAGCAGTTGTACTTTCAGCAAAAGATGTTCTCTCATTGTCGTCAGATAAACTCACGCTTGTACTGTTGATTCGAGGACGATTCACATCCATTGTTTTAGAACTTATGCTAGTTACACCACAATACAATCACCGGAAATTACATAGCTTTGAAACTGCTGTCATTTTTCATTTGCCTAATCCAAATCGAGTTACTGTTTGTTCGTATACTATTATATATTATAGAATAATTCTTTGGCACTTTTAATAATATAATAAAATCGAACGAAATTGATGTGATCGTGAAGAACAGTGTTGCAGCCAACTAGCCATTTGCTCACGTGTTTTTCAAATTGCACTGTGAATAATGCATACAGTACTCGAGCACTCATTTTTAGATGCTGTGGTATCGATATGGGAATATGTCGTGTGGACAAAGATCATTACGTGCATATCCTATAGTTTGTAGTGTAGATTGTAGCCATAATGGCCAATATATTATATACATATACATATGTATATATATATGTATATTGTATAATGTATATGTATTATGTACACTCAAAGAAAATACATGTCAAGTCCGCACCTACACATAAACAAGAGTCAGGATAATACTACTCCCGTGAAATGAGAAAATTTTACTATACATATGTTGGTATATTCACCATACGTGATACGTACATTGTACGCATTTGCATGAATGTTGCATTTGGTCTTCGCTTATATTACACACCCGGACGTATATATAAAAGGCATTGTCTCTTTTCGCACCACTGCAAAAAACATATCTTCAAAACGAAAATGGAAAATGGTAACCGGGATTATTTGAAGAGAAAATAGGAGCGAGAAATGTAGCAGGAAATGGGAATTCAAAAAAGGAACCAATTTTTTTTATTTTTATTCATTCAATTGTTTGTATTAGCTTGTTTCCTATATATAACGTAATTGTAGGCTTCACAGCCCAAAATGCACTCAAAAATGAGGTTTTCTGAATTCAGTTCGCATTTTAGCGAAGATAAAGGGGAAAGGACAAACTTGCGTGAAAACAGGGGAAAAAGAGGAATTCTTTAAAAAGGGGGAAAAAGGAGAATAGGGGAAATACTGTGAAGACTCTAATTATTCGAAAATCGAAATTATTCATAGAACCATGACCTGGAAAAAAATGTGGGATGTGCGTTACTTTAATATAACAAATTCACTGATATCAGTGAAGTTTTCCTTCACCTCAAAGCGAGGTTTTCAGAGAAATTCAACTTTGATCAGTGAACCAAATTTTGTCTCGATTAAAGCTTCAAAGCCCAATAACTATTAATATTCCTCAAAGAGTGTGTATCGAACTAAAAACATCTGTTGCACAAACGTTTCATTGTATAGTTCCAATTGTCGTATCTCATTATTTGTTTACTTTATAGCAATAATACTAGTGACGTACTCATAAAAATCTTGCGTAAAAGACTTTGCAATTATGGGTTATTTTATTATATCTAGCAATGTTAAAGTTATCCTAAACGTAAACGACAATGGCACGTTATCGTTTGTACCGCAGAATAATAAATAATAAGGGGACAAAAGGAACTCTCGTATTTTTAAAAGTGCACTTCAATTGTTCACTTTATTTACCACATGGTTTCTATTTTCATTTATTTTGATATCGTGCATTCAGCATTTGCTTTTGACACATTTCATTTTCGCATGTTGGCTCTTAATTTAATTAAAGTTGTTCATTATTGGTGAATATTGTCCCTCCATAACCTTTCAGTTAAAATAATTGGTGCCTTGCAATTTAATATATATAGTAGATGAGTAAGTTGCTTTATAACGCAAGATTCTTATTACCGACATATTACCGACATCGAGACCATTCCACAAATGAAATTTTTCGTGTCCGTGCTAAGGTTCTAGACTGCCGAAAAATGGTTTTCACGAGTTATTTGCGCACTAAGTAAATAAAGACAGCAACAGAAAATGCAAGGAAAAAACAGAATATAACCTTGACAATGTTGACAAATACCCTTGAAGTTGTTTACGCAAATTCGTCTCTCACAATAGCGTACGTTTCCTGATGATAAATTTTAAACATTTCTTTTTTCTCTGTTTTTAAGAAACATACGCTTTCTCCCCCTTTTCTCGTTTTTCACTAAAATCCGAACTAAATTTATAAAACCCAATCAGAAAAATCAGCTACTTTTGGTTGAAAAGTCTACTATTATATTTTTCGTTCGGAATTCATCTCGTTTGATTAAAAATTCTAGTATTTGGTTGAAAATTGTATTTTCTGTTGAAAATGCAACTATTTTGTTAAAAAGTCATCTTTTTTGCTCGAAAATTCAACTACTTGTTGAAAGCTGAATTCCTTTGTTACAAATTTATTTTTTGCTTGTTTGTTCATCTCCTTGGTTGAAAATTTAACTATTCCACATTTAGAGCATTTATCTTCTGAGTTAAAAAAATTATCTTTTGAGTTCAACTCTTTTGTTGAAAATAAATTTTTTTTAACTAACAATGTCACGATTTGATTTTTGGTTGAAAATTGCTATATATTTTATTTTTGAAAATTTATCTTTTCTAGTTGAAAATTCATGTATTTTATTGCAAATTCGTCTTTTTTGGTCGAAAATTAATCTTGGTTGAAAATTCATCCTTTTTGATTATGATCAAAAATGCAACTATTTGAGTCTAAAATAATCTGGTTTGGTTGAAAATTAAACTAATTTTATGAAAATTTAACATTTTAATTCAAAAATAATTTTTTTTTCTCAGAAAATCATATTTTTTGTTTATAATTCTTCCCTTTGGCTTTAAAATTCAACAATTTTGTTAAAAATTCATGTTTTTTTTTTGTAGAAAATTAATATTCTTGCTGAAATTTTGTTGTTTGCTAAAAATTCATCTTTATTAGTTGAAAATTCAACTATTTCATTTTTAGAAAATTAATCTTCCGGGTTAAAACATCATCTTTTGCATTGAAGTCTTTTGTTAAAAATTCATTTTTTAACTAACAATGCAACCATTTCATTTTTGCGTGAAGTCTGATGTTTTTTATTGAAACTTCATATTTTCTAGGAAGATTCATGTATTTTGTTGAAAATTCGTCTCTTTCAGTTGAAAATTAATCTTCTCTGTTGAAAATTCATCGTTTTTGGTTAAAATGCAACTGTTTCTAAATTAATCTGGTTTGGTTGGGGATTCAACAATTTGGTACAAAATTAAACTCTGCGGTTGAAAATAACCTTGTTTGTTAAAAATTCATAATTTTGTTTTAAATTTAACTTTTTTGTTGAAAATTCGTTTTTTTCTTTGGATAAAAGATAATTTTGTTATCTAGAAATGTCACTAATCCATTTTTGGATAGAAATGTATGCCTAATAAGTTGAAAATTCATGTATTTTTTTGAAAGTTCACCTTTTCGGTTAGAAAACTAATCTTGCTTGTTGAAAATTAAATATATATTTCGACTTGAAACCTTGGGAATTTTAAATGTTTCATATTGAATTCAATGTGGTGTTTACATTCATTTTATTTGAAAGAATTTATTCTTCCATTATTTTCCTATTTTCGTGAAAATCATCCTCTTTCCTATGTTTTGATAGAATTTTGGGATACTTTACTTTTCATGAAGGGGGGGGGGAGCAAAACTACGGTTGTCAGCAAGGGGTGACTCGGGGGTTATTTATCATTTCGTGTAAACATTTTCAAGATTATATTTTGTTTTCTTCTTGAATTTTATGTTGCTGTCTTTATTTACTTAGTGCGCAAATAACTCGTGAAAAACATTTTTCTGCAGTCTAGACGCTTAGCACGGGCGCGAACCACTTCGCTGTGGAATGGTTTTGATGTCGGTAACATGTCGGTAACAGGAATCTTGCGTTAGAACGCAGCTTGCTCATCTATAAAACCCGCAGTAAATTATATATCTTACCGTAAAAATATAATTATGTAACTTCCTCCATTTACTTATTTTCTTACTCCACTTTTGATATCATCACTTTTACTGTCGACCTGACATTTCTTTACTCTTTTTCAATTTCCCTACTAAAAGTGAAGTATGGAAAAGAGATAAAAAAGTCCTTTAAAAAGGCAGTAAAAACTTGTCTAAAAGCATGAAACGCGACTGTTGTAATAACAAGAATTTGTTTTTCGATCTTGCACGTGAAATACGATGCACCATAAAAAATATATATCCATGGGGTTGAAGGTGCGCTATATTATATGTTGGGGACTGTAAAACAGGATTTCCGTACAAGTCTCCAAGGAGAGCGTCCAGCGTGACATGATATCAAAGAGACTTTTCGTGCTTGCACTTAAAGGAGAAAACTCTTTTCCCTTCAACCCCGCAATCCGTTTTTCCGCAACCTTCCGTAACCTTTTCCTGTAAACGTAATAAATAGACAAACGCTCCCGTGCCATAAGAAAGTGTCCACTTCAGGGGAACGGCTGACGTGGGTTTATTGCGTCCAGCTCGACCAAGAAAATTTTCAAGCTCAAGGATCCTTTTCAGGAAGAAGGAAATAAAAGCTCATGGTTGGACCACAGAAAGAAAAAACAAAAGGAAAAAGCTCGGAAAAATATCAGTACCGGTAAAATAAACAGAGAAGAAAAGTTTGATTCATATAAATTTTTTCGCTGGGTCTACCAAATATTCCAACTACCAAAAGATTTAGTTAAAACAAGTAGAAATTTGCTTGAATTAACCAAAGCTTTTGTGATAATTTGTATTAATGTAGTACCTATATCAATTTTATTTAAAAGAATGTATTCCCCTATTTTCGTGAAAAGTCAGCCTGTTTTGAGATCATTTTCGGCTGTGAAATTAAAAAGCATTCAAACCAGAATTTCCGAAATGCTTTCAGAAATTTTTTGTTGCATTCTGACAAAGATAATTCCTGTTTTGTCTTGAAAATCTGACATAATGCACCTTCAAGTCTGAGACCTTTCAGATGAACTGGTTTCGTATCGTAAACACGAGGCAACGAAGAACCGAGCCTTTATTTTTAGTGCTTTCTTCGTGATCTTCCGTCTCCTTAGCTCATCGTCGACGCTCAGATCAGTCTTCGAACGGTCGTTAAACTTTCTTGTCTCCAGATTAAGTGACATTCAAGTTTTCTTTTCGCGATTTCTTTTTATAGTTGACATTTTTCTTGAAAAATTTTTACAATCTTTGGAAAGTGATCATAAGGTATAAAAGAAACCAGATAAGGTCCGACAGATGGGATGGACGAAGAAGCTCAATTGTTGTGGTACGATCTACGATTTTTATTGTTTTCTACTATCAAGATCGAAATCCCCAACAAGATCCCATTGTTGCATCTCTCTAAATCTGAATTAGTAGAAAACTACTCAGTTAAATAGAGCCGATTCGTTTACTGCTAATTAGTAAAAATCTACTAATTCAATGTGTGGTGATAATCGAATAAATTAATTAATAACGATATCTACTAAAAGAATTGGTATTGCTACTACTGAATGAATTGATAAATTTATTTGCTAGTAACATGCCTCGGACTCACCACACTATTAACACTATTTTACACTTTCTTTGAATGATGACACTATTTTACTACCATTTCGAAAAAATTACACTAAAGACACTATTTTCTCACAATTGGTCTGCTAATGCCACTATTCCTTTACATTTTCTTTAAAAATATTTTTTTCAACTTCTTCACTAATTGGCTACAAATTGTCTCAATGGCTGATTAGGGGCTGCCCAAAATTATGGATTTTCAAGATAAAAAGTCGAGCTTTCAACAAAATAGCTGAATTTGAAACCAGATAGTTACATCTTTAACCAAAAAGATGAATTATCAACAAATTACATACATTTTCCACAAAACAGTTTAATTGTCTGCCAAATTATTTAATTTTCAAGCTAAAAATGTTATAGTTCTCATTGAAACCAAAAAAAATTTTAATTTTGAATTTAAAAAAGTTAAATACAACCAAAAAAGACGAATTTTCAACAAACTATTTAAATCTTCAACTAAAACAGATTAATTTTTAACCATACAGTTACGATGGGCTTCGGCAGACGCAAAAACACGCTGGCGCTGGCATTGGACTTGAAGGGCGCGTTCAACGCTGTTCTGCCGGGGCATTTGGTTGATGAGTTAAGAGATTTAGGGGTTCCGGTAAGATTGCTCAACCTAGTTTCTTTCTCGGTTAACAGACGGAATCTCTTCTTCTCCTCGGATGGAAGCAATCCAAGATCTCGCGGGGTTGGGGTTCCCCAGGGGGGAGTTATCTCTCTGTGCTCCTCTCTGAGGCGTCTGAAACTCCCCTGTCATTCCGTAGGTCTCTCCTGGCAAATAGGTTCATACTCCTCAACTTCTGTTGGAATAACAGCCCTCTAGCTACAAGTTTGGAGGATTTGGCCACTAAGACTCGTTCTAGGAACTTCAGTGTTAATCCGGACAAGTTTGGCTTATTATCAGCGTTTGATGCCATGTGCGCTTTCACCGGGGCCATGAAATGTTCTTCTCCTCCGGGTTGAACAGATGGATCGGTTGATCCGTCTCTGGGGGTTGTGGGCTGCGGATACTATATTCCTTCTAGGGATCGTGGGTTTGGAGTCCGGCTGCGGGACCACATGTCTGTTCTCTCGGCGGAACTATATGCACTTTTCTACGTGGTCAAGCATGTTGTGGAGTCGGGCTTGAGAAACGTGGTCATATTCACGGACTCACGCTCGGCTCTGGAACGCCTACTGCGTAGATTCCCGGAAACTACGGGCCCTATTTGGGCGCGTGTGGTGGGAAATGGTGTCGCAGCTGCTGAGAGAGAAGGTTTTATTATCCGATTCTGCTGGATTCCGTCGCATAGCGGGATCAGGGGCAATGAGTTGGCTGACGGGGTGGCAAAGCAGGCCTCTAGATTCCCAGTCATCCTACTTAAAGGAATTCCTGTACGGGACATTCGGCAAGCCTGTCAGAGAGATTTTGATTTTTGGGAAGCGTTGTGCTGGCCTTATGGCAGTACCGATGGGACAAGGAGGAATTACTTTCCACGGGTTAATGTAAAGACGCCTAGGCCTTTGTTTGGCGCCCTTAGTTTGCCCAGAAGATTTATAAACCTGGTCACTAGACTTATGACTGGGCACATGTGCACAGGACATCATTTTGCAAGGATGGGCTGGAGTCTTCGGGTTGACTGTGAATGCGGAGGACCGCATAAAGACCTTGCCCATTTTTTAAATCAGTGCCCATCCTGGCGGGGGGAAGGTCGGCACTGCATGATATCTTTGAGCGTGTCAGCCCCGAGCTTCCCCCTGGTCTCGTGGATAATAATGATATTATTTTCAGTCCCACAGAGGAATCAGTGATCGAGTTGGGCCGCTTTTTTCATCGGGGCAATATGATAATTTAATCTCAGCAGCCTTACACTATCTGTTTCTTTTTGGTAATTTAAACGTTAGTTTTCTGTATGTGTAGATAGCTTTTAAATATATGTGTGGTTTGAATTTGCCGCCTTCCTGCGCTGGCGATTCCCCTCCCTGCCCTCCTAATGGCGGATCTGGCATGGTGCGAGGTGGTCGCCTCCGTGGGATCGTGTTGGTTCATTGTGGAGTTGACTTCTAAGTGTATTGGTCCTAGTACACTTTCTACAGGAATTCTGTTTGATGGAACTTAAGTTTGGCAACTCTTAACGAAGAGGGATTTGGAAAGGATTGTGGTCTTTCACTGGATATTAAGAAGTCTATTAAATATTGTGGCTACGTCATGGCGTTTTGATTGGATCAAAGGCCGAAAACAAAGAAGACTTCATTATTCCCTCTAAAAACTCCCTCGGGAGTATTGAAGCGGAACTGAGCATGCGTGACCGATTGGTTAGGAATAGGTGGGGTTATTCCCGAAACTCGGGCTAGAAATACGGCTATTGTAGTTAAAGCGGGGCGCACACACATTTGCACAACGAATAATCACAAGGTACAACGCACAAGAGAACAAGCTTCAACGCACACGGATCCGCATAGCTACTTCCTATGCACCAGGTTTTATCGGGCTAGCTTCAGGTGGCGCCGATCAGCTTTTTGTAACCTCAAAATGTCAAGTGTTGACGTGAGAATTGTGAACACTGTCTTTTTTCGTGGACAGGTATGGTCCATTTATACCTCTGTTCGTCCGACCGGTGCAGACAGAAAAGTCATAATAGTAAAAGAGATAGAGAGTACTTTTTGTCAAATTTTCCACTCTCTATCTCTTTTACTCTTATGGACTTCTGCTAGCACCGGTCGGAGGGACAGAGGCATAAATGCGCCAATAATGTAATATTTATAGTGATTTTATGTCAAATAACTTCTTTGTCTGTCTTTGATTATGAAACAGTATTATTTTTAGTTTATTTAACAGCATTGTTTTAAGTTTATTTAACGATTTTGGATTCAAGTTATAACCTGAAAATTTGACGCATTTATGTTGAGAAATTTTTTAAATTATTATACTATTACACTTACTTGTAAAATAATTTTAGTTATCGAAAAACATTATAAAACGTTCACGTAACGGCGTTTCATTTAATTTTTAAGATCAAAATTCTAACTCGCTTTGCGCTTTTTAATTTGGAAATTATTACTAAATTTCTATGTTTTGGGCTTCTCTTTCCGTAGACGAGCGACACTTTCAAAACAAAACGACGTGATGCGCGAAAAATTTGAGGTTGGAAAATTGAAAATCGTCTGCTATAAGCGGCTGCAGATTACACAAGACGGCTGCAGATTGCATGAAAGTTCAACGTTCCGAACTTTTCGACGCCTTCTGCGCCATGCTGTGCGAAAATCACAGCGATTGAAATGGAGCCCTGTGATTGGTCGAGAACCTTCTGCGCCATGCTTTGTGCGCTGTGCAAATGTGTGTGCGCCCCGCTTTAGCGACGGAAGAACACTACGTTGGACTTCCGTTCACGCAGACACGACTGTTTATACGGCGCTTCTTATTGGTCTAGATTAAATATTTTATAACTCAAAAACTAAAACTTCAACTGATTTTTGCAAAAGGAATTTTCCTTTTATTTTATTTTATTTTTATACAGCTATATATGTCCGGACACTTGAGCCTGGGACACCCCTATAGGGCTCACTGGATCAAATATTGGCAGTGTGGAAGAGGAGCTACAAGTTGATATTACTGATACTAATGAAGGGTTAACAATCAGAAATGATTTGAACAATGATAGGATCAAACTTCAAGAGGTAAACAACAATTGGTTGGCCGGCTTTGTAGAATTGGAAAGGGTTGCTTCAGAAGAAAGTAACACTGTACCAAAAATCTTCACAGAGATCAGCTTTTAAGGGAATTAGAGGAGAAAAAACTCAAGAAAAATTCAATTATAGTAAGGGGTTTTGAAGCAACTGTGAAAAATCTACCTAGAGAAATTCAAAGTCTAATTCGAGAGAGAACAGGAGTTGAAATAAAAATCATAGCAGTGAGAATGATTAGTCACGGAATACTAGTGAGATTGAATTCTTGGAAAACAAAAAGAGAAAGAATCGACCTAAAGGGACTCAAATCATTATAGGTGATGACAGATCGATAAAAGGAATTTCAGAGCTAGATACAAAATCAGGCAGAAGAAGCGAGAAAAAATAATGAGATAGCAAGTATGAACTACATGAAATGGCAGATAAACGACCAAAAATACTACTGGAGTAAAACAGAGGGAGTAAAGGAGGGGCACAACTTTCGGAGGAAAAATTACCAAGGGAGTATGAGAACTGGTTTGGAACATCGCGGGAATATCAAAGATATGGGATACCTGGGATTTTTGGAAAAATTCGATATTATAACCCTACAAGAGACATGGCTGGAACGAGAAAGAGGAGAATCAGTGTTGGATAAATTGGGCAACAAGTTTTGGTGGAAAGCGAAGTCGGCGGAGAGAGAAAATAAAATATAGGGTGAAGGGGGGACAATTAGTGGGAATAAAAAGGAATTTATGTCCAAGTTTAAAAGTGAGAAGGTAGAAATTTGGCTTAATTAATAAAGGCGATAATATAAAAGATGATAAATTGTAAATATTGTAACTATTTATATTAACGTCGGAGTAAGTAGAATGGAAAATATGATATTTGTAGGAGATTGGAACGCAAGAATAGGTCATGACCAAGGTAGAGTGGATTTTGAACGAAATGAATTAGAGCAGTAATATTATAATCTAAGATTTTCGGAAAACGCGCATTTAAATGCAGAAGGAAAGACATTCCTCAGTTCAAGCGAAGATTATGGTTTAATAGTTTTGAATAGAAGAATGAATGGTGACAGAGAAGAAAAATTCACGCATATCGGCGGAGCAGCGTGCTCGGTTCTTTATTACGTGATTTCAATGGATAACGAAGAATGCAGGGTTATTAAAGAAATAAAAATAGAACCAATAATTGAATTAGATCATTTGGCGATAACTTTCAAATTAAATATTGAGGCAGGAAACAAGGAGAGAACGTCTTGTAAAGCAGAAAAGGGTTACGAGGAGGAAACAAAATTAGTATGGGATCTGGGAACGTTTAAGGAGTTTGAAAAAGCCATGGAAAATCTATGAGAGGAGCCTGCCAAAGGTAAGGGATCGGCGAATCGATGGGAAGGAATAATACTAAACATAAGAAATACGGCCGAGAAGGTAGGTATGGTTAGAAAAAAAGAATAAAATACTAGATTGGGAAACGAGGATAGAGGGAAGAAAAATGGAAAAAAGTAGCAGAAAGTAAGAGAATGGGCGAGTTTTTGAAAGCAATAGACAGTTTTAGACCTAGGACAAGAAGAAGGGGCAGTAAGATAAAGAGAGAGGTGGAAAGTTTATTTTCAGAAGTTATTAGAGGCTGAAAAAATCGAGGACTTGAAAGTAAACGGAAAGAAGGTAGTTCATAACAGCAATTCGGTAGAAATTAATAATACACATGACCTAATAGAACCTAGAAGCGAATGTAATTTTACTAGGGGGAACGAGGTAGGCATAGAACAGGAAGCATAATTGAATAAAGAACTAAGTTTTGAGGAAGTGGCGAACTGTGTGAGGGGAATGAAAAAAGGGAAAGTTCCTGGGGAGGATGGAATAACTACTGAATACCTACAAGGCTTAAAGAGATGCTGGTTTTGAAGAAGTGCATAGATGTATTGATAGAATGTGGAGGGAAATGATTATAGGAAAAGGATGGGAGAAAGCTAGGATTGTTCTTATTTTTAAAGGAGGGGATGAAGAGGACACAGGAAATTATAGAGGAATATCACTATATCAACTAGAATACGATTAGGAATATCAACTAGATATAGAATAGAAAGTTTTAGCCAAAATTATGGATGAAAGAATCAGAGGATGGTTAGAGAAAACAGGCTTACATAAAGAAAGTTAGCCAGGTTTCAGAAAAGGTAGGGCTGCAAGAGCTTTGCACTGAATTTTATAATAAAGAACAAGTTAAACAAAGAGGGTGGTAAGCTATACGTGGCCTTTGTGAACTTTAAAAAAGCTTTCGAATTAGTAGATAGGGACATTTTCATGCAGAAACTAGAAAAAACTGGGATCAAGGGTAGAATGTTGACAATGATCAAAAATGTGTACAGGGAGACGCAAAATGAAGTACTGAAAGAGGAGGGAATTATAGAGAGTTTTAGAATGGTGATAGGAAAGGCGAAAGTATATGCCGACTTCCCAGAAGGTTTGAAGGAAATGCTCAAAACCTTAGAAAAGTCTAGTAATAAAAATAAGTTTTCAATGAATGTTAACAAGACAAAAATAATGGTATTTCGAAAGGGGGGCAAAATGAATGAGGGTGAAGAATGGAAAATATACGGAATGAAGTTAGAGGTCGTAGATAGATACAAGTATTTAGGCTTCTGGTTTTCTACAGGAGGGACCTTTAACAAACATCAAAACACTTGAGCAGGAAAAGCCCAAAAGGCAATTGATGCAGCATGGGGAGTAATAAAAAGAGCTAACATAAATAATCTAGGAAGAAGTCTTTACTGGTTATACATTTTGGCTAAGGCAGGGTTACTATATGACATGGAGCTATGGTGTCATGAAAAGAATACAAGGTAGATACGTGAAAATGATTATGCTAATATATAGGAATACTCCAAATTATGTTTAGAGAATGCAAGGAGATAGAAGAAGTTTGGAAATAGAGGCAAAAGGAAGGGCACGCAGATATGCTTTAGAAATTTTAAGCATGGTAGATGACAGACTACCTAAAGTATGTCTAATGGCAGAATTGAGAGGTATTGCAAATAATATGCCATTGAAGTGGGGAGAAGTGTTGAAAAAAGCAATGGATGAAGCAGGAGACGGACAATGAAAGGAAAATGTGATACGGTAAATGTAAGGAACAGTGGGCCAGGTTAAGATGCGGAAATGTGGGTGAAGCAGGAAATAAAGGTTATGAAAATACATTATGTAGGTTGTGCGGAACAACATTATGTAGGCTCTGCGGATATGCGAGAGACTTTGAGAAATTTGGAAAAGAAAGTGTAAATAGCAATCGACAGATAGTATTAGAAGAGAACAGCGATAGTCAAAATTAGTAAATAATAAGAAATCAAAGTATATAAATTGTGCTGCAGAATTAGAATTAAAATTAGAAATACAAAATAGGCGCGAATATACTATGTATGCAGAAATGAGAGTAATCCAAGTCACATAATTTTCATAAACTGCTCATTATATTATACTACTGTATATTTATATTGTATATGTAAAAGCCCACAAGGGCATACATGAGAGAGAATAATTTGAATTGAATTGAATAATCTTCTTGGTTGAAAATTTATCTTTTTGGCTAAAAATTAAATTCTTTCGTTGAAAAATTTATCTAGTTTGTTGAAAATTCGTTATTTTGTTAAAAATTAATTTTTCAAACTATAAATATAACTATTCCATTTTCGCTTGAAAATTGATCTTTTTTGTTAGAAAATTCATGTATTTTGTTGAAATTTCTACTTTTTTGGTAGAAAATTCATCTTTTTGGTCGAAAATTCAACTATTTGGTTAAAAGTTTAATTTTTTGGTTGAGCATTCATCATTTTAGTTGAAAACTCAATTCTTTAGTTGAAAATTAATTTTGTTAGCTTAAAATTTAAATATTTGAGTTTCAGTGGAAAATGTATCTTCCTTAGTTGAAAATTATGCTATTTAGTTGAAAATTCGCCTTTTTTGGTATAAATTTAATCTCAGTAGTTGAAACTTCAATTATTTGGGGAAACATACATTTTTTTTGCATTAACGTTGACTTCCTAGGTGTGAGGTTGTTTTAATACCTAAAAGAAAAATTCATGAGGGTCAATGAAAATGAAAAATTATTCAAGGAAACATCAGGGAATTTCAAAAAATAATAATAAACAGTTAGTATGGAATTATTTGTAATTGCGCAATCAAAATAATTGGAAGATAATTCTTGGTAAACTCTTCTAATAATATTGAAAAACTGGCTAACTTTTAAGATTATAAATTGATTTGTTTTAAGTGTAGAATAATACTTATTGGAATTTATCTTCATTCTGACTATGTTAGTGTGGTTTAAAAGATCCTCCTGCCACATTTCGCTGGCTTCTAGGAAACAACTTTAAAGAACAGCGAGCAGAATGCCAATTGCGGTAGCAGACGCTTCCCCACGTATGTGATATTATATTATTGGTACGTGGACACCAGGAATGTCGGAATTGATTTCTAGGGGTTTCACGAGATGTGTACTCGTATCCGCTTTCATGTGTGCAATATCATATGCAAAGCCGAACATATGTATGCAAGCTTTTGTGCACGTCAGATGCAGGTTCGTCTTCAAAGTTTGCTGAACGCTTTCCGAACAATCGGATGGAGCTTCTCAGGTTTCGAGTTAAGAACCACCATTCTCTATAAGCCCGTTTCCTTTTCTATTTCTCCTTCAGATCAGATTTCTAGTCCAGAAGTTGAAAAATATTTTAATATCATATCTGTTTTTTATATAGGTAAAGTGGTCATCACTGGGTCGCTGTAAACAGTGTGTGTTTTCGAATATTTGAAAAACTAGTGAATAAATTTGTTTTAAACCTTAGAGATGAATAAAATATATGCGAACATACTGCCTCTAAAAGCTTAAGCCATCTAAATTCATTAGGAAATAAGAATAATATGGAAAAAACTGTTTTTGATATACTGAAAAAATATGCCTTGATTATACCAAGTGTTTGTACAGAAATAGGCGGCTTCAAAAATATTTATGCTTAAGATTAATATTGCCAAGGGTCTCAGCTAGAACATCTGTAAACATAGAATGTTGAAAATTGCATAAATAAGTTTATATAAATAATTTGCTTATAGTGGAATTTGGTCAACACTAGGCAGGAAACAGTGAGTCGAGCATTTTCCGCATAACAATTATTTAATAATAATGATAACAGTTAGATTGTGATTTCTAAGTGAAATTAAGACCCATTTTAGAAACCGCGTGTCATTTCCTATATGTTAGAACTCTTGAAAAGCCTAGTAGCATCACATTCTGGGTTTTCATCGCTCAGGGAACGTAAACTGAGTACTAAATTCCTTATTTTATAAAAGTTTTACATAAATCGACTATTCAGAACACTTTTTCTTGTATTTCCATGAAAACAAACTTTCTTCATACAGTGAAAAATAAAATATGGTGATTCCACCTACTGTGATCAGGCGACTTTTGAAATAAGAACAATTTTTTTTTGTCACAAAAACTGTAAACTTGTATAATCAAATGCACAAAATCCTTTTAATCACATTTACATAATATAGTTGAGTGTATAATCAGCTATTCGTTAAGGATATGTAGTCAAATGTGTTTTTCCGAAACATTTTCAATTGAAATCGAAGTGGTTTATATCCTCTGCTAGTAAAAAGGATTTCAAGTCTATTTATCTTCCAGGGTGGCCACAGGTCAGAGAAAACCTGCTAACCAGGGAAAAGTTAGGGAATGTTATTGTTCTTGTCCAGGAGCTTGTAAAAAAATCGTGATTATTTTGGGAAAGATAGTTTTTGAATATTTGGTTGCATATAGGGGTACATCAACACAGTCAGCCGCCTAGGCACTAGAACACCTGGGTTCCACAGCCCCGCCAACATGTCGAATAACTAACGAAATTTGATTATTTTAGAAAGGCTTAATTCTTTGTGTACATAAGTAGTACCTACAATAACATTTACGGAATTACCGTTCAGCTAGCCCAGTGACGTAACTTAGCCAATCAGCCATCCATTTAAACATGTCGAAAAACTACACAAATTTAATCATTTAAGAAAAGCTTGAATTTGTGCGTCAATAATACCTACAATGACGTTTACGAAAATACCGTTTAGCCCGCACAGTACCAGAAGTAGTTTTTTTGGGCATATTGTCCAGGGCAGGGGGAGTGGGTGCTGAATGGCCAGATTCCGGCATTTGGCCGGCTGAACAGTATTTTCGTAAACGTCGTTGTAGGTCCTATTGGCACAAAAAATTTAAGTATTCTTAAATTGCTTAATTTCTTTATTTTTTCGACATGTTTGAGGGATAGCTGACTGGCCAGGTTCCGGCACTGGGCCGGCTGAACGGTAACTTCGTAAATATTATTGTAGGTACTGCTTACACAAAAAATTTGAGCTTTCCTAAAATGTTTAAATTTCGTCAGTTTTTCGACATGTTTGCGGGGTTGTAGGGCCCAGGTGTTCTAACACCTAACCGGCTGACTGTGCAATAAAAAAATGAAATAAAAAAGTAAAATATTAGCTTTCCTAAAATACTCACGATTGTTTTCACAAACTCCCGGACTATTCAGGAAAAGTCAGTGAAAATTCAGGGATTTTGAACAAAAAAATGGCAAAAGTCAAGGAACTTCTGTGAAAAATAACTGGTACGAATAATCAGGGCTGACACAAAGTCACTATCACTTTTGTTCTCAAATCGCTTTTTAGTCACTTTTTAAAGATAAATTCACTATAGTCACTTTTTAAAATGACAAAATCAATTTAGTCACTTGTCTTTAATAATTTAAGTATTTAACCCATGGGTTAAGCAGTAGTGAATTCAGTTCTATACCTATTTCTGAATTGTCTTGCATTCTTTTGAAATAATTCAGGGTATTTTTAGAGATTTCACATTTTTTTATTAGATTTCAATAATTTGAAGGGATTTTTGAAAATTCCAAGCAATTTTCAAAAGTTTCAATGGATTTAAAAGGGTTTCCAATTCGACTACGGCCTTTCCTAAGATTTCCGAGGAATTCAATGATTTCAAGAAATTGAAAAGATGTCAAGAAATTTTGATCAATTTTGAAAGAATTTGTAAACAAAAATTGAATGGATTTCGTAGTTTCAAATGTTTTAAGGTATCTGCAAAGATTTTTTAAAAGAGTCCATTGAATTTTCAGTTGATTTCAATAAATTGAAGGGATTTCAAAGAATTTTAAAGATCTTAGTTTTTTTGTAATTGTAAGGAATTTTTTCGAACATTAAAACATTTAAAGGGATTTTAAACGATTTTCAAGGAATTGAAATGTATTTCAAATGGTTTTAATAATTTTAGTAATTTTTTTTTAAGATTCCAAAGATTTTTAAGAGTTTCAATGAGTGTAAAGGGATTACAAACGGTTTCAAAGAATTTGAAATATTTTAGGATATTTTAAAAGATTCCAAGGAATTTTTAAAGATTTTAATCATTTGAAGGGATTTCCAAGGGTTCAAAATATTTTACTGTCAAGAATTTCCTAGCGTTTCGGAATATATGGAACGATTTTATAGGACCCATAAGGTTTTAAGATATTATAAAAGATTCCACTAGACTTTATTAGATTCCAAAGATTTTTATGATTTTAATGGATTTTAAAGCTCTTGAGTTATTTTGATAAATTCTCCAGAATTTCAGGAAATATCATCAGATTTCGTAGGATTTGACGGTGTTTTACAATATTTTAATGTATTTCAAAGAATTTATTCACGAGAAGTAAGGGATTTTGTAGGGTTTCAAAGATTTAAAAAGATTTGAAAATATTTTTTGCAATTTATTTGTATTCATTTGGATTTCAGACTGAATTCTTATCAATTTATCCTGAATCCTTTTAAATTCTCTTAAATTTTTTCAATTCACTTGATTTCTTCTGAATTCACTCAGTTCAACTTGATGCACAGACTTTTTTTTAATTTTTCAATGTTTTTATTTAATTGATCCTGAAGTCTTTTAAACTCGCCTTGAATTCTGAGGAATTTCATCAAATTTTTTGAATTCCCTTGAGTTTTTCTAAAGTCATTCAAACTTGATGATCAATTAATTTTTTGATATTTTTGAATTGTTTTCAATTTACTTTAATATTTTCTTCAATTTATTCAAGTTTTATGAATTCTATCGAACTCTTCCTATTTGCCCTAACCCTCAAGTGCTAGAATGGATCCCAGGGACCCGAACGTTTTTTTCAGCAGAGTGTTTTTTCCCAAAAAGTTTTCTCATTTTTTACAAGATATTTATTATAGCAATTAATTTTAATATCTATTTTTACAATATTCATTTTCGCGAGACTCTGGGCAACAATTTAAAAAAAATGGAGCTAAGTCTATTTAAACCGGAGACATTTCAGTTTTAAGTTTGCTCAGGTGTGTTGGACCCATTTTAGATGGAACGGAAAATTTCGAGGTTCTAGCACTTGAGGGTTATATTCCTCTAAATTCATTCCTATTTTACTAAAATCAATGGATTTATTTTTAATTTTTTTAATTTTGTCTAATTCATTTGAATTCTTTTGAATTCAGCTTTAATTGTTTTGAAGTCTTCTGAATTTATCCTGAATTTGTTGAAATTCGCCTGGAATTCTGAAAAATTTCATCGAATTCTTTTGAATTCTTTTAAATTCAAAAGAAAATTTGTCACATTAATAATTCACAGTAGTGCAGGTCTGTGGCAGCCTTAAAACAATTAAAAAAACACATGAATGAATAAAAATGAAAAACCACCCAACCTCCCTATTGAAACTTAAAATTGTTTCATTTCATTCATAAAAGATTCCATATTAAAAATGTTACAAGAGTAGAATTTTTATATTCAAATATTAATGATCTGGGAAACTGAGAGATAAGTCAGGGAAATTTCATGGAATTTGAAAAACATAGTTTCTTGGCCATCCTGTATTCCTGATGTATAAGCCTTCTAGAATATAAAACAAAAATCCTAAAGGTGGAAAAGAAACCGTAGATATCGAAGCTTTTAATTTTCCATTTATAGTTGTTTCATTCATTTTTCTTTCTTTGAGATTGTTAGTTTTCAGTCTCATTGTTAGTTTTCACTTTATAGAATAAAGTGGACAATCAATTTTAAGAAACGATTTTCTCTTAAAGAGACTTCTTCTCTGTGGAGTCAAATTGTTCTTTGTTTTCGACTCGAGTTTGAGGGTTGTCGATTCTCAATATTTCATCCCTTATCAAATACCCAGGACCCCTTAAGCACACCTGGTACTCAACTCTACTGGAACTTCAGCAATTACGAGGCGATCCTGCAGTTTCGCATCCCATTGCACTTAAAAACCGCTTTAAAAGGATATTTCCAGGGACATTTCAATGAATTAAACAAAGGTCGATTAATACCACAAGCCTTTGAGATCCCTGGTACGGTTTGGCCCTTCTTACGTATTCCCAGTGAATTGTTGCATATTCTATGTATGGTCATCTATACTACTCAGTCCAAAATTTTGTCTTCTCACTACAGTATCAACTAGCAGTAAATATATGCGCGCGCGAAGTGTGAATTTACGTCCCAAGATCTTTATTTTCGATCATTAAAAATATAAGTTATTTAAAAATCAGTATTAAACAAATTCTTCAATATTAAGAGTTTTTCAAATTTTTTGAACAATAACTAAGAATTTCGAATTCAAAACGCTTGATATTTGAATATATATATATATATATTATATACGAGGGGAATGAAAAAAGGGAAAGTTCCTGGGGAGGATGGAATAATTTCAACTATAATTTATAAACTATAATTTCAACACACGAAAGTTTCGCTGACCTGTCGCTGTGATTTCGTCGTGTCCTGTGACCACCCATCTCACGGTTGTGAGACGTGGCCATGAATGGGATTTAGAATCTTTTTCATGCTCCTTTTGCATAAAATTATTCATGATAAAATAGATTTCTTTTCGATCTTAATTTTAAAAATTTATTATCTCCGTTTTACATACCTGTATTTATATGGAGGGTTATCTCTGCTTTTGAAACATTTTTCGAATACATAATATTTTACTAGTTATCTGTAGTAGACAGTTGGAGGAATTGTTCAGAATGTTCCAGTATGCAATATATTTGCAATCCGAAAATATTATTGATTTTTTTTTAATTTGGGACGGAAATCCTAATAGTGTTAGGTTTTATTTGCCGAACTTTTTGTGACTACAGAAAAACATCATAATTTCCATGTATGTTCATGAAAATTTATAACATTCAATGTTTATGTTCTTTTTTACCGAATTTATTATATGTATTATCTTGCCAGATTGGTATCCTTATGTAGTGATCGGAAATATCATTGGAAAAAATTTTCCTAAATGGTAGAAAAATAGACAAAGTTTTTTAATTTACTATATGCCTCAAATTTTGATATATTCATGCATGTATATATTATATCGGATTTCCCTGCATTTCCGAACGAAGAACATTGAAACTTTGATAATCGGATTTATCTATCAGCTTTAAGCTGTATTTCTGTGTACTAAAATGGTCTATACTATAAAAACACATTCGTTATTTTATTGCAGATAATACCTACAAAATATTAAAAATATGCGTTTTAAAAGATCATATATCATAAAAATATTGGCATCCCATTTGGCTATTTTTACACAATGATGCCTGAAAAACGTACAAACATTTTTTTTATTGTGCTGTTTCAATTTAATTGACATTTTACCATAGGAAATCGCTGCTTTCTAAAAAAAACATTAATGAATACGTCAAAAATAAAATTATGTATCTGCATCTGGACGTTACAGTGGAAAGTGTAATGATCTTTTTGATAATATTATTATAAAAAACGTATATATATATATACATATATATTTACAATTTTTTATATCGAGGCTAAAAAATAAAACAAAATGCCCATGGTTGTGATCATTATGTAAAATTCCTTCCACATACAGCTTTCGGTGAGAAAACCTTATCCGCTTGATTAAATGGAATTGTTTTATACATCTTGTCCAATCGCCAAAATGAGATTACGATTTGCTCAAGTATATTTGTTTTTAAGTTAACACAAGAATAGGATAAGTGCTTACAACTTTTATAATTCATATCTTCATTATTAAAAAAAAATTCCAATCAAAGAATTAAAAACAATTAAAGGAGGGATTACCAAACATACCTTAAGTTTATTTAAAAAGTTTATTCTGAATAATTAATTTTTAATTCCTATTATCTAAATCATCATTTTGATCTGGAAATTGCCAGAAAATTACGGCAAATATATCTTGAATTAATCTAATCAAATATAATTTAATAGGTCTGTGCAATTTACGATTCATTTTTAACGAATAATTTACAAGCTGCTAATTTAAGAATGCTTCAACTTTTAAGCAAAGTTTCGATTTTTTCAACTCATAACGCTTCTAATTTGATTTAAATAATTTTGAAAGTTTCAAACTAAAAATAGGAAGAGTCTTATTTTTAACATTTTTAGAATAAAGTATGTTTAAAGGTTCACAATATTCAAGATTCTTCAATTTCTAACGATGTAGATAACAGTGATTTTTTACAGAAAGCACATTTTTTAGTAAAAAAAAATCGATTCCATCACTTTAAATGTCACTTGATACTATACATGATATGGTACTTAATAATTATATTTGTCATATTTGGAATTTGTATAATTTAAATTTATAATCATAGTTTTGAATGCGCAATTGTAAGAAATTTTCATTTTTGAGGCCTTAAAACTAAAGTTTTTTTGCTTCAAAAGCACGGATGTTAAAAATGAAGGTCAATAATAAATTTGACTTTTTCTAAATTAAGGGTTATATTTCTTTGTTTGCTAAAAGAAAAGCTTATATGATTCGCTTCAAATACTTTCAGGCTGAAAATCACAATTTCATTATTTATTTGTAATCTATTGAACATAAGCATTATTATTGTTTGGGAAAAATGTTTGATTACCGGGAAATGGCCAGAAGTTTGTTTTTGGTTTCAGAAGACACCAGGAAATATTTCATAATTATATTAAGAATTGGACTACTAATATTGTACGATAATTTTTAATTGATAGATAGCCTCAATGATTCAACAATTTTAAATTAAAACATCTCCGGATCAAAAATAGTTTGGAATTCAAATATTGAAATTGTCAGAACAATTTCTTTCTTTATTTGTATTCTTTTTTTAATTTTTATTATTCAGTATCAAACTTTAGGTTTAATTATTTATTTAGATTTTTATTGTCCAACTTTTAGTTGAACTTAAAAAAATGAATCATTGGAAATTGAAAAATATTTGATTGGAAGATTTCAAGAATGAATAATAATGATAAATAAAATATTAAAAATTGAACGATTTCAAATAAAAAAGTTGAAAATTCTGTTTTTCAAAATCAAAATAAACCAAAATAGAACTATCTGTAATTTTTTTCTCAGTAATGAAATAATTTAATTATTTAAATCAATTTTAATTTTAAATAATAATTTTTCATACAATCACGATTTAAAATTCTCGTAGTTCAAAAGCTTCGACATTGAAATATTCAATTTAGTTCTTAATCTCCAATTATCTAATTTTAATCGCTCTAAACCTTTTTTTTCTTCATTAATCAATTTTTTATGCTTTCAATTGGAAATTACACAATTAAAATTCCTTAGAATTTCAAATGATCCAGTTTTCGAAATTCTAGTCTGTTACTCACCAATTTTAAACATTTTTTAATTCTCCTATTTTCTAAATTTAAATCTGAAATGATTAAATTTCAAAATTCTTCAACTCAAAACAAACTTGTTTAATTTTGAACGCTTTGAATTAGAAACGATACAATTTTATCTCTTTTTTTTAGGAAGTTGTCCAATTTAAGAAAATTGTAGTTCAAATTATTCAATTTTGAGAGCTTTTGATTAAAAATTTTTCAATTTCAATTTTAATTTTGAATGCTTTTATTTAGAAATAATACAAGTTTAATTACTTGCATTTACTCCTAGGTGATAGGAAACTGAAAAAAACTGAAAGACAGAAAAAAACTTAAATCTTTTTATATCTTCTTTTTTCGGTTCTTACATTTCTCTACTGCTCTATAAGGCATAAATCTTATGAAAAAGTATATGAAAAAAAGTGATGAAAAAACTCGGTACGAAAGTTAACTAATCGAGCCCCTGGATATAAAGGAAATTATTCCGGTACGGAAGGACCTGGCGATTTTTAGAATGAGTTCATATAAGTTCAGTGAAATAAGAGCAACTGAGACGAAAGATGAGGTGGAGTGGGAACAACTTGCTGACCTCAGAAAATGAAACATTTATATTTTTTATTTAAGATCGAAATGAAATCTATTTTTTATGGATAATTTTATGCAAACAGAGCACGAAAAAAATTCACAATTTAAAAATTATATTTCCGAACCACCTCCTTTTCAGCTCATTAGAAAGAAGAAATAACAAAAGGAAAGAAGAGAGAGAAAAGGGAAAAAATCGACCAAAAGCAACCTCTGACTTTTTCCTTAATCTTTTTCGTTTTTTTTATACTACTAGGGAACCAACAAGTTTCGAAACCAATTTAGATCTCTTCATCAGGAGGGATTATTGGTAGAAAAATTACAATGATTGAATAATAAAATCATATGCTAGTTGAAACTCAGATAATACCAATGAATGAAGAAAACAATATTTTTTACAAAAAGTTACTTTGTCTAATTTTGTATTCATTAGTGAAACATTGATAAACGTATAAAAATAATTTTTCATAACAAGAATAAAATAAAACACTATTGACATAAAAAAATGAGCTGATCATAAATTTAGTTTTGTTACACTGGAACCTAGATTCATGCAACTCAAATGATGCAACTCATGCACGAAGAATGCGACCATCATGCTGTTTGTCACGCTTGACTGAGCATCGCCTCTCTTTCGGACCCGCGACTGCCTTCATCACAAAACTGCGGATATCAGCTCTAGGAAAACACAAAAGCAGTTCACTAAAATCGACGTTCCAGTGTATATAAATAAACATTTCTAATATTGTTAACCTGTCCTCCAATAATATCAGTTACATAACACCATTTTAATCAAATTCGTTGAAATTCATGATTTTCAAAACAAGATCTATTTAAGAATTAAAAATTCTAATAGATTCACTCCCTGCACATAAGTGAACACATTATAACCCAATATTTTTTCATAGTCACCATGACACTGATTAAATGCCCCTTAAAAGTCACAATCACAGTCAAAAAGACAAGAGAATGAAACAATTTTTCAAATTTATAAATAATTTCATTCAAATGTCAACTGGAACTTTTCAAAAATAAGTTTGTCCTAAGGTTATACGTAAACTGGATTATAAAAAGTGATATGCTCTTTGCCTAAAAAAATAGGTAATCTGAGTAAGATACCATATAAAAAGAATTGTGCATAATTTTGTTATGTACCAATAAACAGCTTTATAATATTTTATCCACAAGAAATTTTATGCTGAAATTGTTCTTTTTTTTCACTTTTGTCATTTTATTTTCAGATGACATTTGATATCTTGTTTTTATATTCATTTCTGAATATTTTATAATGATTTTTGGAAAGAATTCTCATGCTTTGGATTTTTCCTTAGGTATGTGAAAATTCTTGAAACATGTGCGCTCGATAATATATTTATGTACCTCTCGCTATACGCTCGGCCTTTGTACTTCCCCCAAATTTATGCACAGACCTTTTTAAACTAAAGGTCGAAGCATCGACAATTTTATTTTGGTTCTTGTGAATTCTCTTTAGTTAAAACTCCTTCAGCTTTAACGAACACATTCTCATCGCGTATCTCGTGATGGTTTAATACTTTAGTATTTGTTTCTTATTTTGCATTAAATTTTATTTTCAGCTACCCGGAAAAAATAACAATGTTGTTAAGAAACATTCTACCGCAACTTTGGTCGTTTTTCCATAAATTTAATTTGTTTATCTTCAATTTCAGTTTTAACATTTAAACCAAGAATACGCATCCCAGCGTAAAGTGATCCTAAGAAAATGCGTGGATACAATTGAGGCGAAAATTTTAGTTAAATGAAAAGTTAAATATCAACTTGCGTCGTTTATCTCAAAAGTTAATTTTTTCATTTTTAATTTATTATTTCCACTATATATATTTTAATTATTTTCGTTTGAAGAACTTTTGTCTATTCATTTTTTTTCATCTTGTGTCATTGTTCGAAAAATATAATTTCGTTATTTTTAGTCTTTTTTTACGATTAAAAGAAAATCTACTCGTCCCATCTACAATTGATTAATAACAAATTTGTAGATCCTTTTGGGTGAACAACTTTCATATATTAATTTTTTTGCAAACCTGGTGTCATTTTTTAAAAAATTGTATGTTTTATTTTTAATGTTATTTTTTACGATGTGTGTGAATCATCAAAAAATTATTAATAACAAATTTATAGATCTTATTTTGGTGTACAACTTTTGTTGATAAATTTTTTTTCGTACCTTGCGTCGTTTGATTGAAAAAATTTATTTTTATTCTCAATGTCGTTTTTTACGAATAAAACAAGAACTCGACATTTTATAAGAAAGTGATTCATAAAAAATTTGTAGATCTTTTATGGGTGCATAATTCTTTATTTTTTTTATTTTGTCTTATCGCGCAAAATGGGATTTTTCATTATTTTTTGTGCGATCAAAATTTGAATTTTCGATTTAACAAACCCGATTCAAAATTTTGTCATGATATTCATGTAGGGTGTTCAAAAAGCAACTTTTTTCTCTTTATATTGTGCGTTGTTTGGCCTAAAATTTGCATTTTCGTTTTTTTTTTAAATATTATAAATGTTGTATCTCTGCTCATTTTTTAAATTAAATTTTACACAAATCTAATACCTTCGCTGACGAGAATGTAAAAAAGGGCCTTGTTAAATGCTCCTTCCTTTATTTCCAAAATTTAGCAATGCCTCGTATATTTTGATAGTGAAAGTATTCACCGGGAATTTCGTTTTCTTGTCTTTTTGTGAAATTTTACAAATTATCTTTCTAATATTTTAACTTTCAATTTTTACTTCTTGAATATACATTAAAATAAAACTTCCTTAATTTTGAGACTGTGGTTGTGACTTTTAAGAGGAATTTAATTATTGTCCTGATGACTGTGAAAAAATATTGGATTATAATGTGTAAATTTATAAGTAGGAAGTTAACCTTTACCGTTTTTAATTCCTAATTAGATCGTTTTTTGAAAATTATGAATTTCAACGAATTTGATTAAAATGGGGTAATATAACTGATATAATTGGAGGACAGGTTTAAAATATTAGAGAGGCTTATTTAATCACCAAAACTAACTTTATTATCAACTAATTTTTTGTGTTAAAATTGTTTTCTTAAGGTCTAGTTATAAAGAATTATTTTTATATGTTTGTCCATTTTTGACTAATGAATGCAGAATGAGACAAAGTAACTTTATGTAAAAAGTATCTCTTATTTTATTTGCAGGTATTATGTGAGTTTTAACTAACATTTTGGTTGATTTTTATCTTTTTCTCCCTCTTTTTTCCTTTTGTTATTTATTTGTCTATGATGAGCCGAAAAGAAGGTAGTTTGGGAATATAATTTTTGAATTGTGAACATTTTTCATTATCTTTTTACATAAAATTATTCATAAAAAAATAGATTTCATATCAATCTTAAATAAAAAAAAAACATAAATTTTCCTTTTCCTGACGTCAGCAAGTTATTCCAAAACCATTTCATCTTTCTTCTCAGTTGCTCTTATTTTACTGAACTTATATGAACTCGTTCTCAAAATCGCGAGGTTTCTCTGTACCGGAATAATTTCTTTTATATCCAGGTGCTCGATTAGTTAACTTTCGTACCGGGTTTTCTGCATTACTTTTTTTTCACCTACTTTTTCATGAGATGTATGCCTCATAGGGTAGCAGAGAAATGTAAATACCAAAAAAAGTAGATATAAAAAGATTTAGGTTTTTCCTTTCTTCAAGTTTTTGTTAGTTTCTTATTAGCTTTGAAGACAACTTTGAAAGTGCAATAATGTTAGAAACCATAATTTATGCAATTTTATTTTAATTATGAAATAAAATTTATAGAAATAGGAGTGAATGCACGCCTTTTCACGTACCTGGGGGTTTGCTTCATCACATTAAATACATAAACATTTTAAAAATCTATCATTGAATACATTTTTAAATTTTCAGAGTTTTTCAAGTTTTTTAAACTTTGATCAATCATTTCGAAGTTTAGAGCAAATAAAATTAGAATATATATTGAATGATTCCTAATTGCAAACGTTCCAAATCAAATAATAGATAGTAATAGATTTAACTTCGTTAATAAATAAAAAGTTTGTAAATAGAGACACTAAACTCACGATTCGTTCCAATCTGCAGGGTTTGCTTATAAATATTTTAATAGTTCTTTTAATTGAGGCCAAATAATTTTTACCTCAATTTCTTGAACATCTTTTTATTTAGAATTTCGTCTATAACATTTTTTTTAAATATTAGCAATTCAAGAAATTTATCAACTTTTTTGGATTGTTTGTTTTCCTATTTGAAAAATGTAATAATAAATATGTATCAAGGCTTTCAAGCAATTTAAAATAATTAGAAATAAAAAACTGACTTAAAAACAATTTAATTAAATTTTCCTCGCTTTATAAATATTATCAATGTAGAATTTTATGATAATAAAAATTATTATACAAATTAGCACTTCATCATGTATTACTTTCTACGCATTTCTATATTGTTGCAAAATCATCAAAACAAGCAATTCAAATCGTTCAAATTGAAAAAATATTTTTTGTCGCATCTTGAAGGACCGATCAACAACTAAAGGATATTTATATGGAAAACATATCTAGCAAATTTTGTTTCATTTACTATGACTAAATAGTTACTAATTACGTTCTACAATTTAGGATTGATCTAAAAACATATTTGATTTTGTCCAAGAAATCAGAATAATAAATATGCAGGAATCTCATCGAAACAATTCATATTTAACGAGAATTATAATTGCAATCCGAATCAATATTTACGCAGGTGAGCTAACAATTAGTGAAAATAAGGGGCTGATAGTAAAAGCGGATGAAAAAAAGAGTCGGAGCAAAAGTGGGTTGATTATTTCTCAGTGGAAGAACGAATTGGCCTAATTAGCTAAATCTAAACAATTTATAGACAAAAAGAGTTTTTATATGAAATTCATGAAGTTTATTGATTTTTCCATATTTCAAAAAAAAAATTTGTATGTCATTATCGACATCAGCTATTTATGATGTAATAAACAAAGTTTTCTCTACGAAATCGACCCAAAATTACTCGGCAATGACAGCTAGTTATCATATTCAGCCAGTTAATAACAATTGATGCTTATTCAAATAAACATGATTCACAAATTCACCAGTAGACTATTTTCCGATGTACTATCTTGGTTCTTTTAACATAATCAAATTTTATTAACCAATTTATAAGCCTTTAGAGATATTTCAATGAAAATCGACAGTTATTATTTTTAGGAACAATTTTTTGAACAAATTTGTATTATATTATGTATTCGCATACTAAAAAATTCCACTTTTTATCCAGCAATTATTCAGTCAAACTTCTACTGCTTATTAATAAAAATAAGCAATGAGTGGTTTTTGGGATTATACCATCTGTTTTGGCGATTTTTAACTCTTTCAATAGCAGTGGAACAAATTCTCTCTACTACAATTTCAATGAATTTTTCACGCCCTTTTCATTAATCGTAACCTTATTTTAAAAAAATAAATATTTTAACTTCAAAAATAAATGTAAAAAATAAATTTGACTTTTTTAACTTTTTACGGTCGGAAATAAGTTTTAAATGCTTCAGTATACCCAATGACGCTTTTGGAAGTGCGCCGATCTTCTAAATGATTATTTTTACCCATAAAAAATTAAATTTTATTTTTTAATTATAAAGCTTCTACAGAAAAACCCAAAAACTTTCTTTCCAGCAAAAGAAAAAATAACGTTTGTGTAAATTTTATACAAATCCTCAATATTAACTGAATCGTTTTTGGGTCTAATTATGATTTTTGTTTTGTTTTTCAATGCAAATTTTTTTCCATACATAAAATACTACTTGAAACTGATAACTAGACATTCAAATAGTTTTTAAAAACAATTTATTATTGTTTTTAGCAATTTTCTCTTAGAATGGAGATGGAACGTCGCGGTTTTTTCAAAAATTTTCCACATTTGTCAAATTTTCAATTAGAGGGAGGTGATATTTAATTGATTTTAACAAGAATCATCGTTAAAAAAATTTAATATAATTGTTAATAACATTTTCTTAGAATAATGCTAGAAAATTGCGGTTTTTTTTCTGAATATTTCAACTTTTTATTCACTTTTCACTTGGAACGAGTGAAAAAATCTATTAAAGTCAACAAAATAATTCGCTTGAACAATTTATTATAATTAATAATATTCAATTTGTATAATACTAGAAAGTTGCGGTGTATTCTGAAATATTGAAATTTTTGTCTACTTTTCACATAGAATGAGTTAATAATTATTTCAATTTATCAAAAATAATTATTTAAACAAATTATTATTGTTTATAACTCTGTTTCTTCATTAATGCAATATAGTTGCGGTTTTTTCTGTAATGTTTAACTTTTACAGACTGTTTACTTAGGAAAGTAATAAAGTATGAAAGTCAACAAATATAGTTGTTGGAACAATTTATAATTGCCTATAACTATCTTATCTTAATAAGTGCTAAAAAGTTGCGATTTTTTTTTCACTCTTAAATGTTTTGTCCACTTTTTACTTAATGAGGTAATAATCAGTGCAAGTCAACAAACATACTTATTTAAACAATTGATCATTGATTATTACTATATTCTCTTAAAGTAATGCTGGAAAGTTTCTTTTCTATTAAATCCTTAGTTTTTCTTTGCCTTTTCAGTCATGAACAAATAATGACTGAGCCTCGACAAGAATCATTCTTTAAAGAGTTTTTTAAATTTTTAATATAGCAATAATATATATGAATATTATTATTAACAATAATAATTTGCTCAAACAATTATTTTCGCTCAATTTAAATAATTATTAGGTCACCCCAAGTAAAAAATAGGCAAATAGTTAAAATTTCAGAAAAAACCGCAACTTTCTACCATTAAGCAAAAAGAATATTATTAGGAATAATAATTGATTGTTTGAACAATTATTTTTGTCAACTTGAATTAATTATTACTTCACTCCAATTGTAAAATGGACAAAAGTTAAAAAATTAAATAAAAACCGCAACTATCTAGTAATAATATAGAAGAAGATAGCTATTGACAGTAATAAATTGTTTAAACAATTATTTTTGCTATCTCAAATTAATTATTAACTCACTCCGAGTTGAAAGTTAACAAAGAGTTTGAAATTTCAGAAAGAACCGTAATTTCTAGCATTATTCAAAGATAATATTATCAACAATAATGAATGTTTCAAACAATTATGTTTGATAACTCTAATTATTCTAATTACTAATACTCCCTAATGGAAAATTGGACAAAATGTGACATTTTTTTTGAAGAAACCGAGACTTTCTATCTCCATTCTAAGAAGAAATTGCCAAAAACAATAATAAATTGTTTTGAAAATGTAGGTTAACATCTAATTATCAGTATAAAGTAGTTTTTTATGTATGAGAAACAAATTGCATTGAAGAAACCCCACAAAAAAATGGTAATTGGTGCCAAAAACTCGCAAAACCCATTTTTTCACTCATGGGGTTTTTGGGACCCTACAAAAGAGACTTATGTGGGTGATCTTTGAAAAGTAATATTTTATTCGTATTCTATGGCTAATTGTTAAAATAATTGTAAAGTTTTAACTTGATTCTGAATAAAATTTACAAAAATATCTTTTTTCTTATGAGAAATACGTGTTAAACTTCATGGTGCTTGCGCCACCTCTGAATATCATTTTGTTAAAAAAAAAATTGATGAATTTTTGGGTGGATTTAAACAAATTTCTGGCCGTTATTCATAAAAATTTGAAAAAATATTCTCAATGCATTTTTGGACCAACTAATGTTCATACCGCGTCTAGTCCGCTCCCCACAAATAACACATTTGTTAATTAGGTTTATTTATATACCGTAGTTATTCTTCATGAATAAAATTAATTTGGCCATACGGTCATATAAAAGGCAATGGATTCAGATGTTAAAGAATTCATATTTATTTGTCATGTGTAACCGACGTACGCTTCGACCTAATTGCGGGTCTTCTTCAAAGGTAATTATCACCTATGTCAAAAATTAATATTATTGTAAATTCAAATTTGATATACATTTTTTTATAGATAGTTAAAAAGTTAGTTTAAAAACTTTTTTTCGTTTATTTACCTGTAGTGATGTTAATAAATTCTTAAAACATTTCAATTCTGTTGTTTATTTTATGGTCATTTTGGAGTCAAATTTTCTTAGTTTATCCACAGTACGGTTTCAACATTAAAAACTTAGTCTTCATTTAAGTAAAACAGGATCTGTTCCATTTTTTTTCTTTTTTCTTAATTATATGCTTCGTCAAGATTGAAATTGAAACCTCAAAAACTTAAAGAGGCTTCAATATTAAGTAATAACTACATTTTAGACTAAGTGAAGTGCTGTGTTTCGTACGGACAATCATATACTATCAATGTATTAAGGTCAAGCTAGTTTTCATTCAGTAATTAAGATGGCTGATATTAAATTAGCATGTGATTTTAATTATTATTAATTAATTAAATATTATTAAATAATTATTTATTTAATTAATTAATTATTCAATTAAATAATTAATAATTACAGTGAGGAAATACTCCAATTCACTGAATATACATATACATATAGAAATAACGATAAGTTTCTAATGAAAAAGTACCATCATCTCTCAGGACTCTCAGCTAGTTTCTATACTTTTGGTGTAATTCCGTTCGGTTTTTTGTAGACAGTTGATCATTATTTATAGCATAGAGAAAACAAAGTTTAATCAATTACATAATTTCCATTTCTTTCTATGACCTCTTGCCGTCTTTTCACCAACTTCATTATACCGCGTTCGTAAAAAGTCTGGGGCGTTTCAATGAAAAGCCGATTTAAGTGATTTTCGACACTCTCCTCATCAGTGAAGGTTTTTATAATATATTGAATAATTAAGCACAAACTATACGGTTTTTAATTGATATATTTTCAAAGTTACAACGATTTTAAAGCGCAAATGCTTTTATTCACTTACTCCACATATATACTCAAATTAGTTGTATATGTTTAAAAAAGACAACACTTTTGCCAATATCGTCAAATTTTTTAATTTGGAATAAATCTAATTGTCTGCCTACACCTAAGGTTTTTATGTTTCCCAGAAATATGTTTAAACCCCAAATTTACCTAACTTTTTAATGATTCGTGAACAATTTATTTTCCGTCTTTCAAACCCGTTAAGTGAGTATATTTATCTGAAAGAAAGTAAAACGAGTGGAAATAGTAAGGAAATACGGTGGCGTGCCTATGCTTTTTATATTCGGCTCCATTGTTCGCCTACTCCGAGTTCGCGAGTATTATAAAGCTGTCCGAATATGGCTTCAAAGGAGACGCCTCCATTCCAAGTTCCAAGGCCCCAAAAAAAATATTAACATATGACACATCACTTGGGTGCGGGCATGATAATTCAATCGTTGTAAAACTCGAAGGCGTATAAAATACAAATATCAGTGCGGAACTGCATTTTAGTAATCGCTATGCAATCTATAAATTAGAAACAGGTGGGTAGAGCAAACAAAAAATATAGAAGGTCTATAGTCGTGAATTTAATCTGCGAAATATGCACTTCTATTTATTCACAAATTAAAATTAAAATTAAATTAAATTAATTATTATTATTTTTATTATTATATTCTTTGTACACGAAAGGCATTTCACACGCGTCAAGAGTTTAAATCGCCACCGAAATGTGTTCTGTGTACGGGTTCACATCACCTGTGGAAATGCTATAAACTAAACTCTAAGTCGCCATATGAACGCCAGTCGGAGATAAGACGTTTAAATTTGTGCTTCAATTGCTTTGGTCAACATAAATGCATCGCATGCAATTACAGGGAATGCTGCCGTATGTGTCAGGGAAAACACCACACGCTCGTTCATGTCGATTCGATACGATAGCAGATCAGTAAGGACGCCGATGTAAAGACGTTGGGTGTGCATTGGAATCCAAACCGCGACGTGTTCACTTTCAGCACAGTCAATTTCAAAACATTGGCTGATGCGGAGACAAACCGAGCTGTCCTTTGAAATATCGCACGTTTGTTTGATCCTCTCGGATGGCTTTTACCGGTCACAGTCACTGCTAAAATTTTAATGTAGCATTTATGGATCCTAAGATGTGACTTGGATAAGCCTTTGCCTATTCACGTGCGGCATAGGTGGCTACAATATAGCAATTCATTAGAAGATCTATCTAAATTATCCTTTGATCGTTGGTTAGGGGCTTATTCAGGTCAGTCTTGTCAGCTACACTGCTTTTCCGATGCATCCTCACGTGCCTATGCGGCTGCTGTATATCTTTGAATTGACGAAGGTAACGAAAATTCACATGTCTCACTGTTAGCTGCTAAGATATAGGTAGCACCGGTAAAAAAGGGTGGTATATCTAATCTGGAGTTATGTGGAGTTGTACATCTCGTAAAACTCATCTGCCATTCACAAAAATTAGATTTCTTAAAAAATTTTCCAGTTCACGTTTGGTCCGATAGTCAGGTCGTTCTCGATTGGATATGTAAACACCGGTGATCTTAGAAAACGTTCGTCGCGAATCGCGTGTCATATATACAGACAGAATTACCTATTGCTACTTGGTCTCATGTTCATACCAAGGAAAACTCGGCGGATTTAGCGACCCGTGGTTATAAGCCTTCAGAGCTGATCAATAATGCCCTGTGGTGATGTGGACTGACTTGTCTCTCGTCGCCCTCTGAAAATTAGCCCCAGGCGACAACAAGCATACAAGCTCTGCATTCTGGGATTTCTCTGACTGAATCGGAAATTCTTACAAAGTTTTCTTCTCTAACACGACTGATTTGTGTAGTGGCGCGCTGTTTACGGCCGTTAATACGCTTGCGAAAACGCAAGCTTAATATGGTTTTGCTTCCTCAATTCCTGACGACCGAAGAAATAACCAGAGCTCGAAATTCCGTTATGAAATTAGCGCAGTCGTTCGCTGTTACTACAGAAATTGATATGTTAAAATCTGGAAGGTCCTTGCCTAAACTTCACGTGTTGCGTAGAGTTACTCCGACTTCAGACAGCATTGGAATCTTGCGCGTAGGCGAACGTATTGCGCATTCGCAATTATAGAGCGATTTGAAAAATCCACCAATTTTACTGCACTCCTCAGCGCTTAGCCTGTTAATCGTGCGTCAGGATCATCATTCTTGTGTTCATGGAGGACATACACTTACTACTAGCATTGTAACACGCCAGTCGTGGATTTTAGGTAAAAAGCGTTTGATCAAATCTGTAACTCACAACTGTATTACGTGTCAGCGTGTCAAACCTCGAATGGCGCATCGACTAATGGGCGACCTGCCAGCTACACGAGTGACACCAGCTAGGCCGTTTTCGTCTGCTGAGCTCAACTACGCAGGGCCAATTCAAGTGCGTACCACAGAAGTCGCGGTCATAAGTCCTATAAGGTTTATATTCTATAATTTGTCTGTTTTGTAACTCGAGCCTTTCACTTGGAAATTGTAAGCGACTGTACCTCAGCGATGTTTATAGCTGCTTACCGGAGGTTTGTCAGCTGACGTGGCATTTGCCGTAACCTATTCAGCGACCATTCAAAGACTTTCCACGGGGCTGATAAAGAATTAAGGGCGATATTTAACGCAGCCTCCGACTTCTGCCAGACTGCTGCAGCTCTACTTGCCAACGACGGTACAGATTGGAGTTTTATCCCGCCGAACGCTCCACATTATGATGAATTGTGGCAGGCTGGAGTCAAATCAACGAAAAATCATCTGAAGAGAGTAATTGGCGAGCATACTCTTACCTTTGAGGAATTGTACACTCTTCTAACTGAAATTGAAGCCTGTCTCAACTCACGTCCGCTCTGCCCGATGAGCGATAGCATGGATGACCTACACGCTTTAACACCAGCACATTTTCTTATCGGCGAGACCTTAGGGTTAATACCAGATGAAGAGCCACCATCTGTACCAGAAAATCGACTTAGCCGGTACCAATTGGTGCAACGCATTCGTAACAACTTCTGGAAACGCTGGTCCAGTGAGTACCTCCAACACTTACAGGAGAGAGGCAAATGGAGAGAACCAACAGCAAATTTTGCTGTCGGTCAGATGGTATTAGTCAAGGACGATTGCGAACGGACATTCGAGGCCTGCAGACGTGAGAAGGTTCGAGATTGCGACTGCCTACGGTTTCTGACAGGGGTGGATCCTCTGTACGTGATGGTGATTTTCTCTGGATTTGTTGACCCAGTGATGTGCTCTTAATTTGTTGAACAAGTGATATGCTCTTGATTTATTGACCCAGTGATGTTCTCTTAATTTTTTGACCAAGTGATTTTCTGTTGAGTGGTTGAGGTTGACGAGGATTGACTTCTCGAGAGTGGCAAGTTGTTGCCTGAGATGTACCATTCATTTGGGTTATGCTTACGAGGTCTGTAACTTTGAGGATAAGGTAAGAGAGATCTCCCTTAGGCTTATGTTCACAACAAAGTATGATGTGTTCAAGTCGAATTGTAATATGTGTTAATTTTGTGTGTTAGATTGCTTTCAATAAATGTGTTCTGCCCCATCAGCTTGCCCCGGCTTTTTCCTCAAACCGTGAGGGTTTTTATCATTAGAAGGAAATTAATAAACAATGTCGTTTATTTGAACGTTAAAAACTTCAAGCATATTCCCTTTCAGATTTTTAAGCTCTAAAACTTCTAAAATGCCTACATGTCTTTCAAACTAACTCAAATTTTCCTACAAAATTTGAAAAACTTTCAAAATTACGAAAACGGAAGATGTGAAGATTTCTCAAAATAAAAATACAATTTTTTATTTTGTAGTAGAAGGGTGGCAGTACAGAACTGGATAACCAACAACATTGAAATTTTTGAATAATAGAAAAATGATCCTGTAAAATCGATATCATCATTAAAAGATGAAGCAAGTATCCGCTCACGAGCTAAAGTAGTGCTGAATTTAGGTCGAAACAGCCTTCTCACAAAAACTTATCCACGTCCGATAAAGTGGCTGTTGAAGTTGACAATATCAAAGTGACACTTACCCAAAGCTGAAGCAGTCTGGACTGCAGATTGCGATAAAAAATGTAATGTTTCAGTTAAAAAAAAAGAAGAAAAAATGGTCCCAAAATATGAACAATCCCTCGTAGAAATTTTGCGGTGGCCCCGACCGGGGCCTCATCTTGCGAAATGGGGCCCAGATCGGGAAACCAGGTCGGATCAGACCCGTGATGAAACGCACGGCCCAGTCTGGGCCAAACTTATTAGCCCGATCGGTGTGCCGGGTCAGTGCCAAGTCGGTACCCTATCAGATCCCAATTGAGTTATATTAAAAATTATGAGGCATTTCTAATCTAAATAATTATTAGTACCCAAGATAAATTAAACTGTATTATTTAATAATTAGAAATCATGATGGTATAATTCAAGTCTCTCGATGTTTGCGATCGCTGTCCCAATATTTAGCATTGCTAAATATTGTGCTTATGTGGGAAAGCACTTCCTCCTCTGTGGCCTTGAATTTGGCACAAGCTACATCTCCAAATACAATGAAATTTTAGGTTTAGTAAAAAGCCTGAATAGTATTTAAATTTAATTTAAATTATAAAATGTAATTTTTATTTTGAGGTTAAGTTTCACTGATTTACTTACTTTGACTCGACACGTCACGTGCATATGGCAATCCGGCTATCGTACGGTGCTTCCGAACCCGCAATGTGCTCTTTTTACACTTTGGTATAATTTTGTTTTAGGTGGCATTGCAAAACGGGCAACCCGGTATGGCACGACTCTGGGCCATGAAATTAGCCCTACCCGGTTCAGATCATGCCAGCCCGATCGGGGCCAGATAGGTAACAGGGAAAATATATGGTGATTTCTGCGCGGGATTATGCATACGGATAAATGGGGTTTGATGTCAAAAACTCAGCTCATTTCGAGAAAATCGACCGAGAATTTGGAAATCAAAATTTCATGAGTTTTTGAAGTTAGCTTTGATTAGTGATTAAGAATAGAATTTTTGATTTTTTGCAAAAATAAGAAAATATATATTATTTCTTTAGCGATTAGATGATAATAATTTCAAGAAATATCAGTAAACTAAAATTTTATTAAAACTTGTGAATGATAAGTAAATGATATTTCAAAACAATTCCTTTATCACAATCGGTGCTTGATTTTTTAAGAATTTTTGATGCAATAAAACCTTTTTTGATGAAAATAGTGGTTATTTAGTTTTGTGCTGCTACATTCAAGTTATGCTTGTCTAGAGGAGTGAATTATGAATGATTTTCTACAGAAAACTTTTATTTATTTTTTCCGCGAAATTTTGATTTAATTTTTTTATTTTGATAATTAGAAATTTCACGATTTTCTGATTAAATTTGTCTAAATATTTTTCAATAATTATTGTGAAGTTAATATTAATATAAGTAAATTAGAAAACTTGAAAGGAAGTAAAGTTAATAATATTACTACTCAAACATATATTCTGATGACAAACTATTATGCATATTAAAATAAAATAGTACAGTATAGTATTGGGAAAAACGTCTTTATTAAATAAAGGACTTATCACTTTGAGAAAAGGAAAAAGTTTATCAATTTGAATAGAAAATAATTTGTCATAAAGAATACACATTTCGAATAACTATTCATTTGTTGAGAGTTTTTGAACACTCACATTCTAGCTAGAAAGAGATTCTGAGATATGAGAACCAGGATAATGAGTATTATCATTTTGATTTCAAAGTATAAATATAATTTTCCTAGGATTTTGCAGAATATTTGAAAAGATATCTAAAGATTTCAGATATGTCGAAAATGAATCCAGGAAATTGTTAAGAATATTTCTTTATTTTATAGGATGTTACAAAATCTGAGAAATAATTGGAGTCAGTTTGACCTTTCAAACTTCAGGACTTTTAGAAGTTTGGAAAAAATATAAAAATATTTATACATTTTCGGAAATGTTTTTTATATTGAAAATATTTCGAATCTGTTTAAAAATTATGAAATCTCTACATGTCCCTTAAACTAACTCAAATTTTTCTGAAAATATTATAAAAAACTTTCAAACTTACAAAAATTGAACTTCCATATTTCCACCAATCTTCCATACTTTTTCTCGACATTTTTAGGATTCTTTGAATATTTTTAAAACGTGGAAACATTCTAAATACCTTTTTAAATAAATCAAATTTTTACTGAAATGTAAAATTATAATCTGAAAAATTAAAAACATTACCATAAAATGTTCCAGTTTCTTTTTGTCGCAAATTTGTAAATGTTTGTATTTAATTTTGAATCTTTTCAAATATTCTCCTCTAATCAGTTTTAAAAAAAAATCATTTTAAATGTTACTAGGAAACTTAAAAATATGTTTCATTCTCTTGAAATCTTTCGAATTACGTGAAAAGCTTCTAAATGTTTTGTTCATCATCTTTAGAAATGCACTCTTTGTTCTAAATTTCTGCAAATGTTTTAAACTAACTCGAATTTTTCTAAAAGTTTGGAAAAACTTTCAAATTACAAAAATTGCCTTCAAATCTTCCATATTTTTCCCGATATTTTTACAAATTTTTTTCATATTTTTTAACTTTCTTTGACAATAAATAAGTTGAAGTAAAAAATTAATTTAAGTTTCCCACTTTTTTCGAAAAGTTTAAAAATTTACATTTATTTTGAAAAAATTTCATTTTTCCCCACATTATAAATAATATTGAAATTTGCTTAAAACGTCGAATAATTCTGAATATCTTTTAAAATATTTCAATTTTCTCTTGAAACTGAAAAGAAAATCTGCAAAATAAAAGCGTGACCTTAAAATCGTCCAGATTCTTTTTATGACATATTTGCCAATCTTTCGAAATGTTTAAAAAAGATTTCCAAATTAATTTTTAAGAAAAGAAAGAAATATTTCAATTTTTCCAGGAAACTGACGACAATTTGTTATTCTCTCAATTCATTTTTTTGAAATCTTTTTAAGTTTTCATTTATTTTTGAATAATTTCAAAACTTCTAATGAACTCCTAAACTTACACCAATTATCAGATAAATAAGCTAATTCAATTATATTTTTTGAAGAAATGATTATTATCATTCATAATAATAATTTCTTTCCAAACAATTAATGTTTTAGAAATAATACGGCACTTCGTCAAAATAAAAAGTGTATAAAATATGTTTTGTTGTATTATTGGGTCACGCGATTGTAGATTTACGTAAAATAGGTATTATGCAAAATAGAAGTTGAGGAATATATTTGCGCCTCTTCATAAATAAATAAAAAGAAAGGTGATAATTTATTATAATAAAGAATTTCGTTCAAAGGAAACAAACTTTTATCTGTCCATGTAAAAGATTTAATGTAAACATTGAATTGAAATAAGTTTAGATTTGTTTGAATCAAACAAATAGGTATCTCGGAATGCTTTGAAATTTCTTCGGCAGTGTAAACTTTTGTGGAAACTTTTTGGTATCGCACTATGTACACGGGAAATGACTGCTATGTAACATTATACCTGCTATTATATTCGCCATTTTTATATCACATGCAATTGTTACGGGAAAATTATAATTTTCAGTCTGTAATACAAACAAATAATTATTTATTCGTACTGCAGACAACAACTTCGATACGTTTTCGTAGTTTCCTTGACTATTTTGAGCCAATGCCAGTATAAATAATTTTTTTTTTATACAGAGTTCTTGCATTTCTTAGCTATTATTCCATCTTCGTACTTTTGACGTTCATGAGCAGGTGCTTCTTTATTTCCATATATATACTGCACAGAAAGCCACAGCTTTAAAAATTGCACAGTCACACAAAAAAAACCTTTGTTCGGGTCTGGAGGTCAGACCATGTTGACTATATGTTTTTTGGGTCGTTGAATCCGAATCCGTGGTCCAAAAAACCCCAGCACGTCAGGGTTCTGACATAACCTTAGGAAACCTCATAAATGTTGTTGTTTTAAGTCCGGGGGTCAGACCATGTTTATTATATGTTTTTGGGGTCGCTAAATCCAAATCCGAGGTTCAAAAAACCCTAGCCTTAACCTTAAATTTAAGATGATATTCCATTTACGTCAAGAAACATCCTTTTGTTTCAAGAGGACATTTCTCTGAGTAACAGACACACGTAAGTCGAATAAATAAATTTCACGAGTTTCTTTGAAAATCAAAACCTGAACGTGCTGCAGTTTTTCAGACGACGGATTCGGATCCAGCGACCCCAAAAACATATAGTGAATATGGTCTGACCCCCAGACTTGAACAAAATTTGTGTGAGGCTTATTGAGATTACGTCAAAGCCCTGACGTGCTGGGGTTTTTTGAACCTCCGATTCGGATTCAGGAACCCAAAAAACATATAGTCAACATGGTCTGGCCTCCAGAGCCACAAAAAGTTTTTTTTGGTGTGGCCGTGTTGTCTTCCAATATCTAAACCAAATTTCAAGTGTGTTTTAGTCACATTTCGTTTTCCTTTAATATACTGAATACAGCCAAGTAAATCAGTGCAGTATGCAACTAACTGAGAGGCGTCAGAGGTAATGTTAGCTCTTACATAAATTTAAATGAAAAACTAGTTTTTTTAAAAATAATTAACTCTTTAATTTACAACAGAAAAGTTTTCTCTCAAATTCCTTCCAATGAATTTCTTATTCTTGGTAGTCATTCGAAATGCAGTAGCAATTCCAATTATTCTTCTTTGAATGAGGTTGAGGTTTGTTTGTCGGGTGACAAATCTTGTACGGCAAGCTGCGGCTGGTCAACACAGTTAATTTTGGGATTTTTCTGAGTCTGAGGATAGGCAGAAATGCGGTGAGGTTTACCGCCTTTATGTTGCTAAAGAAGTAATATATTATTTACATTTTTTTGTACTTTATCTTTTATTGGAGCCGAAATTACTTGATCTCTTTTCTTCGTCAGGATTCTAACAAAAGTTGCTTCATATTTTGAATCCGACTTGATGTAGTACATTTGTGAGGCTTTCCTTCTCCAACAACATCTGAGAAAAGTTTACAGAGTTTCTCATTGATTGACTTGATAAAAGTTGTGAAAAGATTTGACTGAAACCGGAAAATTTAAATAAACAAATGGTGATTAATTTAACAAAATTTTATCAAGCACAAAAATAATTTAAACTCGCCTGCATTCCTATTTGGTAAATCGGGAAAAGTGTTTATTGCGTGTCTTGGAATTGTATCTCTCTTAGAAAAATTAAGTGCAGACAATTTAGCAATTATACACAGCCGACAGCTACACTTTTCTCCAATTTCTTTTATTATAACGTAATTTTCGCATTATACAAATGTATTCTACAACTATTGAAAATTCCACTTGGTGGCTACTCATCGTTATACTTATAGCGAAATATACTTTCTATCACAGCTTGCTATTTTTCTGTCAATTGAAACATATTTGTAATCTTCCTAAAACACAATACACGCATTTCCATGTGATTTTCTTTATAAGTTTGCAATTTCTTTGTTAATGTTCAAACAACATCACATAAAAATTATAGCCCGAGAAAACAAAACGTTGTAACCAATTTCTATGTAAAGGATTTAAATATTAAATAAACACTGCGCCAAATCTAGCACGAAATGTCGCTGTAGAAGCCGCATTTACTTCAGAATGAACAAAATACTGCTGCAAAATTCATAAGAAGTTCTTCCGTAGCGGGCTTATTTATTTAAGACTGTTCTTCAAATTATTACATCAAATAATGCTTGTGAAATTAAAATATAATAATAATTTGAAAAAAAACCTGTAGGTTAAAATTGGTTGAGGGTCATGCGGAAGGCGTTCTTTTCAGGCTCATACTGTTCGGATGGATTTCATTCTCAGTCGTAATAACGATTTTCTGCTCCACCCACTGATCCAGATTTTCGTTAGCACTACGTTTCCCCGTCCCTCCTGCTATCCAAATGCATTATGTATGCAACATTGCAATTTGCATTGGTCGTATCACCAAGTCTATGCGCGTGTGCGGGTTCATGGTTGGTCGTTCACGTCAGTGGATGGTGCCACCACACAGGGAGTTGATCGTGTAAATGCCTCCACGGATATTGTTACACCAGTTACGTGAAGAAATGAGAGTATTACATTTAATGGGAAAGCATTACCATGTTTTACTTCCCCCCCTGGATTGGTAATAAAATTTCGTATTTGATGAAAAAAATTTTTAAATTTTGTATACAAATTTGTTTGCGTAAGATTGATCAATTTGTAGACTAAGAGTGTATGTTTTGGCTAAAAAAATAGATTAATTTAATAAACCAAAAATGAATTTCAATTCTTCAAAGAGGATTTTTTCCTGAGTTTGAAAATTTCCAACCATTATCGCGCATGCGCTGTTTAAAAAAAGCAATTTTACACACGGATTGCGAATCGTAAAATCATGCCTAAAGGTATTTTAGAAATACTCCCATCAACATTTATTTCAACCAGATTCAAAACTTATTTCCAGGGGTTTGTGAAAAATAGGACAAGAAAAGAACAGAAAATATAGATGAGAGATCGAGCGGGAGGGTGCAAAGTAAAAAGAATTTCGAGTATACAGATCCCGCAATCTTCTTAAAAATGTGGGCGCTAGATGTTACAAAACTTCTACTGGCAAATTAGAAAAATGTCAAGTCTACAGATGCGGCAATTTTCAAATATATTGTACCGCTATCTATTCCGAAACTTCTAATTGAAAAATAAAAAATAAATTGAACATACAGTTCTGTCCGATTTTTTTTAAATTTTTCCGGAGTTAAAAAAACAAGCCTTCTCTTGCTTTGAGCCTGCGGCTTATGCTGCAAGCATCACACTCATTGCAATCACCTAGTTTACGTACTTGTAGCACAAGTAACCATCATACAGTAGTTTCGAAGGGCATTCGAAACTGCGCATGAAAACTGCCGTATAAAGTCTTTTTAGAACAGTTTTCAGGAAGTAGCCTTACAATTGCATTGGCGTTTAATTTAAAATAGTTATTGTGAGTAGTATTTGGACCAACAAAAAGTGATAAGATACCATAAATTATTCATAAATCATTCTGAATTACCAATAAATTAACATCAAAGGAACCCAAAACTATTTTTTCCCCCCGATAAAACTTTAGGTGGGCAGTGAGGGTACCAATAGACACCTTTCTTGTCCCAGGCGTTTTGTGTTTTTTTCGACGATGCCTAACATATAGATCATCTTAAAATTCATCAAGCTTTCTAATTTTTTATAATATGAAGCGAAAAATGGAACCATTATTAATTTTTGAGAATTTTGAAGGATGATTCTAAGCGTATTATGTAAAAACGAATATTTTACAATGAAATCATTATTCGTTCAACAAATGTTATTCAGATTTTTGAAATTTTGTTGTAGGTTAAAAATCTGTTGCTGATTTTATTCTACTCGAGATTCTGCACAGCGCTATTTGGCTGCTTTTTTATTTAAGAATCAGACATTTATTATTTTTGTGAACGAATGATTTCTATAATAATTTTAATTTTAAAAAAACCAACCAAACATAAAGAAGAAATGTGAACAATCATTCAAAGATTAAATCAGGTCTTGATCATCAGGATTGAATATGAATTGCAGTTTTGTCCTGCAGCGAAATTAAATAGACGAAAAGCTAAGTAACTACTGTTAAATGAACAATTGAAAACAAAACGGATCTTTTCTCAAGCGGGCTTCAGTATCAAGTTCAAAATTAGTTGCAATACACAATTATTATTATTTATTATTATACCATTAAACTTGAATTATTGATGAATCTTTTTATTGGATTGTACTTAGAGAACATCCTTACTTTGCGTCAATAAAAATTACAAAAAAATACTTCTTTTTAGTTGTTTAAAATAATGCTCACATTTAGAGAAAAATGGCTGATTTTCAACTCTTGTATTCCAGAAACCGAACCTATATCTATTAGTTATTGTATTTAGTTAGCAACTTTGTAGTAAGAAATTAAAAATTCTGCTAAATGAAAGGATATAAAATATTTGAATAGACCTACGAATGATTAAATAATTATTTTTCTTCTCTCCTAACGTTTCTCTTTTCTCTGGCGGAAAAAACAGAACAATTAGGAATGGACAGAAATAGATACCCCATTTATCTATCAGAACAACGAGAACATTTATTCCAAGATATTTGTATTCCTTCTTTTCCAAATGCCCAATTCACTTTTATTACATTATATCTACTTTTATTATCATGAGAATGATCATCGACTTTGATACTGTTTCATTAAATTTTTAACTTTCTCACATCCCTGCTCTATTTCAAGATTTCATATTTTATCTTGTATTTTGTTCTACTTTTCAAGAATGCAAGTAATGGAAGATTCTCTTCAGAAGACTTTCCGGATCAGTTTTCCTTCGCATTTCTGATTGTGATACGTCCTTTTATCTTATTTTCTTATCATGAACTACGTTTCCATTTTATCATTAGTCTCACGTTACAACGTTCTTTTCGTATTTGATGAGAGAATACCCTAGAAGAATTACGAGACATTTCTCATAGATTTTGTGAAAAGCCTAACACCCACATTTATCTCTCTAAATTTTTCTTTTCACACCCTGAAATTCAACGCTGTTGGCGAGGACCCTTTAAAGCCAGGGTAGGTTTTAACGAGGAGGTTTCATTTGTCCGCATGCCATTCTTTTTAAATGACGTTGGAACAATTCTGCGTGTGAAAAAGTTCAACGGGAAAAAGTTCTCGACAAAACGCACCATATGTCGTTCACGTTTTTCATGTCATTGAATTTAAGATGTCTGATGCTTGAATTTCACTCCCTTGAATATGTGATTTGAACACGATCGATATCAAAATACTGATTTATCAGGATGTAAGAAACGAAAAGTGTGCTGAATTCAGCATTTTTCTCCAAGAATATCGAGTTGATGTATAAACTAGTGTCTTTTAAGGCGACGTCTGCACAATTTTACTACTTGATTTTACAACAAAATGCAAATGATTCTCTGGAATCTTAAGAGTTGCATGGGAATACATTTAAAGAAGAAATGATAAAAAGATATATGTGTAAAAATTTGAACATTGTTCTGCTTTCTGTTATCTGCATTTCATACTTGTCGCTTGTAAAAAGAAAATTATTTTATCAGCACCATTTTTGCACTTGAAACCCAACAAATTTCAATTTGGACTGAATATTTAATTTGAAATTTCTATGTTGAAACAGTTTTCAGTTAAAAGTTTAATTTCGCCGTAATGTTTAATTGTTGTAGACGTAAGGCGCACACATTTAAAAACTTACAACTTTCAATCCTTTTTCGGAATTGTTCAATTTGTATGGGGTCTAATTTGAAAGTGCAACATTTTTGCAGGCTTTCTGATTTAGAAATTCTCTAATTTTAAGAAGTTCAATTATTTCAATAGTTTTTATGTTAAAATTGTTTTATTATTGAAGGTTTTTTTCGCGACACTTTGAAGTGAAAATTTTGTATAAATTAAGATTAAAAAGAAAATCCATTTTATCATGAATAATTTTTGCAGAATAAGCAATGAATTGATTCACAATTCAAGAATAAACTTCCCAAAAACCTCATTTTTCGGCTCATTAGAGACAAGAATAACACAGTGAAAAAAGAGGGAGAAAAAGGGAAAAAGTCAACCAAAAACCAACCTCTCACTTTTTCCTTTCTCCGTCCTTTTTATGATCTTCAGGTCATCCATATAAAATACATGAGTGACCTTATGCTCGCGCTGGTTAGTGTCGCCACAGAGGTATCCAGGAGAATTTTGTGGTGCGAGAGATAGAGGCAGAAGTGCGATGCTAAAAAGCAAAGGGCTCATGGTATCGACATGAAAGACGCCTCTCTGGAAGGTGACGTTGTTCGTTGTCACGCGAAAATTTCCGGATGAGATAGTAAATCTAGTTTTCCAAAGAGGCATCAATCTCTCTATGCATCTCATTATTTTTGGATGTACCATCAAGCTTTCCAACAGACAGATGATAAGCCTATGAAAGGTTCACTCGAAAGCTTTCCGGTAGTCAATCCAGGCCATTGACGGGGCGCGTTGATGGGCTGCAGCGTCTTTACAGACACACCTGTCAATTAGCAAGTTCTCTCGACAGCCTGCTTTCCGCGGTTGGTATTAATGTCGCTTCCTCATCTTCGGCGGCAGCTTGACGAACAGGGCTAATGCTGGCATCATAGCAGTCTGGCATGCCATCCTTGAGTTGAAGAAAAGGGCCCGGGCCATTCGTCGACTACGCGAAGCTGAGCTACGAGCCCAGGAGAACTCCGAGATTCTCAATGTATCACCGCCAGGATTCGAAAACGGCGACAAAACAGAAAAATATGGAAACGGCGACAAGGCAGACAATTCTAGAAGCAGCGACTAGACATACAAATCTGAAAACGGCGACAGAGCATATAATTTGGAAACGGCGATAAGACAGATAATCTGGAAATGGTGACAAGACAGTCAAATCTGGAAACATCTCGTCATCACCTGTGTCACGAGACACCGGTTCTCCGCTAGGAAGTTTCGCCCCATTACCACCGAGATCGATCAACCCAAGGAAGGCGCGAGTCACCCACCGAGCAGTTCGGGCAAAATTCGTTGCGGCCGGGCGGACTCTGCTCCCAATGCGGACCGATCAAGACGGATTCCTGATGATCAACCTGCCTCTCGAGCAGGGTGTATTCTACAACCCCGCCGATCCTACCCCGGACGGGCATATACCTTCAACCCGAGAAGAAAACTCCGGGTTAGGTACCGCTTTCTCAGCCGGGCTGTGAAGTGTAGCACCAAAGGGACTCGCCTACCCCGCAAACCTCGAACGACGGACCTTTTTCCTTGACCCGGAGGCAAAATCTTTCGTGGTACAGCGATTCCTAAACCGCATCCGGGGAAAGAAGCCCTAGAGGACGATTGGAAGCAGGGAACCCGTGGAACCTGTTTCTCTAAGCCAAGGCAAAAAGGATCTTTCTTTCGCCCCCGACTAGCCAGCAAAACCCGCCGAAGGGTATGAGAAGTCTCGACGCTTGGCTTCTCCAAATGCAACGGTGATTATACATAGAACCTTTGCAAGAAATAAAAGAACTCCGTCAATATATCAACAGCCCCTCTCGGGGCCACCAAAAAATTATAACGAAGGATACTTCTGTTCAGCCTAACAACCTGGGAACGTATCAATTGACGGCCCAACTTAGGGGCACGAAAGTGACAACTTCACGTCACTTCTGCACGACCTGTGAAACTCATGCTCAACTGAAAACGGGCGATGTTCCTACGGACACCACCCGCCAGAAGGAAGAAGATCATCGCAGAATGTACCATTATCACCCGTTCAACACGGACAAGGGTGTCCCTAGCCTGGTCCAAGTCGGCCTAACCGTCCTACCACGCGGTGGCCAGTATCAATTTAGACTTATGCCCTTCGGATTGAAAAATGCACCCGGCACTCTCCAAACTCTGATGCGCCACGTGCTCGCCGACTGCTGGGGACAATTCGCCATCGCTTACCTGGATGACATCATTGTGTTCTCAAAGAAGCCTGTCCTACCTAGGACACGTTGTTTCTTCGGAGGGAAACCTCCCGCAGCCTAAGCATCTTCAGGCAATACTTTCCGCCGCTCCACCTCGCACGCGGAAGGGCTTGGGATCCTTACTGGGTACCATGAACTGACTTCATGAGTACATTCCGCATTGATCGGAAACCATAGCAGCCATGACTGATTTTCTGAACCCCAAACGCCCCTACCGATGGAATACCGAAGGAATCGGCGCTGTCTTGATGCAGCCAGGACCAGAAGGAAAACGCGGAATAATTTCGTACGCCAGCGCCAAATTTTCTTCAACAGAAGCAGCCTACCACTGCAACGAACAAGAATGTCTTGCCATAATCTGGGCGATCACCCATTTCCGGACATATTTGGAGGATCGGCAATTTATCCTGCGCACCGATAGCAAGACACTAACGTGGTTAGACCGTCAAAAGGACACGCGGGATAAGTTAACACGGTGGCACGCTTTCCTTAGCCGATACCTTCGATATCGAGCACTGCCCCGGAAAAAACAACGAGCCAACAGACGCCTTACTCGTATTTCGTTACCCGGATCCCGAGATGCCATCACCCGGCGAACCTGACCTGGAACCGATGGTATCACCTACTTCTTCCAGCTCTCATAAGGTACCCATCGATTCCATTCCGGTCCTTTACGCCACACATGCCCCCTCTCTCTTCGAGGATATCTCCATGGCTCAGTTAGATGATCCAAACTTAAACGCAGACATCATCAAATGGACCAGGATTCAGGACCAGTCACGACGAACGGCGGAGGAGAATCAATTATTTCGACATCATCGCCTGGATCAGAACGGTTTCTGGCGCCTCGCCAACGACCTCACTAGTTAGTTACTTCCCATTCTAAAACCTCTTCAGCAAAAAGTAATCTGAGAGTACCACGACGCCCCGCTTTCCGGCCATCCAGGAGCAGAAGAGACAGTTCGGGCCATTCGTAAACACTTTGTCTGGCCCGGCATGTGTCGGGAGATACGCCTATACGTCTCAGGATGTAACCTGTGCGTTTGCTGCGAGCCAACACATGCAAAATATCCAAACAAGAAGCGATCACGATCAGCTTATGGGCCCCTATCCGCGTAGCAACAAGGAACATCGCTTTATCCTGGTGGTCACGGACATGTTCTCACGGTGAACTGAAGCCTTTCCGATGCGCGCATACATGGCCACACACACCAAGAAACTTCTGGAGCAAGAAGTTTTCGCCCGTTGGGGATACCTCCGTCGAATCCTGAGTGATAGCGGGACATAGTTCACAGGACTAGTGCGGGCCGAAGCCAGCCGACGTTGGGACTGCGAGTTGTGGACCACTCCTGTCTACCACCCACGAGCCAACCCCACAGATTGGCGAAACTAGGAGATCAAAAAGGGACTCCGACTACGGCTAACACCACAGACCCAGCGAATATGGGATCGATACCTGCCAGAGCTTCTATTTGGACTTCGTCGACGTCGAGATGCAGCTACTGGTAGCACTCCCAGCTACCTACTCATGTATAAGACCATTCTACTACCTGGAGAATGGTGCCTGCATAATCCAGTGCCTCCACCACCAGGGGATAGTCCCGCAGAAGATCGACAACAACGACACAACCAAGCGCGCCAGCACTAACAACGATATCGAGAAAGATATGCCACCGAAGCACTCCAACCACGTAACGAGGTCGAAGATTGGGTGTTCACCACCAATCACCGGTTGTCAGACAAGGCCGCAGGTTGAAACGCAGCACTGGATCATCGCCGAATCGGACCCTACCAAAGGTTCACGGCAAGGGCCTCTGGCCAGCACCCACTCGATCAGATCTTCCAGGACAACATTCGCCATTTCTTCCACCGAGAACTCCTTCAAACTACGAGGTCGGTGAGGAACCATCTCCACTCAAAGAATACGTCTCCTGTTCCAAAAGGGGAATAGCCTCATCATCAGCTGTATCCATAGCTGAGAGTATCGACGAAAAGTCGTACGAAATAACGCTCGTCGGCCCGCACACGGCATTCAGCAAGCATCGACTCCCCGACCTCTGCTCTCCGACGCCTCGAGTAGCGTCTCTACTAATCCCCACTGGACCACTAGCCACTTCACTCTCTTTCTCTCTCTCTCTGCCTAGGGAGTTTGGAAATAAAGATACATTATATTGGAAATCAAAGAGCATTCATCAGACTACTAACTCGTCCTCATAGCTCTTTTAGTCCATTTTATGACTGAATAAGCCTTTACAAAATAGAAACGAACGAAAACCTCTTTTCAGAGCAATATTCGCTTGAACTAATTATTGTTGAACGCACTACGACCTTGTACTTCGGTACTTAATCGAAGTCTTAGGAAGAAGGTTAGCTCGTGATGTCCCTCGGGTATCATCCTTTTTAACCTTCTGACTAAGCATCTTGGGAGTCTCTGCACTCTAAAAAAATTTGAACTTATTACGGTCTTGTACTTCGCTACTTGATCGAAGTTTTAGAAAGAAGTTAAACTCGTGATGTCCCTCTGGTATCATACTTTTCAGCTTTCTGACTAAACGTCTTGGGAGTCTCTGCACTCTAAAAATTTGAATCCATAACGGTCTTACACTTCGGTACTCGATTACTTTAATTGGATGCTTGGAAGCACGGATAGGACTAAATCCCAAACAGAAAAGGGCCCGAGCCATTTGACGACTACGTGAATCAGAACTACGAGCCCAGTAGAGCTCCGAGATTCTCACTGTATCACCGCCAGGATTCGAAAACGGCGACAAGACAGACAAATATGGAAACGGCGACAAGACAGACAAATCTGGAAATGCCGACAAGGCAGACAAATCTAGAAACGGCGACAAGACATACAAATCTGGAAACGGTGACAAAACAGACAAATCTGGAAACTGCAACAAGACAGACAAATCTGGAAACGTCTCCCTATCACCGGAGTCCGGAGACACCGGCTCTCCACTAGTAAGTTCGCCCCCTTTCCACCAGGAAAGAAAAAGCGAAAAGAATATTCTCGTCATGAAGAAGAGTTTTCTTCAAAATCTTGTCATTCTTTTCGTTGCATTACGCAATTTATTTAATTAATTAAAGGTTGAGTTTCGTAACCGTTCTAAATTGAAAAAAGCAAATGATTGAAGTTTTTGGTACCGACAATGTGATTGAATTAAATAATAATAGAATTTTTTTAGTGTTTGTTTCAAACTGCTATAGAATTGTATGTCTCCGTAACAATTATTTACAAGCAATTGTTGGATGACCGATGATGGGTTTTCCATTGATCGTGGCAACGTGTGCCGAAATTTCGGTACAAGTGCCAGATTTTTTCGGTACAAATGAGGGGATCTGAAAAAGGGGCTATTTGCACCGTAATTTTGGTACGTATAGCTAAATTTTTTTCGGTACGCGTAGAAACTCCTTTTTCCATCAGGTTTCACTAATTCTGAACGATGACCATCGTTTTCGGTTTTCTTGTTACTTCTTTTAAACTGAAAGAAACGCATTCATATGGCATCCTTGTCATGAGTAAAAACAATGAAAAATCGTTGAATAGGGAAGACCGGGGCTAAAATCGCACAGTCTTCGCGTCATCAGTTTTTAATAACAGAATGAAGTTATGAAAAAAAAACACTGATACAGCTTGAATGCGTGACATTTTAACTACAATTTTGTCTATACACGCGAATGTATATGAGCAAAAGATTACTTGATATTTGATGAAATTGGCGCTAACTCCAGAGAGGTCCGAAAAAAGGCGCGCACCTTTAGATTTCTCGAACAAATTTTTTTAATTTTATAGAAACATTTAAGTTCTCATCAAAGACACAATGTTTAGCATTTCTCTCAAAGATAAAAACTTTTTCATCATGATAATAATCAGATTCAGAAAATTGATTTGAGCCCTAGGTAACAAACGGCTGCAGCTATCGATATGCCACAATCGGAAAATTCGAATTTTCACCTAAAGCTGAACTCTAAACATAATGGGTCAGCGCAACTGAAAAACTGATCTGGGAAAAATCAGACGAATGTCAGGGAATTTTGAAGATTAAGCTCTGCGACCACTCTGAAATCATCTAATTTAATAAAACTTTAGGATATGACGTTGCATCTGACCATCTCATATTTTTAGCTTTGCAAGAATTTTCATTCCACAATGAATATTGGTTTTTATTACTCCATAATCACGTAGTATGTATTCGTGTCCTTGGCACAGGTTCATTGAGTCAAGTTCTTTCTTTATTTTATAAATTTTACAAATCATTTAGAACAATTTTTTAGGTTTTGCGATTAGTTCAATGCAAGATTACACAAATTATATTTATGGCGCTAAATTGTCTAAACTTTCAAAGGGTTGTTCTTTAAAAGCATTTGAAGTGAACCACAATGAATGAAATAATTAGGCGGTACACGCATAATACTGCTTATGCCAACCATATTGTATATCTCGGTCAGCTGCAACTATATGGAATATTTCATATCAGAGTTTGCATGATCTAGCTATTATGGAATGGCTGTTACACGTGAGGCTTGTAGTAGCATCAAATGATTTGTTCACAATAAAAGTTTTTTTTGTGAAATCTTGAAGAAAAACATGTAAAATTGAAGGAAATATAAATTTACATGCAACGGAATCAAATCTTTTGAAGTTTTGTATAGAATCTGATTGGAAAAAAAAGTTTATATTAACGTAATTTGGAGTTTTATTTGCACACCCACTTGAAATCCTCAAAAGTCAAAAATTTATAGTATGTTTCTAGGTGAAATTCATATTCATTTTGCAGCAGAAACACTTTTTTCTTCAATTGTCACTAAAAACATTTACTGATGGGATAATTATCCCCAATTTGTTAATTAACTAATATAACGCGAAACGCGTGACGAAGCGCAGAAGCAAATGTATTCCTGGCAGCGGGCTAACGAAACTTTGGTTTAGCCAAAATGTTGGATGATCCAGCCGTACCTTTTATAGTAAGTTTGCTAAATGTTTATTAACATTCAGAAACGGTATCTGGAAATCACAAATTTTAATTCAAATTGCAAGTTTCTAAAAATTCCTAAATGGTAACAGAAATATAAGTTATCGTGACAGAAAGAAGTGGGCACTTTCTACTTCGCACTCTTCGCTTATCGAAAGGTAAAGCTATCTGCTCGGCGTGGTTTGTGCTGTATGCGTGTATTTGACGAAATATAGGTGCAAAAAGTTTTCGAAAATGATTTCAATATAAATACACAGTCTATTATTTGTAAAATTACTTTTTGTTAAGATTTTTGAAGTGTCGGTGACCTCGTGCTTGACCGACAAGTTTATGCAATCGATTACGAATGTATCTACATATACGCCAGTATATTGGTTGGTTTTTCTGATAAACTTATTGTAACATGGATGCATAAAAATTTATTCATATTGACTTTATTCATATTGTCTTACAATTATTTATATTGTCTGGACAAATATATACACTGCCGCCAGCATCTGGATGTACTCTTCGGAGTAATGCAGAAGTTATAAGTGGGGAACCACGAGAATACTGAAACTTGGACGACAAAAACTGGTAATCAAAGAACGAGCTAAATATCTAGGAGTCATTCTGGATAAGAAGCTGTTATGGAACGAGCACCAGGAAAACAAGTTCAAAAAGCTAGTAGCGACTCTATGGCTCTGTAGGAGAGCCATAGGGAAAAGCTGAGGCTTGCAACAGGAGACACTTATGTACATATACACAGCAATCTTGCGACCCAGGCTAACCTATGCGGCGTTGATCTGGTGGAGTAGGGCCGAGCTGTCCACTGTGAATTTTCGACTGAAAAGGATCAGGGGACTGATTTTGAGAGGCGTCATTGGTGCCTCGAAGTCGACACCCAGGATGGGACCGAGGGCACTAATACGTTTGGAGCCCCTTCATCTCACCATTAAGGCCATGGCTGCTAAAGCGGCCTGGAGACTAAATTTGGTAAATGACAGATGGATTTCCACAGCAGTGAAGATCCCAGTCGATATCGCGAGGAGGCCGACCCTAAGCATGCCCAGGGACAAAATGGCCACTCACTACCTCTTCGACAAGAAGTATCGAGTTAGCATATCCACTAAGGAGGAATGGGTTAACAACGACGCACAGCTGCCCATTGATGGAGACAACTAGTTTACAGATGGCTCCAGGAACGAGGAGAATGCAGGAGCCGGTATATATCGTAGAAGGACCGGAATGGGCTTCACAGTCGAGATGGAGTCCTACGCCACAGTTCTACAATCTGATCTGTATCTGCTCAGACAGCAGGTCTGCTATGCTGGCCTTGAATGCAATAACGACCACGTCGCTATTAGTATGGGAATGTTTTGATGTACTAAATATGTAAGCGACGGAAAACCGAGTTACTCTGCCATGGATCCCTGGACATAGCAGTATCAAGGGCAATGAGATATCGGATAGGCTAGCCAAATTAGCAGCAAGAAGAAATTTTACTGGACCCGAGCTAGTTGTAGGTATTTCCAGTAAGTCAGTTACTGAAAAAATTAACTGTTGGCTGACTGAGGAACATCAGAATGAGTAGGATTTGATCTCTGATAGCGATACCGAGCAATGGAAATACTCAAGCTCGGGAAGAACGAAATCAAAGTCCTAACAGAAATGTTTATAGGACATCGGAACTTTGTTTATCACAGACATAAGATAGAGCTTGCGGAAAGTCCCCTCTGTTGTCTGTGCGGAAAGGATAATGAGACAGCTACTCACATCCTTTGTCACTGCCCTGCGATTTCCTTGTGGAAAGGGCTTTGAGGTCACGCTTAGGCTCACAAGGGGACGCAAAGGGATTACCCAAGCATCAGGGGCTGTTATGGTCCCAACCCAGAACTAATAATAATATTTAGATCAGATAAAGATTAAGACATATTATAAAGAGGTGTAAAAAATACCAAATGTCAAATCATATTGTTAAAAAAATAATTTTGGATGGAAATTAATTTTTTTGGATATATTTCTGCCTCTATCAAAATGCACTGAAATTTATTGCATTGTGTCATCGTTGGATTAGTCAAATTTAAGCCCCAGGTAGAGTAGAGATTTTTCTCACTTGAATGCAAGACCAATTATTAATTTTAAATTATAATCATTTAACTTCTCGCGCCAAATAACTTGCGGCTGTCGCAAACATGAGGAGGCAGCGCACTCTATGAGAATCTAACTGAATCATACAATATATTCAATGGTAAGCCAAAGGTAGGATAGAATTAAGAATACAACTGTTTAGTTGAAAATCATTCTGTTTAGTGATTCAACTGTTTTCTTTATCACTCGTCTTTTGTGATCGAATTGAACTGATTTTGATTGGAATAACAAAGGCCGTAGTCGGGTAAGCATGGCTGAAGTGCCATCGCTTGTTTTTGGTTCATATTTGAGGGGTAAGTTCCTACCATTAGAGGTTTAATTTCCCTCAAGTGCTGACTCCAAACAAATTTTCATTACAAAAGTTATGAACAAATTTTGAAAAATAAAAAAATTCTAATTTCTAAAAAAGTATGGCCCTCTATCATGTTCTATGTTGATCCTATCGCTGCAGTGTTTACAAAAGCAGAAAACTGAATGATGGTGATCGATAGCCTGATAATGATAAAACAGTTTCTGAAAGCGATGATTCTTCACAATCGAGCGACATACGTACATAATTCGAAGCAAGCATTACAAATCCTAAGTCACATTGTTTCTTGACAAAGTTGGAGACATTCCTATATCTGAAGAAAAAATACATCTTTTCACAGGTTTGACATGAAAAAATATAATCGAATTGCGCCAAATGCTAACGTAAATGCGAAACACTCAGACTCGCGATGTAACACAAGCTCTTGTAGTGTTTCTATTAAAATGAAGAAGAGGAAACTCCAACTATTAGATCTAGGGTAGCTTGTTTCAGAATATTCCACATCTATCATGAACTCTTTTGAGAAAGATTTTCTACCCTCACGATTTGGATTAACTGCTCTCTCATACGTGACATAATTGATTTTCACACTACTGATATCTCTAAAATGTTATTTAATTCTGATAATGAGCTAATGTTAATTTGTGACGGTACATATTCTTGCCATCAGAAAAGAAATGGTAATAAGTACCAGCGAAAATCTTACTTGGATCAGAAAAAGGTTTCCTTATGCAAGCCTTTTACTATCTGTAGAACAATCGGACGATTACTAGACATAGCAAGACCTTCTCATGCGAACCCGAATGGTTTGTGACAATTAATGAATGAGGGCAACAAATTCATCCTTGATCGTGGTTTACGCAATGCAAAAGACGTACTGTAGTCAAAGTCTTTACCGTACGTAATCGAAGGCAGTTAACATTTGAAGAATCAAATCAGTCCCGTTTCGTCAAAAGAATTCGGTGTGCAGTGGAGTCTGTCCATGGAATAATGAAATCAATTTGAAAAAGCATTACAATCAAATGCAGAGCTTTTAGAAAAAAAATTACGAAAATGAAACATCAATTTGATGTCAAAAACACTTTAGCTAACGAAGCTGAGGAGAACGGCTGGTTTAGTGAATAGCTTATTATGTTTCAAGGTGTCTCATCCAACGATATTCTTGACTTCCCTGAGATAACGGAGTCAGATCTGAAAATCTTATTTATGGGTTCCTATCAACTTTCACAAGCAGTTTCGTACTTGTCCGAAATGATCAATGATAATGGATCTATCAATTTGCATATCGTTAGATTTGTCATGAGTATATTGCAGAAAAAATGGCGGTATGGGCACCAAAAATCCATTTAAAAAAATTCCCACAAAATTACAATAATTTTGTTAGCCCCTTCTCGTAGAAGGAATCGATTGCTTATCTTTTTATAATTGCCTTAATGCCCCATATAACATATATGAAAGCTATTAAAATAGGTTGAGCCAATTTTAAAAATTCGAATTTTTTCATTTTCTCAAATTTGTTTATAACTTTCGTACAAAAAATTGTTTGAAGTTGGCACTTGGGGTAAATTAGTTCTCAAATGGTAGTAACTTACTTCTAAAATATGAACTAAAAATGAGCGGGCGAACTTCACCCATGCTTACAGTTTGGTAGGAAATTATTCATCCATTTTGTTGCATATTCATCTTTTTGGTAGAAAATCATTCTTCGTGGTTGAAAATCAATACTTTTGGACGAAAAGTCTACTATCATATATTTGGTTGAGAATTCATCCTTTTTTGTCAAAAATTTCATTTTCAGTTTAAAATTCAACAATTTTGTTTAAAAAGGTATCTTTTTCTGTTGAAAATGCAATGATGTTGATTTTAAAAAATCATCTTTTATGGTCGAACATGAACTATATGTCAGAAAAGTCATATTTTCGTGTTGAAAATTCAACTGTTTCCAGAAAAATCGTCTTTTCGACCTAAAAGTTTAACAATTTGTTTTGAAATTTCGGAAGGAACTGCGTGGTTGAAAATTAATCTGTTTTGATTGAGGATTCAACTATTTCGTTGATAATTCGTGTTTTTAATTGAAAATTCAAATCTTAACTGTTCTATTTTTCGTTAAAAACTTATCTTTTTGATATTAAAATCGACCTACTTGATGCTAAATTCATTTGTTTCTCAGAAACCCTTTTTTATAGATAATTATTCTTTTTGTTCAAATGTTTCGTGGGAAAATCGGCTTTTTGACTTTAAATTTTAGCTATTTGCTCAAAAAATAGTCTTCTTTGGTTGAGGATTCAACTATTTGGTTTAAAAATTAATTTTTTTTTGTTAAAATCCACTTTTTTAAATCATAATTGTAATTTTTCTAAAGCTTTATTTTTTTCTGAGCGTGATCAGATTTCAAAACATCAATGTTTCCCAGGTGTCAAAGATTTCAGACAAACTACAAGCAGAAAATAAATTTATCAGATTTTTGTTGAATTTCAAATTATTATTGCCGTTATTCAACATTGAAAGACAATATTTATTCGAAGCCTGAAAAAGCTGGGCGAACTTCATGATCCGCGCATTATTGTTGCTAAATACAGATTTCGAAACTGTGGAAGAAAATTACTCAAAATTTGAGTACATATACAATAAATCGATGCTGACGTGAAATTTTATGAAGGTTTAATCTGATTCCTAATTAGTCACAAACAGATCAGAGTATCTTAAATGAAAAAAAAATAAAAAAATAAAACACATAATATTAGTAATAGAATAACTTAAATTAAATAAGAATGTTAAAGCTTGAGAATTATACGCTAATTTATGACTATCTTGGACAAGAAATTAGTTACACATATCTTGAAGGGAAAGCATTCGACTCATGGCTAATTAATCAATGATTGGGGTGGTCCACATTTCTTCTTGTTGCAATTTTCATGCTCTTATCCCCCCACCCCGCCCAGGCTTTTCAGGCTCTTAAAGAAGATAAAAGCGTAATTTTATATGTGAAAATCAATTGATACTTACAAAGTAACGTGTAAAATCTTTCTCAAGCCTTGAGCTAGTTGCAAAAATGAGTTCATCAAAAAAAGAAAAAATGCGCGGTAACTTTCTTCCATGGGCTCTCGTCTCAGGTGATAAGCCGTTTGAACTTTTTGAAATCAAGTGTTTTTTAGTCAACTAAGTATCGCAAATGTATATCTTTTGAAATTCTCACCCGTCAAAATTAATCTGCTTTAAAAATAAACTATTACATATGTTTCCCTCTTTCCATATAAAATATTTTTTAAGTTATATAATCGAAAATGTGTTGAAGGTTAGTGTAGAATTTTCGAGGCCCACAAAAAACAAGTCTTCATTTATTTGAACACAGTAAACAATCCTCCTACATATTACAGACAGTATTACATTTTAGTTTCACATGTTTTTACAAATGCAAAATATCTTGGGGACGAGACTTGTTTATAACTACTGTTTTGAAGTTGGTTGTGAATGGGTGATCGCTGCCTACGGGAGTTTCGTTGATTTCTTCTGGGACCATCTTTTCAACTTCGCCGGTGTTCATATCTATTTTCACCCGTTGATAGCCCCTTCCGTTTGCATATATTGCACGAAGTCTTTTCCGATCCCCCAATATTGCAAAAATTTCGCCTTCGGACGTTGATAATACAGATTGTTCTTCGGTTGGCATAAGCACAAGGACATTGCTTCTTCCTCTCAAATGAATGGGTTTATCGGGAGGAAAAGTGTATCTTCGAATTTCAAAACGTCGGTTCGGATTCTCTGAATTCGTCAAATTCTCTGGATTATTCAAATTCTCTGCATTCTTCAAATTCTCTGAATTCTTTATATTCTGAGAATTCGTCAAATTCTCTGAATTCTTCAAATTCTCTGAATTCTTCCAATTCTCTGGATTCTTTCAATTCTCTGAATCCTTTAAATTCTTTGAATTTTTTCAATTCTTTGTATTCTTCAAATTCTTCTTATTCTTTAAATTCTCTGAATTCTTAGAATTCTCTAAATTCATAAAATTCTCCAAATTCTTTGAATTCTCCGAACTCTTCAAATTCTTTGAATTCTATGCATTTTTTCAATTCTCCTTATTTTTTAAATTCTCTAATATCTTTAAATTCTCCTTATTCTTTAAATGATCCTCATTCCTTAAATTCTCTGAATTCATTCAATTCCCTGCGTTATCCAAATTCTCTGAATTCTTCGAATTCTCAATATAAATTCAAATTAATGTAATACGAATTCAAAGGAATTCAATGTGAATTCAAAGGAACTGAATATGAATTCGAAGGAATTTAAAATTATGATCTGTGGAAAAAGGGGGTTTAAAAGAGTAAATAATATGCCATATATAGCAAAACTCTCATTTCTCTAATTAGAAGTAGTGATACTTTCGAGACGATTTCGAGAAAATTCGAGATTTTCTAGAGACACGTTCAGATGAACTCAAAACTTCATGGAGATCTAGAATCTGAAATAAAAAAATTCGAGATCTCGAGACGAGAATCTCGAAGTCATTAAATTATCTGAGTTCTTCAAATCCTCTGAATTCTCTGAATTCTTTGAATTCATTGAATTCTTCGAATTCTCCAAATTCTCTAAGTTCTCTAAACTCTTTGAATTCTATTAATTATTTGTCTTCTACTTATTTTCTAAATTCTCTACTTTCTTTAAATTCTCTGAATTCATTAAATTCTCTGAGTTGTTCAAATTCTCTGAATTCTTTGAATTCTTTGAATTCTTTGAATTCTTTGAATTCTTTGAATTCTTTGAATTCTTTGAATTCTTTGAATTCTCAATATAAATTTAAATTGATGCAATATGAATTCAAAGGAATTCAATGTGAATTCAAAGGAACTGAATATAAATGCAAAGGAATTTGAAATAATTATCTGTGGAAAAAGGGTGTTTGAAGAAGTAAATAATCTTCCATATATAGCAAAACTCTCATTTCTCTAATTAGGAATAGTGATGCATTCGAGACGATTTCGAGAAAATTCAAGTTTTTTTGTAGACATGTTCAGGTTAACTCAAAACTACATGGAGATCTAGAATCACACATGAAAAATTTCGAGATCTCGAGTCGAGAATCTCGAAACTTTTTATTTGAGATTCTCGATCTCGATGAAGTTTTGAGTTCACCTGAACATGTTTCAAGAAAATCTCGAATTTTCTCGAAATCGCCTCGAATGCATCACTAATTAGGAGGTGCTTAAGGATTTTTCGAGGGTCAAAAAAAGGGTCTCATAAGGGTAAAAATGAAAAGTTTTTGGTACTTATCTCTCGTTCTTTCATATCGAAATCGTGTCGAGTCTCGGTCACTGCTCCCTGTAATGTCTCTTTCTGTTGTACTTTTGTCGCGAATAACACAGAACAAGAAGCACCTGGCTACATGGAGAGCTAGAATCTCGAATAAAAAATGTCGAGATCTCGAGTCGAGAATCTTGAATTCATTAAATTATCTCAGTTCATGGAATCCTTTGCAGTTTTTGAATTCTTTGAATTCTTTGAATTTTTTTAATTCTTTTAATTCTTTGAATTCTCTAAATTCTCTAAATGCTCTAAATGCTCCAAATTCTTTGAATTCTACGAATTATTTGACTTCTCCTGATTTTCTAACTTCTCTGAATTCTTTAAATCCTCCTTATCCTTTAAATTCTCTGAATTCTTCAAATTCTTCTTATTTTTTAAATTCTCTGAATTATTAAAATTCTCTAAATTCTTAAAATTCTCTGAATTCCTAAAATTCTCAGAATTCTTAAAATTCTCTTAATTGTTCCAATTCTCTGAATTCCTTGAATTATCTGCATTCTTTAAATTCTCTGAATTTTCTTAATTCTCTGAATTCTTTAAATTCTCTAAATTCTCTGAATGCTTTAAATTCTCTAAATTCTTTGAATTCTCTGAACTCTTTAAATTTTTTAAATTCTAAGAATTATTTGAATTCGCCTTACTTTCTAAATTCTCCTTATTCTTTAAATGATCCTCATTCTTCAAATTCTTTGAATTCATTAAATTCTCTGAGTCGTTCAAATTCTCTGAATTCTTTAAATTCTTTGAATTCTCAATATAAATTCAAATTGATGTAATATGAATTCAAAAGAATTCAATGTGAATTCAAAGGAACTGAATATGAATTCAAAGGAATTTAAAATATTGATCTGAAGAAAAAGGGGTTTTAAAAAAGTAAATAATCTTCAATATACAGCAAAACTCTCATTTCTCTAATTAGGAATAGTGATTCATTCAAGACGATTTCGAGAAAATTTAACATTTTCTGTAGACATGTTCATGTGAACTCAAAAACACATGACGATCTAGAATCTCAAATAAAAAAATCGAGATCTCGAGTCGAGAATCTCGAATTCATTCAATTCTCTGAATTATTTAAATTCTCTGAATTCTTTGAATTTTATGAATTCTTTAAATTCTCTGAATTCCTCAAATTCTCTGAATTCCTCAAATTCTATCAAATCTTTAAATTCTTTAAATTCTATTAATTATTTGAATTTTCCTTATTTTCTAAATTCTCTCATTTCTTTAAATTCTCTTAATGAAAAATTTCGAGATCTCGAGTCGAGAATCTTGAATTCATTAAATTATCTGAGTTCTTTAAATCCTCAGAATTATTTGAATTCTCTAAATTCTTTGAATTCTCTGAATACTCTAAATGCTCTAAATTCTTTGAATTCTATGAATTATTTTACTTCTCCTAATTTTCTAATTTCTCTGAATTCTTTAAATTCTCCAAATTCTTTAAATTCTCAGAATTCGTAAAATTCTCTGAATTATTTAAATTCTCTGAATTCTTTAAATTCTCTGAATTCTTCCAGTTCTCTGGATTCTTCAAATTCTCTGAATCACTTAAATTCGCTGAATTTGTTTAATTCTCTGATTTCATTAAATTCTCTGAATTTTTTTAATTGTCTAAATTCATGAAATTGTCTAAATTCTTTGAATTCTCTGAACTCTGTAAATTCTTTAAATTTTATTAATTATTTGAATTCTACTTCTTTTCTACATTCTCTAAATTCTCTAAATTCTCTTAATAAAAAATTTCGAGATCTCGAGTCAATAATCTCGAAATTTTTATTTGAGATTCTCGATCTCCATGAAGATTTGAGTTCACCTCAACATGTTTCAAGAAAATCTCGAATTTTCTCGAAATCGTCTCGAATGCATTACTAATTAGGAGGTGCTTAAGGATTTTTCGAGGGTCAATAAAAGGGTCTCATGAGGGTAAAAATGAAAAGTTTTTGGTACTTATCTCTCGTTCTTTCATCTCGAAATCGTGTCGAGTCTCGGTCACTGCTCCCTGTAATTTTTGTGTCTGTTTCTGTTGTACTTTTGTCGCGAATAACACAGAACAAAAAGCACCTGGCGAAAAGGTCTTGCTCTAATTGGTGCATACTAACGACTTGAATCGGTCGTTTCCACGGAATCGTCGATCTAAGCCGCGACCGATAATGAAAGAGAGCAGAGCCGTCCTGATTTAATTGGGCTACCGGGAATTAAACTTTGAGCGAGAGAGACAGAGATTCTGATGATAGGGGAAGAATTACCCAGAGAGGAGTGATTAAGTTTAAGTTTAAGCTCAAGTTTAAGTTTAAGGGAGAGATTGAGAGAAGGGAACATGGGGAACCCCCGTGGCTATGGGACCAATGGGTCGGTCGAACGAATTAGAAATATGGCCGCCAAGCAATGTCACGATCTCACAAAACACTCGAGGAATTGTGTACGCCGAGCATACAACTACCTGTAATCGGGTTTAAGTACAAAGGGCACTCGTTGCAGGTGCAATAAGAAGCTGCCTCGAACCCACGAGTTGCTACTTTCTGCATCTTGAATTTCCCGCCACGATATATTGCTCTTTGATATAAGATTATAGATTATACCCACGACGATTTCAGTCCTTACCCGCTTAGCACGCTATATTCCATTCACGTTCCGGAAATATTGCATTGGAATATTGGGAACGCCTCATCAGTCCTCATCGCCTCATCACTTCTCATCCCCTCATCATTTGACATCCCCTTATCACTCCTCATCGTCACATCACTTCTTAATCTCTCATCGCTTTTCATCTTCTCATCATTTCTCATCGCCTCATCACTCCTGACAGTCTCATCACTTTTCATCCTTTCATCACTTCTCATCTTCTGATCACTATTCAACTCCTCATGATTTATCGTCCCTTTATCGCATCTTAACGTCTCATCACTCCTCATCGTCTCATCACTTCTCATCCCCACATCGCTATTCATCGTCTCGTCACTTCTCATTGCCTTATCATTTGTCATCCCCTCATCACTCCTCTGAATTCTTTGAATTCTCTGACTTCTTTAAATTCTCTGAATACTTAAAATTCTCTGAATCATTTAAATTCTCTGAATTCTTTCAATTCTCTGAATTATTAAAATTCTCTAAATTCTTTAAATTCTCAGAATTCGTCAAATTAGCTGAATTATTTAAATTCTCTAAATTCTTTATATTCTCTTTATTCTTTAAATTCTCAGAATTCATCAAAATCTCTGAATTGTTTATATTCTTCTCATTCTTTCAATTATCTGCAGTCGTCAAATTCTCTGAATTCTTCAAATTCTCTGAATTCTTTAAATTCTCTGAATTCTATAAATTCTCTGAATTTTTTCAATTCTCTGAATTCTTTAAATCCTACTTATTTGTCAAATTCTCTGAATTATTTAAATTCTCTGAATTCTTTATATTCTCTGAATTCCTTAAATTATCTAAATTCCTTAACTTCTCTGAATTCGTCAAATTCTCTGGACTATTCAAATTCTCTGCATTCTTCAAATTCTCTGAATTCTTTATATTCTCTGAATTCTTGAAATTCTCTGAATTCATCAAATTCTCTGAATTCTTCAAATTCTCCAAATTCTCTAAATTCTCTGAATTCTTTGAATTCTATGAATTATTTATATTTTCTGAATTCATCACATTCTCTGAATTCCTCAAATTCTCTGAATTCCTCAAATTCTCTGAATTCTTCAAATTCTCTGAATTCCTCAAATTCTCTGAATTCTTTAAATTCTCTGAATTCGTCAAATTCTCTGAATTATTTAAATTCTCTGAATTCTTTATATTCTCTGAATTCCTTAAATTCTCTGAATTCGTCAAATTCTCTGGATTATTCAAATTCTCTGCATTCTTCAAATTCTCTGAATTCTTTATATTCTTTGAATTCTTTAAATTCTCTGAATTCGTCAAATTCTCTTAATTATTTAAATTCTCGGAATTCTTTATATTCTCTGAATTGCTTAAATTCTCTGAATTCGTTAAATTCTCTGGATTTTCAAATTCTCTGAATTCGTCAAATTCTCTGAATCATTTAAATTCTCTGAATTATTTATATTCTTCAAATTCCTCAAATTCTCTGAATTCGTCAAATTCTCTGGATTATTCAAATTCTCTGAATTCGTAAAATTCTCTGTATTATTTAAATTCTCTGCATTCTTCAAATTCTCTGAATTATTTATATTCCCTGAATTCTTTACATTCTCTGAATTTTTAAATTCTCTGAATTCTTTATATTCTCCTTATTCTTTAAATTCTCTGAATTCTTTAAATTCTCTGAATCCTTTAAATTCTCTGAATTCTTTAAATTTTCTGAATTCTTCAAATTCTCTGAATTCTTTAAATTCTCTGAATTCTTTAAATTCTCTGAATTCTGTAAATTCTCTGAATTCTTTGAATTCTTTCATTTCTTCTTATTCTTTGAATTCTCTGAATTATCTAAATTCTCTGAATTCTTTAAATTATCTCTAGATTATAAATAGATGTTATATCCAAACTTTTTTACGTCCGGAATTCTTTAAATTCTCTGAAATATAAAAATTCTCTGAAATATAAAAATTCTTTCAATTCTCTAAAATATAAAAATTCTTTGAATTCTCAAAATTATCGGTATTCCTGATATTATCTAAATTCGCAAAGTTATCCGAATTCTTTAAATTCTCTAAATTTGTAATGAGAATTTCTGAAATTTTCTGAATTCTGTGAATTTTATGCATTTCATAAATTCCCTGCTTAGCACACTATAGTCCATTTACATCCCGGAAATATTCCATTGGAATATTGGGAACATCTCTGCAGAATGTTTATATAAGTTTTTTTTTTGCAATCGCATACAGTTCATTATAAAATATAACTGAATCTAAATATCTAAAAGAAATATCTATAATTTTAAATTTACATACGAAAAAAAGACCCATTATTTCGTCACAATTTTTCAAGGCCTCATCACTTCTCATCCCCTTATCATTTGACATCCCCTCATCACTCCACATCATCACATCACTTCTCAAACTCCCGTCACTTTTCATCTTCTCATCATTCCTTATTGCCTCATCACTCCTGACCGTCCAATCGCTTTTCATCCTCTTATCACTTCTCATATTCTTATCATTTTTCATCCCCTCATAATTTCTCATCCTTTTATCCCTTCTTACCCCCTCATCATTTTTCATCGCCACATCACTTCTCATCACATCATCACTTCTTATATTATCCTCTCATCGCATCTTAACGCCTCGTCACTCCTCATCGTCTCATCACTTCTCATCTCATTATCATTTGTCATCCTCTCATCACTCCTCATCGTTTCACCACTTTTAAACCCCTCATAACTTTTCATCTACTAATTACTTCTAATCGTCTTATCATCCCTCATCGTCTCATCTCTTCTCATCTACTTATCGCTTCTCATCTTTTCCTAACTCTCATCGCCTCATCATTCCTCATCGTCTCATCTTTTCTCATCTTCTCATCACACTTTATTTCTTCATAATTTCTCATCCCTCTATCTCTTTTTAACCTATCATCATTTTTCATCCTGTCATCACTTCTCATCGTTAAATCACTTCTCATTACTTCTTATATCATGTCCTTATCACATCTTATGACTTCTTCACTTCTCATCCCCTTATCACTTTTCATCATCTCATTACTTCTCATCCCCTCATCATTTTTCATTCCCTCATCACTCCTCATCGTCTCATCATTTCTCAACCCCTAATCACTTTTCATCTTCTCATCGCTTCTCATCATCTCATCATTCCTCATCGTCTCATCTTTTCTCATATTCTCATCACACTTTATTTCTTCATAATTTCGCACCCCTTTATCTCTTTTTAACCTATCATCATTTTTCATCCTCTAATCACTTCTCATCGTTGAGACACTTCTCATTACTTCTTATATCATGACCTCATCACATCTCATGACTTCTTCACTTCTCATCCCCTTATCACTTTTCATCGTCTCATTACTTCTCATCCCCTCATCATTTTTCATTACTCATCACTCCTCATTGCCTCATCACTTCTCAACCCCTCATCACTTCTCATCGTCTCATCACTCCTCATCGTCTTATCACTTCTCACACTTATTACTTCTTATATCATTCCTCCATCACCCCTCATCACCTGATCACTATCATCTCATCACTTCTCAACCCCTAATCACTTTTCATCGCCCCATCACTTCTCATCCTCTTATCACTTCTCATCACCTCATCAATCCTCATCCCATCCCCTTATCACTTTCCATCTCCTTATCACTTCTCATCCCCTCATAATTTCTCGTCCCCTCATCACTTTTCACCTCATAATGTCTTATCCCCTCGTCACTTTTCGTTTTCTTATCACTTTTCATCGTCTCATCACTCCTCATCGTCTCATCACTTCTTAAAGCTTAAACACTTCTCATTACCTCATCGATTCTCCTCCCTCATTGCTTCTCATCACCTCATAATTTCTCATTTCTTCATCACTTTTCATCCCCTCATCACTTATAATCCCCTTATCACTTCTTCTAATCAAATTAATAAATACAATTCAATATAATACAATAGAATACACTTCTCATCCCCTCGTCACTTCTCATTCTCCTATAACTTTTTATTGTCTTATGACTTCTCATTCACTCATCACATCACATCGCATCACCTTATCACTTCTCATCGACTCATCAGTCCTCATCTGCTCATCACTTCTCAACTCCTCATCGCTTTTATCCCCTGATAACTTCTCATCACCTAAAACAGGAATACATATATAGGAATAACTATAGAATCAATAAATATACTATAGATTATTCGTTCTCGTAGGACTTTTTTCTTATCTTAATACAAAAATTTCTGTAATGCACATTATCTAATAAGTGCAAGTATATCGGTTCTATTTTTACACGTTATCTCCAGGAATATTTTTAATTGAAAAGAGTATAAATTAACAATATTATTATACATAATTGAGCATTTTAATAATCGCGATGTAAAGGAAGGGAAATTATGAGAGGGAAATTATGGGAGGGAAATTATGGGAAGTGAGGGGAAACGAAAGAAGGGTAATTGAGGGAAATGAAGGAAGCATAAGTAGGAGAAATGAGGCAAAGGTATTATGGAAAGTGAGATGAAATAGGCAAAAGGAAAGTAGGGGAAATAGGAGGAGGGAAAACAAGAAGAATTGAGGGAAAATGATAGAAAATGAACGGAGGATGAATAGAGAAAGTGAGGAGAAATTAGAGAGAAGCAGGCGCTGTAAAGAGAAATTAAGGGAAGTAGAATGAAGGGATAATAAGAAATGAGGGGAGGGAACTGTGGGAAGTGAGGGGAATTCAGGGGAGCGGAAGAAACAGAAGTGAGAGGAAATTAGGAGGGAAAGTATGGGAACTGAGGGACAAGGAATGGAGGAAATCGGAGAGGGAAAGAAGAGAAAGTTAGTGCAGGTGAAGTAGTGAAAGTGAGGGGAAATCAAGGCAAGGAAAGTATGAGAAAAGAGGGTAAATTATAGGAGGGGAAGAAGCTGAAGTGAAGGGAAATGAGTGGAAGGTAATTGGAAATAATAAAGGGCGAGAGAGATAATACAATAATAAAGGGAAAGTAGGGGAAATGAGGAGAAATTAGAGGGGACGTAGGAGAAGTAAAGGGAAGTGAGAAGTAGGGATAATGATTGAATGTGAGGGACGCTATTGAGGAAAGTGACGGTAGACATGGTAGGGTAGTTTGGACGAGTAGAGGAGGGAAAGTTAAAGCTGAGGAAGGAAAATACTGTAAAGGGAGTGTTAGCTGAGGAAGTGAACAGACGGAGAAGTAGAGGAGGAATATAAAGAAAGGAGGGGCAGTAAAGGATGAAGTGTGGTAAGGGGAAGTAGGGAAAGAGAGGGAGAAGTGAAGTTAGAAAAAAGAGAATGTATGTCAGGGAAAGGTTTGAATTAATTAATTACTATTTTAATAAGCTACGTAACGCTTTTTTCTTAACACGTGGCATTTACTTTCACTAATTTTGTTAAGGGTTTCGTAGCCCCTGGCAAAACCCCTTATAGTTTCTGTCAGGTGTTCACCCGTCTCACTTTTTGCTTAGAAGTGGAAGTAAGTGAATGTCAGGGGTGGGAAAGTAGGGGAAGCGAGGAGATTGAAAGTAGGGGAAATGACGGGAACGAAAGTAGTGGAAATAAGGAGAGTGAAAGTGGGTCTATGAGGTGGCGACGAAGGAGAAGTGAGAAGAAGTAGAAGAGGAGAAACAAGAAAAGTAAGGGAAAGTTAGTGGACGTAGAAAAAGTGAAGAGACGTAGATGAAAGGAAGGGAGGGGAGGAACGAAGAAGAAAGTAAAAGTAAGGGTAGGGGTATTACGGAAGTAAGAGTTAGTTAGGGAGAGGACATAAAAAATGAAGTGAGGAGTTATGAAGTGAGGATCAAGAGGAAAACTAGAAGAAGTAGAGGAAAGAGAAGTAGAGGAAGGAGAAGTAGAGGAAGTAGAGGAAGTTGAAGTAGAGGAAGGGATGGAAAGTGAAGGGGACAATAAGGGGAGTGTTATTGGAGGAAGCCAGGGGAAGTTAAGCAAGGGGAGTTATGGAATGGAGAGGGGGTTATCAAACTTTGTTTTCCTACACATACTAGTCTTGCTTAGTCATGCGTGGGTGTTTTCGAAGACGTGTAATTTAAGACTCTGCATCGCAACGATTCAATTACACGTGTTCCACTGTATGATCTACGGATGAGTGCCTCGTGAAAGAGTCTCGCCTACCTACATTTTGTTCTTAAGGTGAGGAAATTAACAGCACTAATTTATTCCCCATCAACACCCATCGATTTTAATCACAACACGAAACAAATTATTGCGATTCTATATTTTATTTTATTCCAAACCTATCATCAACTCTCATCACAAAGCCTCTTAATTCAATCTCTTATAAAAAATATCTACCATAAAACACTTTTCTAAAAAATTTGAATAGTATTTACAATTGGTTATAAATTGCAAAATATCATTATGAAAGAAATTGAAATTGTCTATTCGAACCCACATTACTATGTAAAACTATCAACAATTTTGCTTAGTCTGGCTAGGGGCCGCTCATTAATTACGTAACACATTTTTACACTTTTTTTACTCTTAATTTTTATTTTTTTACTTTGAATCAAACGAAGAAGCCCGCTGAACTTAAAAATGTTCAATGAGTTATTCCAAAAATTGTGAAAATAATTTTGTTAAATGGATATTTTTATATAGAATTATGGCCAAGTCTAAACACCTAATCTAATTGTACCGATATTGAAGCTTTTACAACATATTACAATTTTTTATTTTAATTACTGAACTAGGGTCATTTTTTACGAAATTGGGGAAATAATAGTTGGAGAATTTCTTTTAAATAATAATAATACAGGTACTATATTTAATTCGATATTAATTTTTCACCAAAAAAGAACAATTTTCAACAAAGGAGTTATTTTTCGAGCCAAAAAGTCAAATTTTTCAGAAGATAGTGACATTTTCAATCCGAAAAGTTAAATTTTCGAAACGAATTTTAATTTTAAATACAGATAAATAAATTTTCAACCAAGAAAGATGACTTTTCTACAAAAAATATGAATTTCCGATTAATGATATTAATTTTCAACAAAATAGTTGAATAGTTGAACTTTAAATAAGAATGATGAATTTTAATTATAAAAAGATAAGTTTTTTACCCCAAGAAATTTAATGTAAATCCAAAGAAAACATTGTCTTTTTTTAAATTTAATTTTGAAAGCTTTATATTAGAAATGATACAATTTTAATTTCTTGTTAATGAAAGTGTCGAATGTTGAAAATTTTAGTCTCAAATTTTTGTATTTTGTGATCTACTGATTTCAAATTTTTCAATTTCGAACGTTTTGAATTTCAAATTATGAAGGAAATATTTTCCTTTTTTAAAATTTTACCTAATTTAAAATAGTTTGATTTGGAAAGTTTTCAATGTTGAACGCTTTTATTTACAAATAATTAAATTCCAATTCCTTTAATTTTTAAATGATCCAGTTTTCTCATTTATAAACTGAAATGATTAAATTTGGAACATTTGTAAATTATCCAATTTCCTCAATTTTAATCTAAATTCACTAATCTTCAGGCCTCTTCAATTGAAAATCAAATTGTTAAATTTTGAACGCCTTGAATTTCAAATAATTACAATTTAAAACGAATATAAAAATAAAATAAAATATAATCCATCTGAAATATTGTTCTTTTTTTTTAATTTTATCTAATCTGAAATTATTTTCTTTAAAACGTTTTTATTAATTTTGAACGCTTTTAAGTCTAAATAATACAGTTTCGATTTTTTCGATTTTTAAATGATCCAGTCTTCCAAATTCTAATATGAAATTATTCATTTTTGAACATTTTGAAATTGTTCATTTTTCGCGATTTCAATCTTGAATAATTCAATTTATAGTTTCATCGATTGAAAATAAAATAGTTAAATTTGAACGCTTTGAATTAGAAATTATATAATTTCAACTCATTTATCATGAAATTGTCTAATTTTGAAAATTTTACTCTTAAATTTTTCAATTTTGAAAGCTTCAGATTCTAACTTGGAACTTTTTCAATTTTTCACTTTTAAACGCTTTTAATTAAAAAATAATACAATTTTAATTTATTTGATTTCTAAATGATCCAATTTTGAAAATTCTAATATGAAATCATTCAATTGTAAACATTTTCTAATTGTCTAATTTTTTCCATTATAATCTGAATTCACTCAATTTTTAGATTGTTCAATTCAAAAAAAAATTGTTTAATTTTCGACGCTTTCAATTATAAATAATACAATTCAAATTTCTTCGATTTTTAAATGATCCAGTCTTTCAAATTATGATATAAAATTATTCATTTTTGAACATTTCTTAATTTTCTAGTTCAATTCTTCAATTCAAAATAGAATAGTTCAATGTTGAACGCCATGAATTACAAATGATACAATTTTAATGCCGTCTTCATGAAAATGACGAATTTTGAAAATTTTAGTCTCAAATTTTTTAATTTTTAGAACTATTGATTGAAAATTTTTAAATTTGAAACATTTTCAACTTCAAATTACACAATTTAAAACGCTCTTACATATAAATGATATAAGTTTAATTCCTTTCAATTCTGTTCGAAATATCGTCCTTTAAAAAAATTTTTAATAATTTTGAACATTTTTAAAATGTCCTATTTTCGCATTTTCACTCTGAATTCATTAGTGTTCGGGATTCTTTAATTGAAAAAAAATTGTTCAGTTTTGAACGCCTTGAATTTAAAATTATACAATTTAAAATACTGTCATTTAGAAATAATACAGGTTCAATTCCTTTTTATTACATTTGAAATTTTTTTCTCTTCTTTTTAATTTTACCTAATGTAAAATTCTTTTATTTGGAAAATGTTAAATTTAGAACGCTTTTAATTAGAAATTATACAAGTTCAATTCCTTTTTATTCCGTTCGAAATATTGTAAAACCGTTTTTTCTGACTCAGGGGGCCTCAAAACGTCGACATTTGATTGAATCCGCGAAAGTCATTTTTCACATAACACCAATACCTTCTCATTGAGATGAGAATGTAAAAAAAAGAAAGGAAAATCTAACTATTCCATTTTTGGTTAAAAAGTGATCTTTTTTAGACTAACAATTCTATTATTTGGTTGTAAATTCATCTTTTCTTGTAAAAAAAACTAACCTTCTTGGTTACAAATTCAAGTATTTGGCAAAAAAATTATGCATTTTGTTGAAAATTCGTCTTTTTTTGGTAGGAAATAAATTTTTTCGTTAAAAATGCTACTTTTTGTTTGAAAATAATCTGCTGTAATTGAAGCTTCAAGTACTTTGTTAAAAATTAGTCTTTCGGTTAAATTAAATTGTTTTTTATTTATAACTAATATAGCTTTTTGTTGAAGTATCAACTATTATATTTTTTGTTAAAAATTCATCTTTTCAGGTTGAACATTCATCTCTTTAGTTGCAAACTGAACTACTTTGTTAAAAATTTTTATAGAAAATGTATCTTTTTGGCTTGAAAATTCAACAGTTTGGTAGGAAATTTCACTATTTGGTTGAAAATTAACTGTTTTGTTGAAATTTCATATTTTCGGGTTGAAAATTCAACTATTTTGTATCGAGGCTTTTCAAAGTCTTCAAAGTTTCTGAAAAATGTATCACGTATTTTGTGGATGGCCCCATAGAAAATTCGTATTTTTTCTTGTAAATTCAACAATTTGGTAGAAAATTCAAGTAAGTGTTATAAAATTCAAGTGTCTTGTAGAATGTTTGTTCTTTTTATTAAGAATTAATTTTTTTTTAATGAAACTTTAACAATACAATTTTCGGTTCAAAATTGATATTTTTAGTTAAAAACTACAACTATTTGGTTGAAATTTTATATTATTGGTTGAAAATGCAACTATATTTGGTTAAAGATTTATGTATTTTGTTGAGAATTCCCCTTTTTAGTCGTCAAGACAAGTAAGAAGCCTTAAGTACTTTATGTACCTTATATACAAATTTTCAAATTTTAAATTTGGTTTCTGAAATCTCGTATGATGCCCTTCTTTTGGAAAGTGATTTTTGAAACATGACATGTTGACGGCGGTGTATTCGGAACTTGCAGCTCCTCGACTTTAATCCGATTGCGTTCATACTGGAAACGGGTTAACGAGTGCATCGGGTGTAACGATCGACTCAATGTACCTAATTATTCGAACGATTCTTACGAGCAGACGTATTATCGGGCGTGATTGGCTATTTCCACGGCTTTCAGCGGTCGTTAACGAGTGCGCGGAGGCCAATTGGCTCAAGCGAGGAAAAAGGGGTTCTGGATCGAAGTCTTGGGGCTTCTGACGATGGATATCGGATTAGTGGGCGAGATAAATCGGCCTTAGTATAAATCCAGAAGACCTCCGGGGGGTCAGTAGAGCCGGTACTTCGCCGATATCTCGGCGATCAGCGGGTGTCCACAAAAATATACTTGGCGCAATTCTATAAAACTTCAACTGGCTGGGTTTGAATACAGCTTTTTTAACCGGCTGGTTGCCTTGCCTTCACATATGTGTATGCAGAGCGCACACGCCGAGCCACGGGACTTGTCACACGAAATCGGTTGTAAAGTCGGCGGACGTCTTCATCACGATCTTGTGCCTTCGCCGGCAGTGGTACCAACATGTTGGGTTTAAATATCTCTATAAATAATCGATTATATAGCCCCTGTTAAATGTCTTAATGAGCAGGCCACGGTGTTTTCCGAGTAGCCGAAAGTCATACTTTTGTCCGGACCATCATCAACCCAGTTCAAGATTTTACTTACTTTACAACGAATCTTAATCCGACGTCAGTTTCACCTTTCGCGATAAATACTTCTGCATGATGCCTCTCTTAAATGTCTTCGGATTTCCTTAATTTCTCTTTTAATATACTTTTTTAAATTGCCTGCGGCCTTTCGCACTTAAATTCCAGTGATTATTTACGATCCGAAGTTCTGAAGATTAAAACGGGAAATATACTTCAAGCAAACGTTAACGGGCATGAAAGTATCAGATTTTGCAACTTTTGGAGTCAATTTAAAGGGTCGTAAAATGTATCCAAATTTGCGAAATTTTAATTAAAAATACGTTATATTTAAATGTATTAAGTGGCCGTCCATAAACTACATTATCAATTTTGGGCTAATTTTGAACCTACTCCTTCCACCGAAAGTAACGTAGCCGTTGGCTAAACACGGATTTCACGTTTATTCTGCATTTTTCCGCGATTCTAGTGGGTTCAGTTACCAATATGTCTACGTGACCATGTGGTGAAATATAAGCTTCAGTAATTAATGAAGAACAATTAAAAACATTCAAATATCAGACTTCACAGCCCAGAATGCTATCAAAAGTGGGGAAATAGGGTGATTTTTCACGAAAGTAGGGAAATAATAGGAAACCAAATTTATTGAAATAATATTAATGTAGGTACCATAATTAATTCAATATAAAACGCTTTAAATTCCTAAGATTTCAAGTCAAAATAGTTCAATTACCAACCAAAAAAGGTTTCCTACTAAATGAGATAAATTCTCAATTCAAATAAAAGAATTTTTACCAAAACCAGATAGTTAAGATAAGTTTCCAGCTAAACATGTAATAGCTAGATTTTCAGTGTGGAAAATTTTTTTTCAACAAAACAAAAGAAAAATAATTTTAACCAGTTGAATTTAGAAAAAATAAGTTTCAACAAAATAGTTGAATCCTCAACGAAGGAGATGAGTTTTCAACAAGGAAGATTAATATTCTACAAAAAAGGCGAGTCTTCAATAAAATAGTAGAAATTTTCAACCAAAGAGGTGAGTCTTACAGAAGTGACTTTTTAATAAAGTAGTTCAACTTTAAATCAATTACTTGAATTTTCAATTGAGAAAGATTCATGTTTAAGCAAATAGCTACATTTTTAACCAAATAGATGAATTTTCCACCAAGGAGATTAATTTTTTACCAAAAAAGCCCAATTTTAAACAAAATTCTTTAATTTACAACAAAAAAGGTTATAAATAGTGGGATTGTTAACCAAACAATTCGTATTCCGAACCCAAAATATAATAGTAGGCTTTTCAACAACAAATATTAATTTTGAAACAAAACTTGTTATATTTTTTTATTTGGTTCTATTAATTCAGTTCATTGGTAATTATTAATTGCTAATTTCAACTAGTTTGGTAAGGGAACTGAAGGCGAACTTTAGCAAAGATTATTTGAGGTTGAAATTGTTTATTTAACAATAGTTATTCATGGTTTTATGTTTTTGCTTTCTCTTTATGTAAAAGTTGCAATCCTTATTTAATCCTAATGTTGTACGTGTCATTTTATTATTTGAAAAATTCTCTTCCAATCTCTTTGATATTTTTCTATTAAAAGTTATTTGAGGAAAATATTGTTAATAAAATTAAAAATTGTATAATTTTTTACACAAATTTGAAAATAAAAGCTCTATGACTATTGTTAAATAAAAATTTGTAACCTGAAATATTTCTTTCTAAAGTTCGCCTTCAGTTTTCTTCCAAGATTAGTTGAAATTGGCAATCTAAATATTTTCCTCGATTTTATCAATAATTTTTAACAATGCTCATTTTTTATCTTGAGATAACTAGAGTAACATTCTGAAGTTACTATTGAACTATACCGTTTCAGGGCAATCTTTCGTAAAATTCGCAAACTTTGTTAAAATTTAATGTCAAGTTTGTATATACGTAAAAAATCCTTGAAATCGTTTATGTCTTCTGAAATCTTACGAAATCAATTGAAATTCTTTAGAGGTTCCTAATAATCTTTAAGAATATACTTTTATATTTTTTTAAATCCTTTGAATTGTTTAAAATCCCTAGAACTCTTTCAAAATCCCGTATAAAATCTGTAAATCTTTAATATATTTTAAAATTCTTTTTAAAATGTTGAAATCTTTGAAATCCTGTAGAGTTTGTAAAATCCCATGAAATCCGTAGAACTCCCTCAAGATCCCTGGAAATCTTTAAAATTTTTTGAAATCCTTTGGAATCTTTCAAAATATTCTAAAAGCTTTGAAACTTCGAAATTTCGATTTTTGAGAAAGCGGATATGTAATTTTAGCCAATTTTATTGTAGAGGTTTGAAAATGTGTTAACATGTTAAGTAACAGGATAGATGAATTATGGATTGTAGGGAAGTGAGGGGAGAGGAAGTTATGAAAGGAGGAGAGGTTTGTACGGAAAATTGGGGGAGTAGGGATATGAGGAGGTGTATGAGGGAGTAGGAGGGACAGTAGTTGTGGGGAAGCAAAAGAGGGAAGGCAAAACAAGTGAGATAAGAGGAAGTATTGAATTATGTGAGGGGAAGTGATGAGGGGAGTGGATGTAGGTAGGGTTAGTTGGGTGAGTCGGGTTATGAGGGGGAAGTATGAGGGAGCAAGAGGGGCATCAGGTGTGGCAAGGCAAAACAAATGAGATGATTGTAAGTACAGTTGGTGGGGGAACTGAGGATAGGTCAATCATTCGTGGGGAAATAGGATAGCGGAGGGGAAGTAGATAGGGAGAATTGGGGAGTAAGTTTATAAGTGGGAGCGTGAGGGAATTGGAGTTGCTGCAGGTGTGAGGTGGCAGGAGGGGATGGCAAAACAAATGAGTTGAGAGGAAGTAGGGTTCGTGAGGTGAAGTGAGGATAGGGGAATTATGGGATGGGAAGTATAAGAGAGGAGGGGAAGTAGTTACCAAGCGTAGTTTCTGGCGCGACCCCTCCCCCCAAAATGGTAACGTAGTTTATGGACGGACCCTAACCTGAATCTCGAGATATGGACAGGCACGTGATAATTAAATGATCCTGCAGCGTGGGTTAACGAGCTCGGGAAGATTTCGTGGGAGAATCATCGATCTCGTGTACGAGTAGGCATGTGGGTCCAAGGATCATAAAAGGACAAAGTCAAGGAATCACAGGTCGGCGGGAGCTTCAAACGAGTTCAACGAGACGAGTTCGAAGCTATTCGGAACGGACGGGGACCGTATTGCCCTCCATATCGCGGGTCTGATCTAACGGGTTTAAAATCACGCTCACGCCCCCTCGAACATTTTCAAAATCGAAGAAAATTCCTGGAATCAATGCTAACGACGTCCCCCCAGGACTGGCTTAAATAAACTCCCAAAATCGAGATTAAGCTCAAGAATTATTAGGCTATAATACCTCCTTATGGACAACATTTGAGTACCTACAAAGATTTTATTTGCGGTAGAAGAACTTTCACAATCTGAATAAATCTAAAACCGGAATTTTTATGTAATTTTTATGGCTTCATACATTTTTTAAGTCGAGGGTCATTAATGAAACGCTAATATTGCGCAATGAACATTTAGATTATTGAAGAAATAATTTAGTCACTTTTTTATTTGATACTAATGAACTGGAGGAAGACAAATTTTTTTGCATTATAAAAAAATATTGATTTAAGATTATTTTTATAAATAAAATTAAGGTTTTTAATATCGTGCAAGATGATTTTTACGATTTTTAACCTTTTCTGACCAATTTAAAACCTACGTAAAAAAAGTGTTTTAATTGACATGTGTCGAAAATCTCGCAATCATTGTTGTTGAAAACTTGATTAGCTTTTCATTACTTAAAGTTGTTTTATATCTTAAATCTGAAATTTTGAAGAAAAAAAATCGTCAAAAAATCCCTTTTCATAAGAAGAATCATCGAAAACCTTATGCAAATTGTGAAAAATTTGTGCATTTTGAATATTTCCTTAAAAAAGTAATTATAATTTTTAAACCAAAATCATCATCTAGATTCCCAATTTTTAACAATTTTAAGCTCTGTTAGTCGGTAGATCGGTATTAAAAAAATTATTACAATTCAAACAAAATTTGCCATTTTTAAACAGTTTGAGCTCATAATAAGGGGTTTCACGGGAAATCGGTTATTCAAAACAAAAATCATCAAATTTTATAGAAAATTCACAATTCTGGACAGACTGTTGTTATCTTATATGAGAGTGTTTTTCATAAAAAAGTATTGGTATTTTTTATAAACAATTATCAGATATTATAGTATATTTACAATTTTTTAACAGCTTTAGTTTATGTTGGTATGTTTTACCTGAAACTGGTATTTTAAACAAAACATTATATTCAAATCATAGAATTTTTGTATAAAATAATAAAATTTACAACCTCAAATAATTTGGATTTGCCCGAAATGTACGGACTGTGAGAAATTAAAATTAAAATCATTATAAATTCAACAAGATTTAGATTATTTTGACAATTTTTGATTATTTTAGTGCTTTTCGGTGGGAATTGGTATTTTTAATTGAAGAAAATTCTATTCTGAAGGAGACTCGCAACCTTTTTCACCAGAAATATCGAAATAGATTTCAAAGAAGATACAAATTGTTCAAACAAATTTAGCTTATGCTCGCATTCTTGATCAAAAATCGGTGTAGATTTTAAAGAGGATTGACAATCCTTAACATTTTGTTGTTATGTTATGTTAGTGTTTTTCGTTTGAAATTTCTATTTCTGAACAAAAATGCAAAGGTTTGATTGTTTATGTAAAAATATCATATATTAATTCTGAAGTTAAGGTATCAATTTTCATCAATTATCAAAAATATTTTCTTTGCTTCTCTTTTCTCTTATTTTAGATAAAAAATAATACAAAGATGTTGTTTTATTTATTTAAAAATTAACGTAGAGCAAAGTTCAGTAAAAAAAACTTTATAATAATACTTAATAACAAAAATAAATATTTTCCTTTTTTTCTTTTATTTTTTACTACAACAAATCGTATTACATTACTTAAAATTACATTATCATTTTAGTTTTATAGCGTAGAAAGTTTTCCGGAAAAACAATCGAAAAAATTCTATTGGTATGCTTGGAATTTAATAAGTGTAATAGTTTGTGAAATGAAGTACCATAAATAATTTCTATAATGTTAAATGAAATAATAGGAACTAAGGAGTTTTTGTCATACTTCGAAATAATTTGTGAACAAAATATCGAGTCCAATTTTTAATGTTTCATCAAATAACACTAAATTAATTATACTTTTTCAGGTTTCTGATACAATACTTCCCACATAGTTTCAATTTCGATTTCCATAATCAGTTCTGAGCTACCAAAAAAGTGATGCTGAAATAGTTCACTTATGAAAATGAAAAAATAAAAAATTAAGTGGGAATTTTCTCGTACCTTTGCCCAAAAAAAGTCCTTCATCACCAGACGTTCTTAAAATTTTGTTCATACTTCAATCCTATTTTGGTACAACATTTTAAGATTATAAATATTATGAGCACTTTTGATAATAATTATAAAAAACGAAAGGGAACTTTTCTCGTACTTCTGTTTACTTTAATTTCACTTTACGTGTAATTTTACTTTTTAGTTTTCTTTCAATTCTTTTCCTTTTTTCTTTTCGTTCTTTTTTTTATTTTTTTAATACATTTTCTTGCATAATATTCCGGGTATTATATTGCATAAGCTTCAATTAGATAGGAGTTGAATTAGGCAGAAAGTTTGTTGTTATCTACCTAACTATAATTATTGACATAACCCATTGTGTAGAACACGAATACTGAGCGTGCCAGAGCTTTCTTCCTAATCAAGTGAAACTGTTCACTTCTCTATGTCGTGAGCTCATTAGCGTGCGAAAGTAAAAGGCTAGATATGATATAATTCCGACCACAACTTATCGCAATTAATTCCAACATTCTGGGATAATAGGTACTCAAGATAAAATCGCGAGAAAATTTCGATAAGGCGAAAGTGTATTTGCAGTATTACTAACATAAGTAGACAGTAGACACCAGAGAACAAGTATCTCTTCTGATGTTGTACTACCACGCAAAGTACGTAAACCATCTGACGTTAATGACCATTCAAACTCGTTCAAGTCACATATCAAGTTCAGTGTAAGAACTACTTAATACGTATAATTAAGTGTCACGCTTTCAAGAACTGGGAAGTCTGAAAGTAGGAGAAACTTAAAATAGAATAAAGTAGAGCAGTATTTCTCTAAAGAAATTGGTAAAAGTAGGCGTCGCGCGTCTAAAAAAAGGTTTTCGTAGCCTATTAAGACGTTAATTAAGAAGTTCAAATCATCTTTTTCTATACGCTTTATCTCCTACTCTCCCTCGTTTCCTCTATTTCTCCTCTCCTTATATGGTGTCGCTTTTCTCACTTCCCCACCCTACTATCCCACCCCTGACCCCTCCCTCACTTACCCTACCTCTACTTCCCTTTTCACCCCTTCCCCTCCATTCCCTACTTCCCCGCCCCACCCTTACATACCTGCACTTTCCAACTACTCCTACTCTCACTTCCCTTCCTCTCTCCCCATATTTTCTTCTACTTCCCTTCGCCTTATTTTTCCTCACTTCCCATTTTCCCAAACTTTCCTTCTTCTTTTAAAATTTCCCCTAATTCCCATCCCCCTTTCCATTGGTTTCCCATGATCCCCCTCCCTCTAATTTCCTACACTTCCCCCTCCTCGCTTCCTCTACTTCCCCTCAACCTTTCCCTCACTACCCCTACTTCTACACACCTCTTTTTCTCTAATTCGCCTCATTCTCCCTACTTCTACACACCTCCTTCTCCCTACTTCCCCTCCTCCCCTCACTACCGAACTTCCCCTCCCAGGAAAAAAGTACTATGGACGAACGAACACCAGACCAAAACTGTAAGGGTTTCACCCTGGGACTACGAAGCCCTACAAATTTAAGTACCTAAACAATTGATATCACACTCGAAATTTGAATGAGTCAAAATTTGGCTGATTAAATTAACCAAGCATGCTTTGAACGAAGAATCAGTCATTTCTACTGACAAAAGAGTCGTTTCAATAGATGAATCAGTCAATTATGCTGACTGAATCAAACGGTAATTTGACATGACTAATTTGTATGCTATGAAAAAATATTTAAATTATTTGTGAATTAAAATTCTTCATTAAATTCCTACATTTTGATAAATGATTAAAATTAACCAAAAATGACTGGTGGCTTAATGGTAAAATGATAAAACACATTGGAAGTTGAGGACTGGATGAATCAAAATGACTGATTTGATTAGTGGAAGTTATATCATTCTAAATGACGGATTAAATTAGTAAAAATCACTGATTGCGTAATTCAAAATGACTGATTTAATGACTGATTTGGTCAGTGGACGTTACTGATTAGATCAATTTGTCTTTATTGGTATATAAACAATCAACTTGGTATATAATTGACCTTTTTGTTTGAAATATCTATTATTCCATTTTTGGTTGAAAATTTATCTTTTTTAATTAAAAATTCAACTATTTCATTGATGATTCAACTATTTGTTGGAAAATTCATCTTTTTGGTTAAATTGCACTGTTTTTGAAATTTAAAACTGAAATCTTATTTTGTTACAATATCAATAGTATTTTATTCTGAGAAATCATCGATTACATTTTTCGTTTGAAACTCATCTCTATTATTGAAAATGTGACTATTTAGTTGAAATTTTTTTTTTTTAATTAATTTGTTTAGCTAAAAATTTAGGCCGAGTCTAAACATCTGGACAGTCCTTACGTTTATAGGTATTTATAATACGGTCGAGTCTAAACGTACGGACCTGACAAAGCGAGTGGGAGTTAGAAAAGGGAAGGGGGAGTTGGAAAAGGGAAGGGGGCGTAGCTTGTGTCCGGACGTATAGACTCTACCAAAATTTAATTTAATTTTAGGTAATTTTAGATGAGAATTGAACTATTTGGTTGAAAATTCATGTCCATTTTGAAAAGTCGTGTTTTTAGGTAGAAAGTTAATCTTCTTGGTGGAAAATTCATTTTATTTAAATTCAACAAACTACTTTGTTAAATATTCCTCTTTTAATTGAAGATTCATCTTTTTAGTTGAAAATTTATATCTTTGGTTGAAAATTGATCGTTCTTAGTTGCAAATTTAACTATTTAGTTCAAAATTTATGTATTTTGTTGAAAATTTGTATACTTGGTTAAAAGCTGAATGGCTTTTATTTAAATTCATTCTCCTGGTCAAAGATTTATAATTATAGTTGAAAATTCAACTCTTGAATTGAAAATTTAACTATTTGGTTAAAGATTTTGTTTTTGTTTTTTGAAAATCAGTCGTTTTTATTCAAAAATTCATTGCTGCTTGTTTGAAAATTCTCTTTTTTGGTTTAAAGTTAAACTGCTTTGTTAAAAATGCACCTGTTTGAATGACGATTCATAATTTGAGTTTAAAATCTAGAACTTGGTTGAAAATTGATCTTTTTCAGTTTAAGATTAAAATATTTGGTTGTAAACTCATAATTTTTTGAAAATTCGTCTTTTTCGGTAGAAAATTATTCTTCATAGTAGAAAATTCATGTTTTTTTGTTGAAAATTCAACTATTGGGTTGAAAGTTGATCTGCTTTGTTAAGGATTTATTCTTTTGGTTAATGACTAACCATTATAGTTGAAAATTCCTCCATTTGGATAAAAATGTCAATATTTTGTTAAGAGTTGAACTTCTTTTTTAACAATTAATTTTTGTGGTCAAAGATTCATCACTCTGTTTGAAAGTTCATAACTTTTGTTAAAAATTTTATTTTTTTTAATTCATTTTTTCGTTGTACATTTATTTAATAAATTGTAAATTTAACCACTCGATTTTTTGTTAAAAATGGACTTTTTTAAATTGAAAATTCGACTGATCGGATAATTTAAAATGGCTGATTTGATCAGCGAATGAAACTGACGGATTTTAAAAGTCACTTTTAAATGATTTGTCAGTCGTCTAATACACATTATTGGAATCTGTAAAAATTTACTTCGAATTAGTCACTTTAGACAGATTTAAATTTAGACTGCATGTGCACACATTTTTGCAGGAGCAGGAAGATTTATTTTATTGTATTGGAATTTAGTAATCTTATATTATATAAAAAATCGAATGTCTATTCAAAATATTTTGCTGGCAGGAGAAATGTTAAACTAAATTGGTTGAAAATGTTCATGATTTAAAAAATGAAATAGTGACACTTATTACAATGGCTAAAATACTATAATGCAATCAGAAGTGTAATTTGTAGCCCAAATTATTAATTTCACCTACCAAACATTAATTTTTGTTTAATCTTCTAAAAACCTAATGTGTACATTTTTATTTTGTCGACTTCTCTCTGGAGTAGAACGTACATTTACAAAAACTTGTGGTTCTCAACACTTACAATTCCCCAACTCCTAACAACTAAATCAATTAGTAAGAATTATTCGTTATGAAATTTAGATTTCTAAATATAACCGTGTAAATAGTGAAAAACTTCCGCGCGTTGATATTTGACCCCCCCCCCCTCCCAGCGCAGCCAATTTAATCTCGTACTGCAATGTAGCCCCAAGGCCTAAGTACTTAAGTCATTTAGCCACTATATCTCCAATCTTCAAATTTATTAACAACAATCTACTTTTCTTTCTTTCACTCATCAGCTGTTACAGCTAATTAGAATCCTATTATGTTATTCAGAGAAATTTTGAAATGTTATGTTTAATTGAAGCGTAGAAAGCTAAACGGTACTAAGTCCAATCAACCTAATATTACAGGAGAAGAAAACCCCTTTCTAGTGAAGGTAGATCAGTTTAATAACTATTGAATGAAAAAATAGATGGCATTGCATACGCATGTAATAATCATCTAAAATACATATTTGTAACTTATTTCATAAGCAAATAACACTATTTAACAACAACAACAACTTTTGTAGTATTTGTATAATATTTTCTAATTTTTATAATAATATCTCCAATGAATAACTCATTTATGTAGTTTGCATTCTCTAAAATTTTAAAATTTATTCATACATTTAAATACTCAATTTTAGGATAAAAATTTCAAAACCTTAATATTTTTTTTCTGGAATAGGAGAGAAAGTATGATTTTTAAAGAACACTCGATTTCGTCAAAAAGTAAATTTAGCACCGTTTACCTTTTGCTTCTTCAATTATAAATACTTATATAATAATATAATATAAATATTCAAATTGTATATTATAGCCATTTTAATTATTTAAAAACAATATAAAATCACTTGGTATTCTCTCAAAAATAGGAAATCTGATAGAAGAAAGATCTGAAAAAGTAATAAAGGCAAACAATGGGTATTTAACAATTGAGATTCTGAATCAATTGGCGTCACACTCTTGAAGGAAAATCAATATTTTTGTTTCTACGATGTACCATACAATAATTAAACTGACGGCTATGCCAGCCGTTACATAGGATATGTAAAACAATGTAAAAAATAAAACAAAACATTTATTAATCCTTCCAAAACCACAACATATCAGGTTTACTCTGTCAGTTTTCCTCTCACCTTTCTCCTAAAGACTGTATTATTTTTCATTGAAATCCAACAATCGGTAACTGTGCTGGTACAAAATCCCAATTTATAAATTCTCAGACTTTTCCTTGACCAATTTTTCATAAGGGTAAGAAAATTTCTTACTAAGAATTTGTAACCAAATAGTCGACTCTTCAATAAAAAAAAATTACTTTTGAATGAAATATATGAAATTTTAACTAAAAAATATTAATTTAAAGTTCACACTTCAACCCAGCATACGTGAACGGCACACTAGTGCGAACTAATTTTCTTGCAATGTTAATATTAAATATTTAATATATTGAACATGTTAAAAACATCTAGCACATATTACGCATATTTAACATATATATTTAATACAATGGGGAAAAGCCTCTGCAGCTGTGCCTGCGTTAGTGTCAGCAAAATGAAAAATTTTCTGGTGCGAATTCGCCTAATGCGCACGACTGTTGCTTTTCGCGCTTCGCGCTCAATAACCTTACTTCGCGCTACGTGCTCTGTCTTTGTATTTGCCTCACATTCATGTACAGACCTTATAAAATTAAAGGTCAAAGCATCGACGACTGTAATTTGGTGATTGTGAATTCTCTTTTGTTAAAGCTCCTTCGGCTTTAACGAACACATTCTCATCACCCCCCATACAGAGTGGTTGGCCCAGCGAACTAAACTAGACAATTTCTATGTACTTTTGGCCACAGAAGCCGAATTTACCTTCAGAATTCCAAAACTAAGCCGCTTTCTTTATAACATGTTTTGGATTATGAAAAATGTCGAAAAAACTACGTTTTTTGAGGTAAGAAAAAATGTGACCCAAAGGCGTAATTCCGACCACGGATTCGAATTCAGCGACTCGAAATCCATAGGAATTGACTAGTCTAGTCTGTCGGAACTCCTAATTTTTTTGTGGGGCTGTGTTATCAATAATAAAGTAATAACTGTATAAAATTTCAGGTATTCTAAAACCCTTGAGTCTCTTTGCTCTCCATTTCTTTTATTAACAATAGGTGGTAATATAATAACAAATAGTGTTGTAATGATGCAGGTGATTTTTTATTTTCTTTTATATTATTATAAAAAAATCTTTTGTATGTACATATATATTGTACCTACCTATTTTCAGACCTTAAATTCTCTGGGAAATATAGTTCCGACCATCAAATTTGGAACTTTTTCAATGGCAGTAATCTTCAACACATATGTTCTTAGTTTGCCTGGTCAAAATTTATTAGATCATAGCTTCGATGTTGCAAATGAGGCGTGAGTTTTTTTACATGAAAAAAACATTCTTTTTTGCTCAAATTTTAAAATAAATTTTGTATCCGTTTGTTAGAAAATTTAAATTTAATGATTTCACAAAATTTTAGGTTAAAGGCTTGTTGGTATGATATGCCAATAAAATCGAAAAAACTACTAATCATGATAACCATGCAAACATACAGACCATGCAAATTAACGATTGGCAAACTATGTGTATTAGATATGGTTAGTTTTTGTAAGGTAATTTCTATTTATTTTAATTATTGAGTTATGATTGAAAAATATATTTCTTTATGATAAATATTTTATTTATTATCTTTAATGTTGAAGATTCTCAAAGTATCGGTTTCTTACTTCACTGTCCTGTCATCGATTCGCTAAAAATCTTCTATACTTCGAATTGGTTTAATAACGGTAAACATCGGCATCAATAAAGGTTTTTATTATTTGAACAAAAAATTGAAGTATAATATAGAGCATCATTTTTCCTTTTATTGCGTTAATATAAAAATGGAACCACGTACGAGCAGATATGTGATTTCACCCCCTGGAAACGACGAGCTGAGATCGAAGAACGTTACATTATTTGTATGCCCTTAGTTAGTAATTATCTCAAGTAATTACCTTGCTGAGGTATAATTATTTCAAACTTTGCATATTTTTAATACACCTTTGTTCATTGTGAAAACTATAACAGACTTATAAAGTATTCTCATTTCTTTAGAAATGATACGTTACTTCAATAATAGTATGGGTATGGTAAACATTTCCTGGAATATATTATGGTATCGTAATAAGTAAAATAAATCTTATTTTTGAATACAGTTCAAACTCCGAGCAATGCCGTTGTCCGAGCAATGCCGCGCGTCGGTTAGGTTCAAAATCTATCTCGAACATCGTTTTATGTACCTAGAATACATGACATGTGTACAAAAGTGATTCATATTGGATTATTTCGTTATAAACCCGAGCTTAAAGGTATGTAAAACATAAGAATCGAACATTAGCTATGGTATGTTCGATTCTTAGAAAAATATAAACAAAGCGTCAAAATGACAAATATTTCACCTCACTTTTAACGTAACCTGTGAAATCTCGTGGAGTACATTAATAATTAATTGCTGTTTCGTATTTATTGTTTTTTTTTTTCAACACAGAGAAACTCAAATTTCTTTTAAAATGGTCAAAATTTCTGTCAGCAAGGTAAGTAATATTTTCTGAAAATTCCATAATTATAAAAAACTTTTTAGGGATAAATTCTCCATCTTAATCACAACATTTTCATAAAATCGCAATTTTATGGGTATTAAAGTACCCACCCTAATTTTTTTTCATGTCGAACCAGATTTGCGGATCACGTGGCTCCCTGGTAAAGAATATCCGTTGTACAAGATGGGATAATGAAAATTGTAGAAATGAAAATTTAAAATTTTTCAAAAGTCGAATTGTCGAGAAAAAAATTGTATAGCGACCTCTAAATACTTTTTTTTTTAATCTGCCAAAAATATTTTCTTACAAAAAGAAAGAAATATCCGATTCAAGGTTTTAGAAAAACTAAAAAAGAAGGGTTTCATAAGGCACACCAAAGCTCCTTCTCCCCTCTCTTTCTTACCCCTCACCCTTTCCTATGGAAAGCGTACGAAGCCCTAAAAACTGAAACAATATGATAATTTTTTTGAAATCCTCAGGGAACGCACTATTCGATTCAAAATTTAAGGCCAGGTTGCACGTATAATATCAGTATTCGGAGTGTTTTCGAGATGGAACGAGGACAAGAGCATGCAGCCAGCATTGAATTTTTTGCAAGTGGATGTTATCAACGTCAACGGAAGGGGAATTTGCAAAATCAAGTGCAGGACACTCAGTCTCGATGTAAAATTAAATCACCTAATATAAGAAGGTATTATATTGGATAGTAGTTAGAATTAGAAATAATTATTTTATAAGAGATACCTTATCCGTATTGAAGTAATTTCCAAAGTAATTTCTGATCGTTATAACGACAATGAAGCTCAATCTATCATTTTTTATTAAGTAGAACATGTCGAGAAATTTTATTATTTATAATATCAGTATGTGTGTTTGATCCAAATTTTATAGACGTCTTTATTATCGTCGATTTTTGTGTAAATACCGTAAAATCGGGCTAAGCGGCTTGCTTATTCGGATGTTGTCAATAAAGTGCAAGAAGGAATTTAAATTAGGTATTGATGCTGAAAAATATATATTTATCTAACCCTCTTTCTTACTATAAGGTACAAACATACCTTTAATTCATGAAAAACTATTTATCATCTTTGAAGTGTGAGCGACTTTAGCCCTCAATGCCATGCGGGGCTAAGCCGCTTACTCATAAAAAAATAAACAAAGTGCTTAGAAGGATAACTTTGCAGAAAAAGTAATTGGTTATAAGTTGTTTAATAATTTTAATGCAAATAAAGTTACTAAAACGTATGGCAACTTTAAATAATTTACTTTTTTCACTTGGAATATAACCGGTTTTATTCTTAACCTCACGTTTAAGGAAGTACGACTTAATACAATAAATCTTATAATTCATTAAATTTTCTACTTTTTGTACGTTTGGAAAGGTACTTATGATCTCTTAAACGGATTATCAAGGGAAACAATGTTTCGTTTTGTTTATGATAAAATACTGTGAGCCGCTTTCTCCCATAAAAAGGAGAGTTATTAAAAAAATATTCTTCAGGACAAAATATATTGTATTCATGTAAAAATTTGCATAAATTTTTTCGGATGCTAGAAAATATGATCCATTGAAAAAATTTCCACAAACATCTAAAAGTCAAGTTTTTCACGATGTTTTTTTTACCCAACCTAACCAAATTTCCAACACTGAGAAATCTTATACGAATGCACTTTTTATTCATTATAATTAATGAAACTGCACTCAAAAAGATTTAAAATATCGTTGAACATTTGTGAGAAAAAAAACAATGATTAATCTTGAAATTGCTTATTCAGATAATAAGATAATTAATTATAAAAAATAAAAGGGAGCTAAGCGGCGCACTTGGGGTGAACCGGGTTACCCGCAATTTTGTTTATTTGTTTATTTTATTTTATTTTAAATAAAGTTCGAATTATGCCGGCTTACCCCTCATGTGTCGCTTAGCCCCATTTTACGGTATCTGCCGATACCTTTGACAAAAACAGAATACTTCGCAGTAAAATTTTGTATGCTTTTGAAATCACAACAACAAACTTCGATTAAAATTAATTTTATTGGCAAATAAAATCACATGGCTTTTTCAGCAAGAATGTGCGAATAAATTGAGTGATAACTGTACAAAACGAGAAATATAACAGTATTTATATTTTTTAAACAGTCTCTGATAACGATGATAAAACCTCTATCTGTTGGAACACTTCATAGTTCATACTTGCATCAATTTTCATATTCACAAAATTCTCTGCATATATAATATATCATTTTCATTGCTTATAAACTAAATCTACAAAAATATTAATTTTATAATGCACATGACTTTATTTGATATTAGCTCACGGTGGACTTCAATGAAACTTAACCCAAAAGGTCTTGCACCTTCCAGTTTTTTCTGTTCTCATTACTGTAATACCTTACGGTCATTTTGAGATCAAAATGAAAAAATCGATAGAGCCGTTTTTGAATTAACTCTATTTTTTATTGGGGGGGGGGGGTAAAAAGTATATTTTGTGGAAAAAACTCTCCAGTGGTGAATGATTGGCATAAACTCTTTATTGTGACACTTGAAAAGACTATAAATGTTAAATAAAATTAAAGGGCATGACATTCCTTAAAAAATTATAAACAAATCGAACATCACACCTCTAATAGTTTAGGAAATATAGCTGTCGAATCTTATTTTTTATCAAAAAATTTGACTAAAAAAGTTTTTCATGTTTGTTTTCTTAAAATAACTCAATTCCTGTGCATTACAGTTAAAAGTTGTCATGAAATAACTTTAAAAAAGACTAAATTCTCGGAAATTCTAAAAAATTAAAATTCTCTATTTCGAATAGAACTGCATTTATGGCCTCCTGAATAAAACTATCTTTCGACATGAGAAAACGAAGTCAAAAGAATAAAAAATTAAGCAGAAGTAAGAAATTTAAAAAGAAACTTCACGTTTATGTAAGTTCCACAAAAGAAGGTCTTATTCAGGAAACCATAACTGTAGTTCTTTTAGAGCTAGAGTACTTTATTGTTTTCTAGATTTTGAGAAAATGCAGTTTACTTTAACTTATTTTGTAACAACATTCGACTGTGATGCATAGAAACTGAGTTATTTATAGGGAAAGTACAATGAAAATTTTTTAACCAAATTTTTTGATAAAAATTAAGTTCTGACAGATATATCTCCCAAACAATTGGAGATGCAATGTTCGATTTTTTTTTAGTTTTTTAGGGAATTTTCCCCCTTCAATTCTCATATACCATACATAATTATTCGGATGTACCAGAAAGGAGCAATTTTGGAAAAACTGAATTTTTTCAAGTTTTTCCACCTAATTTTAAACGTTTTAAAGGGTTTTGGTTATGGCAAAATGTTTAACATATAAAATATAGAGTAGGGCATTTCGAAAAAAATAAAGATCTTCATTCGTATTTCTAATAGGGATCAAAACTTTCTTTTGGGAGTTAAAAACACTACCCTGCGGTTTCATAACAAAAAAATGTCTTCTATCTCCGCATCCTAGTCAAAAAGCACTAAAAGCGACACACTTCTTCTCATTATAATACGAGAGGTTTTTTTCAATGTGATCTAAGTTACCAGAAAAAAATCAAAAAAATCTTTAAAAATTGATTTTTTTGCTATTTTTTTAAAGCTGTATCAATTTCCTCGAATATTTGGCCATAAAATGTGTGATATATGGTATCAGAAACGTATTTTCAATATACTTCAATAATAATACATGAAGAAGGTTAACAATACAATAATTTGTATTGATTTCGAATTACAAAAAAAAATGTTTAAACTGAAATATTGTTTTTTATTTCACGAAAAAAAAAGTTTTCGGTGTCTGAATTGGGTGAAAATGTTTTCTACTGTACCTAAATTTGTGTATGTAGATTAGGAAATAAGTTTAAGAATTTTTTATATAAATTTCTTATCAAATTTCAAGGACGCTTAGAAAAAAATAGTTTAAAATTAATTCTCGACTATAGAGACACAGATTTAGGTATACTGGAAAACATTTTTACTCCATTTAGACACTCCAAATTCATTTTATCGTGAAATAAAGAACAATATGTTATTTTCAGATAGTTTTTTGTAATTGAAAGACAATACAAATTATTTGAAGATTAATTGTTTCTTATATTATTATCGCAATATAATTAAGATATAATCCCGATAACATATACCGCACATCTAATGGTTAAGTTGTCGAGAAAATTGATATAGCTTGAAGAAAATACAGAAAAAGTCAAAATTAAAAGATTCGTTTATATTTCAAGGTCGTTTAGGCACGGTGAAAATATTTCTATGGTATTATTGCTATACAAGCGACAATTCACTTGCTCTTACCCATTTGTTTTTTTTTTGGTTACTTAGATGTCATAATAAATTTTTGTATTGTTCACAAAAAAAATAAGTGTGTTGCTTTTAGTCCTTTTTGACTATATTTACGATGCAGAGACAGAACATTTTTTTAATGAAGCTTTGGATGGGATTTTTCGACTCTCAGAAAAAAAGTTTTCATCCATAGTAGAACTACGAATAAAGAACTTATTTTTTCCGATACGCCCTAATGTAGAGCCTTTTTTTGGTACCAAAATAAAGAGTTCATGCTTATCATTCACCACTACAGTGTTATTTCCACAAAACTATATTTTTTTTTATTTTTGCCTCAAAATGATCGTGATGATCAGTAATGATCAGTAATGATCAGTAATGAGAACAGGAAAAATCCGGGAAGTACAATACATATGGGTTTATTTTTGGGTGAACCCTAATAAGAAATGGTAAAATGGGTTGATTGTAATTAATAATATGATTAAATGGAAGTAATGAGAAAGTTACTAGGATGATGAAGATGAAAATAAAGATGATAATGGCAACTTGAGGGTGTCATAAATTAAAAAAGAAATATTTTACAAGAGTATGGCACATCAAAGAACTTTTTGAGATCGAAAAAATCTACTTTTCTTTTAAGTCGTCATTATTCTAGCTAGAAAAACGATGAAAGTTGTGAATCGTAAATTTGAAGTAAGGAAGGAAGAGGAGGAATATCCTTCCATGTGATGATAAACGTCTCTCATCCCCAATTCTTGAACTGGTCTATGGTTAAATTTTAAATTTCCATGATTGGATTCGACACTTCTCAGAATATTTAACTGTAAGTAGAAAAAATATTGGTGAAACTTATTTCCAGTAGGAAATTAGAAAAAAATGTTTTTCTGATTGTTACCTGAGATTCTGAGACTGTCAACTTTTCTGTCAGGACAGTCCAAATGACAGATTCTTGGCATCCGGGAGTTGTCAAAGATCCTTCGTATCGGTAAAAAGTTGTACGATCCTTTGGCAAGAGGAGAGCAGGTACAACTTTTGATTGGATTGATGCTGTATTGGGTCCAACCCAATTTGACGTCAATTCAACAGCTTTCAAAATGGTTTTGAGATCTTCGTTATTTTTATTGCTCAACTGAAATTATTATAGAGTTCGTTAAAATTTATCATTTCACCTGGTCGCCAGCATATCATTTATATGTTTTTAACTTTTAATTAAAACCCATGTAAATTCAGGATTGCTACAAAGGCAGGAAGATCTGGAAGTCCTGGAAAAGTCATGGAATTGTGAAAACATTCTGGAAACCCTGGAAAAGTCATGAAATTGTGTAAAAGTGACTGGAACTTTTTCAGTCGCACCTATTTCAAAATTTTAAAAATGATTTTAGTACTTTAAGGCGAATTTTCAATTTTCAAAATGCGAATTGATTTCTTGACTGATAAAAATAATATGATTGAGGGTATAAAATCTGGTATACAAGCCTTCGTGAAACCTTTAAAATCTTTGCGGACTCTGAAATAATTTGAAATCTTTCAAATCTTTTGGAATCTTTAGAAACTTTGTGAAATCTTTGAAATCTGGTATAGAGTAGCCGTTTTAATCGACAAAAACAATTCTTCGTCATTTCCCAGTTTTTTTCTCGATTTTGAAACCATTTTCACGGTCATTTAAATAAAAAAATTAGAACTTTTAAGGCTGAAAATATTTTATTTGAAATAATGAAAAATTCCAAACTGAACTGCAAATTAAATCACTTAATTTGAAACTATTTTGAATGTTAAACTTTTACAATTGTAGCTTACAACATTAGCAGTTCGGAATTTGTACTTCAGACGCTCAATAATTAAAACGTATAAAATGGAAGCTTTCAACTTTCAACTATTAGCTTTCAACACTTTTTAATTGAATAATTTCAAATTAAATGCCGTTAAACTGCCAAATTAAGATTTTTTTACTTTTCTAAATTAAGTAGTTCAAATATTTCTGGTTACAAAATTAAAAACCCACACTATCATTTTCATCCATATTAAATCATTTATCAATTTTTGAAATTTAAAGTTATTTTAATTTAGAATCATTAAAATTTGAGTGGATACCATTTTTTTTAAATGAACACTTTTTGAATTATAAATTAAATTATTTATATTTTAAGTCGCTTCTAATAGATAATTCATAATAATTTATTAATTAAACATCAAAATTCAATACCTTCACTTACTAATTAGAATATTTTAAATGGAATAATTAAAATTGTAATTTAAAAAAGTGTCAATTCAGCACTATGAAATTGTAACGATATGAGGCTATTTCAAAAAATTCAATTTCATATTATTTTGTTCTGAATATTTGATTTACAATTGCCCATTTTAAATGACCAGTCAAATATTGTGAAATATTAAAAAAGTGTTTCTTTTTTTTTAATTAGAAAATTTTTAATAGAATGGGTTGAAAATGGAATATTTTAGATTGAAACAATATTTAAATATGATTCAAAATTGAATAAAAGCGTTTAATTAAGAATCTATTAATTTCAATTTTTTAATGGTAAAATTACTAAAATTTGTAAATTGTTCAATTTTGATCAGATTCAGAATCGTCTTGTAAAATGAATTTTCTTTAATTTGTAATACTCGAACTACAGTTCAATTTTGAAAATCAATAATTAATATATATTAAAAATAAAGACCTGAAAAATAACATTTTTAAAGTAAAAAATTTAGAATCACGCATTGTAAACTAAATGATTTCATAATGGAATAAGTTAAACATCAATTTTAACATTAAAGAAAAGTTAAAATCGACCTTATCTGAAATTGCATTCAATGTGCTATGAAATTTATGATATTTCAATTGATTAAATAGATGTTTTCGTCTAAAATCTTTTTAAAATCTTTAAAAATCATTAAACGATTTCAGAAATCTTTAAAAATTTTGCGAAATCTTTGAAATCTTGAAATTTGGTGTAAATTCAAAAGTCGAGTGGTCAACCCTTCGATATGATTATGATAACTCCAGTCGTTTGAGAAATTCTTGATAAATTTATCTATCATCAGTAGAATGGTTTGAAATTTCATTTAATTAATTTGATTTTCTTGAGGAAATTAGAAAGGGGATTTTTTAAAACCTAGACCTGATAAACCCGGAATAGTCATGGAATTTTCAAACCAGGCTTCTGTAGCAACACTGAAATCTCAGAATGATGATAATATTTCACCATATTTACGAAATAACAAACCATACAAACAAAATTTTAAAAATATATGGGTAAATCGATTGGAATAAAGAATATTTCCTTAGCAAAAAGAGAAATGATTGATTTAGGGCTATCCATAAACGATAGAAATAGTTGAATTGTCACGCAAAAGGGACGAATATTTAGTAGAATAGTTGAACTTTCTACTAAATAGTTAAGTTTTCAAGCCAAAAAGTTGAATTTTTTCGACGAGAGTTGAATTCTCTACAAAAAAGTTCATTTTTAACCAAGAAAGGTGAATTTTAGACCAAGAAAGATGACTTTTCTACCATAAAAGATGAATTTTTAAAACAAAAGGACGAAATTTCAACAAAGAAGTTGAATTTTCGACCAAAAAAGGTGGCTAAAACAAAATATTTGCATTTTCGGTAAAATACTTAAAATTTCAACAAAATAGTTGAATTTTTAACCAAGTAGCTTAATTTTTAATCTGAGAAGATAAATTTTCAACCAAGAATATTAATTTTCTGCCAAAAGACGAATTTTAAATAAAATACATAAAATTTCTACCAAATAATTAAATTTTCGAGTAGAAAAGATAAGCTTTGAACCAAAAATGGAATTATAATTATTAGAATAAATTAATTTTCAACCAAACTGAGGATAAAGAATTATAAATGGAATGATAAATTTTGAACCAAAAAGATGAATTTTCTACCAAAGAAGATGAATGTTCAATATTCAGTAACAAAAGTTCATTCTTAACCAAAGAAAACTAATTTTCAACAAAATAGATCGAATTTCAACCAAAGATATGTATGAATTTTCAACTAAAAAAAAATATTTTTGAAAAAAATAGCATTTTTCACATTCAACAAAAAAGATGAATTTTCATCGAAAAAGACGATATTGTAATCAATAAGATTGATTTTGTACCTAAAAATACGAATTATCAACTAAATAGTTAAATTTTCCTCCAGAGATGAATCTTCAGTAAAAAAAAATGAATTATGCACCAAAATATAACTTTATAACTTTACTAAAAGATAACTTTATAACAAAGTAGTCGCATTTTTGAAAAATAACTCAATTTTCAACTAAATAGTAGAATTTTCAACCAACCGAGATAAATTTAAAAAAAAATAGATTAATAGACTATAAAATAAATTAACTTTTGAACAAAAGCAGTTTGATTTGGGGAAAAGAGGAAAGAGCGTGAAGTCTGAAATATGAAAGTGATTTTCAAACTTATTAAGTTATTATTGGACGCGAAATTTACAAACTTTGTTAAAACGTATCATCAGGAAACGTACTAAACGTTATCTAAGTTCGTAAAGTTACTTCGATTGACCCCTCGCCCCACAGTGAAATTAAAAACGTAGTATATGGATGACCCCTTAGATTAGAAAGAATTTTCACCTCAAAGAGAACTGCAACAACAGCTATTCCATTTGGATATTTGGAGGCTGAAGTAGAATTTGCGAATTCTTTGTCATAGTGGACGAAATGTAATTCCATGGGATCTCTCACACCATCGATTGTGTGCTCTGCTTCCCAGTGAACATGAATTTGCTCCAAGACATAAGTGGTTGGTAAACCTCCACCCATTAAATTAATTGGTACTCCAGTCAGACTGATTTGCACTGTAACGTCATTGAACAGTCCTTTTAGGATGCAACAAATCTGTAAGGCCAAATACCAAATAGCAGCAGAAAAAAGTAAAAATAATGGGAAAATTAGTCAAAAAAGGGTTTCGTAGTCTATTAAAATGATAATCAAGTCGTTTAAAACTCTCCCTCTCATACTTTCCCTATCCTACTTCCCTTCATTTTCCCTCTCCACCCCTAATTCCTCTCGCCACACGTCATCCTTCGCTACCCCTCTCTTACCCAACTTTTTCGTCCTCTACGTCTTCCTGTCCTCACTTCCCCTGTTAACACTCCCCTTCCCCTACTTCCCTTCCACAGCCCTCACTTTCCCTCCTCTACTCATCCGCACTACCCTACTAGCCCTTCCTTCACTTCCCTCACTAGCCACTCTCACATCCCCTGATTTTCCCTACTTCCCCTCACTAATTTCACCACACTTCCCTCCCCAAAATTCCCCTCAATTCTACTTCTTCCTCCCCTCAATTCTCTCATTCCCCTCACCTCCACTTTCCTCACTTTTCCTCGCTTCACCTACTTTCCAACCACTCTCTCCCCCTCACTTCACATAACTCTCCACCCCTCACTTTTCATTCACTTCCCCTCATTTCCCTCCCCTAATTTTCCGTCACTTCATCTTGATCCGCTCACCTCATTTCCCCTTACGAACCCCTACTTCTGTTCCCCTCACTTCTCTACTTCCCTACCCATCACTTCCCCTACTTACGTACTTCCCCTCAACTCCACTCACTTCCTCTGCTACCCCTCCCCTTATTCATCTCGCTTCTCATACTCCCCCTCCTCTCATTCCCTACAATTCCCTCCGCCCACTTTCCCCACTTCCCCTTCAGTCATTCTCCTCGGTACCTTCACCACTTCTCCTCCGCTAATTTCCTCTTAATTCCCCTTCCTTAACTTCCCCCCTGGGAAAAATATATGACAGACGGACGGGCACCCGACCGAACCTAGGAGGGTTTCTGCCCGGGGCTACGAAACCCTAAAAATGACAAGCTCAAAAAAACCTACGAACTTTCAACAAATGTCATATTTACATTAAAAAATTTACCAATTATAACTAGAGAAACGTCTTTCTCCAACAAATAAAATTAGTAGTTTATAAGGATGTCGTCTAAGACTGATTAATCCGTTGAGTTAATCTGCCGTCCACGTCAGTCTTTAAATTATATCAATGTTCTCAAGTAAAAAAAAGCCTCAAGAATTTAATTAAAAATATTCTCATACTAATATCAAACTAATATTCAGCGTGACATAACAATTTGGGGAAGGGTTCACCGAAATGTCACAAATTTTCAAAACCGCGATTCAAAAATCACTAAAAATAGCGTTACGTAATTCGTACGTGGACGCTCCCTACATAAATACGCAAAATCGATGAAAATTGTTAAATATAAGCTGAAAGCACTTTCCACTATTTGATTTTGCTAAATTCTTTTTGAACAAATTTTAATATTTTTGCACACTTACCAGTGTGGCCTGTATTTGTCACTGTACCAGAAAAAGCAAAGTCGTAGCGTATAAATTTTAATGACGTCATATCTGTATTAATTGCAGTATCAGGGACAATATTTATGGGTGATTGTCTCTTTCCAGATCTGCATAGTCCAGGCCAATTTTCGGGTCCTGAAAAATTTAAATTATTCAGATATTTATATATAAAATAGTTCAAAATTATCTAGTTTCTTCAACAATAAAGTTGTCCATCCTTGTTACTACTAAAATGTTATACTTATTATCAAACCTGAGATTAACCATGGGGGTGTTTTAAAAAGAGTATATATGTAAAACCCGTTTTATTTTCTTGAAAGATAATGTATTATTATTAATTATTATTGCTATTGTATTATTAATAATACTATGCAGCACACAAAAAATCTCTAATAAATAAATCAAGTAAACTGCCCTTACGTAAAAATATGATATGAAATTCAGTATAGGCCTATAATTATTATTATTATTATTATTATATCATTAAGCCGTTTCCCTTTCGGGGTAGGCGTGAATTGCTCGGTTGGAAAGTAGCGATAACTTTCTTCACTTCTTCAGCAGTAATTAGTGGACACTCTTCCTCTGGAGCCTGCAACCTTTGCCTTTGGAAAAAGTTACGAACGCGCGATATATCTGAAGTGTCTTCATTAAGCTGATAATTATATCCATACACTTTCTCCCAGAAGACTTGAGTCTCTTCTCGGCTAGGCGGATTTTTAACGGCACGTGACGTTTTATTGAACAGATGGGAAGGATGAGTTGAAAAGGTGGAATTTTCCTTAATCCATTTTACTCGTTGTAAAAGGTGCTGTTTCGCTGTTGAAAGAGATCTTATTTTTTGCGTTTAGTGATGCTTGATGGTCAACAGTTTACACTTATTTAGCGTGTGATTTGCTTTCTTTAAGATTGGAGCAAGTGCCCTAACTTTTGGAGTGAATTTTTTATTTGATGTTATCTAGCTAATCACGCACTGAATATTTGCTGCATGCCGTCTCGCCGTTTCAATTTTAAACTGAAGCTGTGATATACGCTCGCGAGTCTTACTCAGGCGTACTGAAGTATCATTAATTCTATCGTCGCTAAGCAGCGAGACCGCCTTCTCGTAAACTACATAATTCAGATTCCATACATTAACATCTTCGGGGAGCTAATCAGTGAGAGCATTATTAGCTTCAGGTAATTTGTCCATCCTGAGAAAGACTTCTTGGTGGATAGATCTCCTACTTCTCATGTTGGCATTATCGGCTATCTGTAAAGGCGATCTTGCTGGAACGGGTGGTATGATCGCTGTAAGATGCTGCTCTTCTTCTTGCGGATAAAGAGCTTCATATCCGTTTTTTTTTTGCAAAAAGGATACCTGATCTTTTAAATACTGAGGCGTTTTATGAGCATATTCCGGGTGCATATTGACCAAACGTTCATGTAAGTTCTGCATGAATCCTCTTCGCGCCGGTGAGCTTCTTTGCTTCTTTCCCTCCTGAGTTGGTCCGAACACTTAAATAGATGTTCTCGCGTTTTTCCGGGGCCATTGCCTAGCCGTCGCCTCGGTTCGGTCCTATTGTCACTCCCAACTGAACCATGGCCTCCGTCCAAAAGAGGCCTATTGCGGGTGGCACTGCGTTATACTGGTGACGTAACCGCATAATTCGTTGCGTTGGAGAGTTAGCCCAATGCAACGTGGCTGACTGCAAGAGCCGGAGCTCTCGGGCGATGGGGTCCCACATCCCTACATCCCTGATTATTATTTTTTTCTAAAACTTGTTCTCGGGTTAAAGGGAATCCGGTTTTCCATCATAGCCACGGAGTAAGTGGCTGATGAGATAAGGATATAATTAGTTAAATTAATACGATGTATGAAATCATTTGCGATCATGTTTTAGGTACAAAATTGGGAGCATGGTGTAGTTTGCAGGTCGTCTTTTACCGCTGTTATGCTTACACAGCGGCCGTGAATGTTGGAGGGGACAACAGTCGCCCTGGATACTTTCTTAGAGCTACCATTTAATGATTCCTGGTTAAATTTTAAATAATTTTAAATTTTGCAAAATTTATTCTGAGCCTACATTTTAAAACATGCCAAAAGATTTCAAAAATGATCAAAAAAGAATCTTGAAGATTTTCAGGATCTTTTTTTATTTTGCAGAATTCTTTCAAAATTTTAGGAGAATATTTTAAAGTAATTTTTTCTCTTAAAAAATTAATTTAAAGAGAATATTTAAAAAGATTATATAACATTGCAAAAGATTTTCAAAATTGTCAAAAATGAATTCGGAAGATTTTAAAACAATGTTAGGAATAATTCTAGTTAGTTTAAAAGATATTGAATTTTTTCCAAGCCTAACAAAGCCTGAATTATCTTTTAGATGAATAAAATTTTGTTCTAAAACTGATTAAAATACTGCAAAATAAATAACAAAATTTAGAAACTTTCTAGAAACCTTTTCGACACATCTGATATCTTCAACAATATTTTTGAATTTTTGCGAGAAACCTAAACAAAATTATATTTATATTATCCTAAAGAAAATGAACAAAGAAAATAAAAAAGTAAATAGTCATTCAACATTTTTATTTTGTATGAACATTATTTTTTTATTCGAATTATAATTTTCTCTACATTTTTTTATTATGGACTGAAAAATCTTTTTTGGATGCAAATTCAACATTTTTTTTGAAAATTCGTCTCAATGGTTTGCAAGTTCATATCTTTTGATAGAAATTTCATCTTGTTTATTGAAATTTTGAATGTATGCTTTAAAATTAAAATATTTTTGGTTAAGGATTTAAATATTTGGTTGAAAATGAGTCTTTTCTGGTTGAATTCAACTGTTTTTGTATTAAAATAAGAATGATTTTTCGTAATAACAACTATTACATTTTTTGTGGAGAATTCATCTTTTTTGTTGAAACATTAATTTCTTGTTTGAACGTTAAACTAGTGTGTTTAAAATGCACTTGTTTTGTTGAAGATTCATCATTTTAGTTCAGAATTCATCTCTTTGGTTGAAAATGTAACCACTTTGTTGGAAATTTGTCTTCTTTGACAAGAAATTAATCTTCTCGGTTAAAAATTCATCGTTTTGGTTGAGAATTTAACTTTTTCGTTGAATTTTTTCGTTATGAATTCAACTGCTTTTGATTCAAAATCAAATCTGTTCAAATTGAAATATCAACTATTAAATTTTTTGTTGAGAACTCATCTTTTTTGGTTGAAAATACAACTACTTGGTTAAAGATTAACTTTTGTGTTAAAATTTTGATTTCACATATCTGAAATTTTCAAAAATGTTTGGAAATAAACTTCCATATTTTATTTTTTCAAATATTTAAAATCGTTGTAAAATATCCTTGAATGTTCCGAAGGTATTCGAAATCATCTAGAAGATTCTAGAATATTATGGAACAGTTGAAAATCCTCCGCGACATATAAATAAAGATAAATTTGAGACTGTAGGCTCTCTGCTTTTTCACTATCAGTTTTTGCGCGTAAGAGGATTGGATATTTAGAAATTGTCAACATATCGCAACTTTATAACTCGGTTTTCTCCTGGTGTAAAATCAGGCTTAAAGTTCTAATCTTCCGCGAAGGGAAAGAGGTCATAAAACTAAAGAAGCCGGACCATTTAATAAGATTACTGCCTCCGAAGGATATTGTGTTGCCAGACTTTCAAGTATCGCCTATCGGTAACTTAAGTTAAGCTCCCAGATGCCGATATACGCGCGACCAATAGCAACGACATTTTCTCAAGAATAAAATGCATAGTGCATATAGACTTCTTGAAATATAAATTATAAACATAAAGTCTACAGATTTATATTTTGCTACGAGAAATAACTTGAAAAGATTTCGACATTGAGCATATCATAACTCCTTTTTTTTAAACATCTTAGGCGGTGCAGGCTGTAAAAAAGAATTTATAAATCGACACGGTAGTTCTTCGGACATGAAAGCTGACGTCCAAGCAAGTAGACGTTGCATGCAGAGTGCGCGTCAAAACGAGTTGGAGACCACTCAGTGATAAATATTGGATGATAAGTTTTCATTTCATGTGATTCATAATTTCAAACCGGCAGGGCTCATCAGGGCGGGCATGTGCATTTAAGAGACTTGAAAGTCTCCACTCGTACGCGAAAGTGCTTCCCATGTAAAAAAAAGTCAATTATATACATTTCTTTGCATACAAAAATTATATATACTGACTGCATGAAAATTAAGAAAACCTTTTTAGTGCTGTGCAAACATATCATAGTAATTAATTGATGTTGCGTTTGTTTAATAGTGTGGTTAAATTTAGCTTGTCGGCTCTTTTGAAATGTACCGGTGGAATCTCACTGATTTCAAGTTAAATCTCACTGGTTGAAATAACCAGAAGTGTGTTACTGACAATAAGTGAGATTTCACTGGTTCACTCAGTGGAATTCATTCACTGGTGTAATCAGCGATGTTCATTGGTTACTCATTACCAGCAGTCATACGGTCGTACGCGCTTTCATCCATCACCGCCTAACTGTGGGATGGCCCGTCATTATGTCAACGTGTCGCGTCACTCAAACCCAAACCCAAGCGGCCAGGGGTTTCCCTACTTTTAAGCGAAAGATATTATATCCCCTGCTTATTGCAGCGAGGCCTCAAATATTTCTAACTCAAACGCAAGTAAACAATAAAGATCAGTAGCAGACAACTGGAGGTTTATGTCTTGGCTGCGTGGCGTGCTATATCACTGGTTGAATCTATCATTTGACTTCACTGGTATATTCAGTAACGCTTTTTTAGTTAAGTCACTTACTGCTTACCCATTAAAAATCGAAAAATCACTGGTTCACCATTGTTAATTTAAAATACTGATTCAACTAGTCACAATTTTACTGGTTTAGTTTAAGAGAGGGCCTCATGATGATTTTGATTCACTAGTCCTGTATATTAGGGTGGTTAAAAAAAACTTTTTGCTAGAGGGCCCTCTATTTTGTGAGGTTAACCGAAAAACAAAATTAATTATTCTTTCAAATTCGTCAATATTGAGATGTGCCTTCGCGCCTTTTAAATTAACATGGGATTTTAAATGTGAAAAGCTCAGTTTTCGGAAAAATGGCAAAAAACTACTTGCTATGAACTTTTTGTAAATTTAATTTCAGTGACTTTTTAGAAAATATTTGATGAATCGTTTTTATACTAGAGACGGGCTTTTTCGAAAATTTTCAGCATCATTTTTTTATATTCGATGAGTAACAAGTTTTGCAAGTATATTTTCAAGAAGTTTGAGATGATTTAAGCAATGATTATTTGTTAAGAAGTTTTTATTTCCCTATACACCATAAAAAATCAGTATTTTTTAGAATTAATGACACAGGGAGTGAATGTTGAGAATAATATTTTTCATCAGGTTATTTTTTAATGATAATCGCTGGTTTAAACATACTGTTAGCTTCAATTTCTTTTTTCTACGAATTCATGAAAAGTTTGTATTTTCTGAAATTAATGATACAATTAATGCATGTTAGGAGAAATATTTTTTGTTCAAGACATTTTGTAATTATTTAAAAAATTTATATTTGTTCGAATTGTTTTCCATGGAACAATATTTTTAGTTTAAGCCATTAATAAATTGCTTATCAAATGATTATCAATCATCCACTTCTACCTTATCATGGGAAAGTTGGAGAAAATTCTAGTTTTCTAAATTCTCTTATACTATGTCGGTCATTATCAAGATATTCTTTCTTTCAGAAGGTATACCTCAATTGCTCCAACAATTGTTATTTGCTTGAACAATTTTTTTGATTATATAATTAATATCTCCTTTTTTGTGGGAATATTGAGGCAGTAAATTTCTGTATTCATATTATAATGAAAAAAATTGTTCAGGAAAATAATAATTGTTTGAACAATTTAGGTATAACTTCTTCATAACAAGCAATATGGTGATTCATTGATTGTGTCATTAATTCCAGAAAAGACGAACTTATCATGATTTACAGAAAAATTAAAGATTGAAAAATAATAATAATTCTTTAGATGATTGAAAATTAGTTAAAAAATACTTGCTACACTGTCAATTACTGAATAAAAAAATGTATGTTGAGATAATTACAAAAATTGTCGCCTTGATCATGAATTTTACATGAAACTGCTATTTTGCATTTTGAAGGTCATTTTCCGGGCACTATACAAAGGGGATTGGGACGTGAAATAAAAAATGTATGGGGTGGTAATTATTCCTTGAACATTTCTTAGATAGTGACTGAAATTACATTTCCAAAAAGTTAATAACAAGTAGTTGTTTTTCTCATTTTTCTGAAAGCTGAGCTTTTCCTATTTAAAATCCCTCCGACTACATTATCTAGTACCACAAACACCATGCAAGACCAAAAAGAAAGGAAATCGATGACCCACTTCCTTTTCAAATGGAATGCCCCTTATATTAGTCTGGCTCACATAAATATCTATTGTCTACCACTAATAAGTTTTTGCCTGATAAGGTTTTCTGTTTGTAAGGTTTCTTTTGCAACGTTGCTAAGGGTTGTTATTGGCCGTAGCTAATGGCTGTGGGTTGATATTATCCTTCGGTAATCTTTATTTTCCGTTTCTATGAATTGTTATTCCACACTGCTGAGGTTTGTTATATTCGTTGCGAATGGTAGTTATTTTATGTTGCTAAAAGTTGCTATAAAGTAATGCTATTGGTTCCTTTTTTAATGTCGCTAATGGTTATGAATGTCGAATTGTCCACTGCTATTCTATTGACTATTGATCGAGCCTTCTAATTTTCACTGCTAGGTATTTTGATTGAGTGTTGCTAAGAGTGTTATTTTCTTTGCTAATGATTCTTCTTGTCTCTTGCATGGGGTTGTGTTTTACCGTTGCTCAAGGTTGGTCCTGTAATTCCATTCCTAAGTATTGCTATTGACCCTTGTTTAGGGTTTTTATTATTGTCTGTTTTCGGGATATTTATTGAGTCTTGTTAGGGTTTGTTATTGTTAGTTGCTGTCGGTTGTTAATTTCCGTTGCAGAGAAATGTTATTGATTGCTGCTAAGGATATTTATTGATTTTTATGAGGGGTGCATTTTTATCCTTTCTAAGGGGTATTTCCTTTGCTCAGGATTGTTATTGTCTCTTGCTTAGGGTTGTTTCTTACGGTTACTAAAGTTTGGTACCTGAATTATTCCTAAAAGATTGAGAAGGATTCATAATAATTGATAAGAGTTGTTGTTGTTGACTGTTGTCGCAGATTTTTATTGACTCATGCTAGGGTTTGTTATTTTCACTTGTCGATGTTACTAACTTACAGTTGCTAGGGAATAATTAGCAATATAAACGTCAGGAAATATATAAATCTTATGTGATTTTTTCAGGTGGGTTTAAATCTGGAATTCGCGAAGGGGAGAAGCATGTGTCTTTAAGATGACCTAGGATCGTATCGGGGGTATAGGTCACAAGGTAAGCCATAAAATCAGACTGCAAGTTTCCTTTTCTGCTAAGGGCGATAGCTGATAGGTGATAGGGTATCTTTAAATAAAAGATAGCCCACCTCTCTTAAATCCTCGAGTGCTCCTTCCTTGGAACGTTTTTCTTGTAAGTTTCTCCTATCCAAGAGGATTATCGAGCGGACATTGCTCCCTGAATCGGGACATTCCGATTTCAAAGTATTTAGCGTTGGAGCTTACGCGAGGTTATGTTAATGAGACTATACGAGCCAGGGCCGGGGTTAAGTGAAATAAAGTGAATTTTTTCGGTAATTACGTGCAGACTCGAGACCGTGGAAACCCGATATAAAGCTCTCGGCGATGCACCCTATGAGATTTAATCCAATCAGTTACGCGGCAAAACGGTCTAAACTTTGAAACCCGCGTACCTTGTGCCTCGACACTTAAGAAACTCTTATCCCCAGTATTAATCTCGTTTCGTAAAGACCCCATATTCTTCAGTAGTGTGGCGGCTACAACGATGGAGGACAACACTTATCATCCAACCAGAAAGCTTTTACATTAGATATTCCCGAATTTGGTAAGAAAACCAATATCTGCATTCGTCAAACCATGCTTTTTGAGTAAATAGAAATAAATTAAAAGTTACAAAAGACGAATTTCATCTCATTAGTCTATGTATATTTATAGGTATATATCATTGACGATAGAGCATCGCGGTTGTCAGCTAATACCCTATATATTCAATATTCACCCCGCCTCAAAAGAGGGGACGTTATCTTGCGAATACATCTCTTATCGCACCCCTTATCAGCTTCTTACTTAGTTTATGCTCAACACCAGTCATTGACTCAATACTTTCTACGATAACAGAACCTCATACGCGGGTGAAGAGCGCGTCTAATTCGTTTACAGACAATTATTTTATTTGTTAAGGAACTTCAATAAAATACCATGAAATTAATTTTTACTCCAGAAACCTTTATTTGTACATGGTTTCGCCTGGGTGCATACTCACACTACAGACTAAATGATGTTGCAACTCTAAAAATTTGCATGAAACTTTGGAAAAACAATCTAAAAATACCGGGCGTATTAACACCTATGTTCCCACCTGCTGTGGTGAAAGATCTTTTGATTGTGAAAAATGTGTCATCATGTCCGTAATTTTAGTATACATTTTCATAGAAATACATAGTGAATGATACAATAAATTTTCTTTTGAATTTAGTAATACAATTTCAGTAAATGAAAATGAAAAACGAGAGGTGCAAACTAATAAAAAAGACAATAAAAATAATCAGTACGTGAATCGTAAACTACATACCAAGACATATCTATGTGTGAACATCTTCGATAAACATTAATTAATAGCAAAAACATTTCACAAATATTTGAAAAACAACAACTCTTCAATTGAACAATATTATGCTTCTTCACGATTTTGTAGACTAATTCTTCCCTATTGGAAGAAAAAAGTTTGATAAATCCTCTCACTATTAATCATTTTCTATCTCTAAGATAGTAATGGATAAGGAAAAGCGTGGAGTAAGCAAAAAAAACAATATAAATCCATTTTTTCAAAAAAAATGAGTCTCAAGATTCGAGGAATATGATTATTGGCTCACACAAAAAGATCCATCCCATTAAACTTGCGCTTTAAAAATTTGGCAACCTTTAAAATATATAAATTAAAATCCGCATATTTTCTACTGAAGTGTTCAATATGTTATACAAACTGCATCAATCCAAGCTAATAGATTCAATAATTCAATAATATTGGATAACCAGCTACATGGTTTCGTCTAGTCTACATGATCCTGTTTGCATTTTTCTTTTATCACTGGTATTTTTGAAATACAGCATTTGAGTAATTATTAAGGAATCATCTCGAATGGATTTATCATGTTTGATTCGTTCACTACTCAATTTATTTATCCAGGCTATCCCTCGTCTATTCACATTCTACCTGCATATCTTTCTATCACTTCTTTATGCAGCTTTACTCAATTCTATCTCTTTCCTATCCAGCTGTATCGATTTCTATCTCTACCTTTCTCTATTTCCTTGTCAGTGTGCTTCTATTTCTTTCTCGTTTTATCCTCACTTCTCTATCCCGACCTATCATTCGCCTATCTCCTTCTATCTTATCCTATCTCCTTTTCAATCCAGATATACGTCTATCTCTTTCAGTTCCCTTTTCTCCGTGCATGCGTATACATCGCATGTCCCCGTATATCTTTTCGACCTATTTGCAAATATAGTTTTGATACTATCCCTTTCAATCCCCACTTCTATAACCTTTGCCTATTCCCGTCTATCCTTTTATATCTCTTTGTCAATCCAGATATATATGCCTGTCTCTGTAAATTCCATTCAGTGGTAATTCACTGCTTCTCAGTGGAATTCAACTCAAAATCAATAACATATTTCTGGCTCTCTGCACCATTAAAGTTCTACTGATTCAAATAGCTCGAAGTATTTCACTGATACTGAGTTAAATTTTACGGATTCGAATCAGGAGATATCCTTCTCAATACCCTTTTCATTATATCAGTTGTCCCTTTTTTGTCTTTTCACATCTATTGTTTTCTATCTCTTTTTCAATTAAGCCTTTTCGCCTATTTCTTTCAATCCCCTGTTTCTCTATTGCTTCTAATGTCCAAACATATAAAGTGCTCCAAATTTGAGTCAGATCGATTACTACTTCTCCATTGCACCATAAGCTTTGAGTAAAATGAATACGGTAAAACTAATATCCCAATTTACATAATCTTTCACGTTCTGGGAAAATATTTATCTTCATCGAATTCAATAATAGTTTTTTTTTTTTTTGTAAAAAAAATAAATTGATGCTTCAGATAAATAGAAAAAGAGAAAACAACATTTCATTTATTTTTGTTGTTTTTACTATTTTGGAATGATTGTGATATAAATATTCCAAAGTATTCTGGAATTTTTGATAATATCTTTCTATTTTTATTTATGCATTTCGGAATGTGCTTGACATTTTTTGAATATTCCAGAATGTTCTGGAATAGAATATTCTACAATCTTTTGAAGAAATATGAAATCCTGTAGAATATTTTTACATTTTTTTAAACAATTTAGAATTTTATTAAGGCTGTATCTAGTCGTCCTGTATTTTCGGGACGACTAGCCAAGCTTACGAAAAATATTGGACTAGTCATCCTAAATTTCGGGACGACAAGACACTTCGTTTTTTAAACATTTTGAGAATTTTATAGATTGGTAGAATGTTATAAAATTTTCTATAATGTTGTTGAAATATCTCTGATGTCTGTCAAAATTCTGGAATTTTCTAGGATCTTTTAGAATTTTATTGAATATTCTGGAAATGTTCCAAAAATTCCTGGAATATTTCTGCTTTTCCAACCATGTATCCTCCTTGGAATAAAAATAACCATATTAGCAAAATGGTTAGAATTAAAATTATTGCAAGTAGACTGGAAATAAGCGATAAATGTATTGGTCTTGCCCAAGTGACATATATTGATCTAAATATATAAGCTAACTTATTTCAACATGGAATAACAACGGTTATATAAGAGTGCTATTCGTGATTATTCTTATCACATTTTCTTCCATTTGTTTACTCAAATAGTGTATCTTGAAACTTATTATAAAGTACTTTTGAATTTATGCTCCTAAAATGTATTCTTAAGGTAACGGAAAGCAACATTTTACTACTTTTAACATTAATTACTACAATTAACTAAAATACATTGCATTTTTAATTAAAATTACCAGTTATATGTATACACAATTTTTATGACACTATTATATTTTAGATTTGCATTCTTTTAAATTAAATTAATGGTGCGTAGGAAATTATGGTTTACATGTCATTTAAATTTACTATTGTAAAATTGTTAATGATCTGGCGATTATGGCCTACTGGACAGTCTTTCATTTCGCCTGTAGTCATTGTGCTAATCGTATTGTTAACTATGTTTATTTTCACCCGATATTGCTGACTATAAATTCCAAGCAAAAAACTATTTTCCTCTAATGTTGCGACAGCTTCACGATTGGATGTCAACAATACAATATGTTCTCGCGTTGTAAAAGGCACATATTTAGAACCAGATTTCCTTGACAATCGTGCATCAGCAGGAAAAACGTATATTTGAAGTTCAAATATCCGGTGCTCATTAGACATAGGACGCACACGAATAAATCTAAGTTGTTCAGCTGGAAATCCAAGTACATCAAAAGAAGAAGGACCTGCAGGAGAAGGCTTTGTAGGTGGAGACCTGGACCTGAGACGAAGAGGACGCTCGCCAGAAGGAGAAGGTCTGGCAGGAGAATTAGGTGTGCCAGGAGAATTAGGTGTGCCAGGAGAATAAAATGGTCCGCTCCAAGGAATACGTTCGCCATTAGGGTAACGATCGAACTGTAAACCTAATTCTGCACGAAGAAATAAAGGAATTAATTTATTTTTAAAGTACGAATACCAGTATGTTGATATATCACAAACCCCTTGTGTTCAGTGACATCTTTCCCGATCTTTTGAAAGATTTCGGACTCAATTGACCCGAGCATCAAGACTGCTTAGAAGCTCTTTGTATTGGCATTAGGGTATCTATCATTACATGAAATTAATGGTATAAAAGACGCATTCGGCAAACCTTTCGGCCACTGATAGAGGCCTTTAGCCCCTTTGATGATATATACTCATAAGAACGTAATGAAGGTGCCATTAGGTTGAAAACTATTGCGCAATATGAGGATTAATATGTGTAAGATTGACCGATTGAAATTCCGGACAGGTGGCAATTACGTAACTTTTCCACATCCCGCCTCCCATTTCACACTTTCCACTTCCCACTTTTCACCTGTCATGATTTTTCGTAATAAGTGAACTTTCAAAATTCAACGGTGACATGTAGCGTAAATTTTTCAAAAATTTTACAGATGTAAAGTGGGAAGTGGAAAGTGGGATGTGTAATGTGGGATGTGAGAAAGTTACGTAATCGTCCCCCTGAATACGAAATTCTCCGGTTTGTTATCCGATGCATGTCACTTGACTTTTATTCGCTGACGTATGAAATATATGCGAAAAAATTGAGCTGATCTGTCAAATTTATTCTGGACAAATAGAGTTTAGAAGAATTGGGATAGAATACTGATTGAAAAATGCTGATTAAATCGGACTAATTCTTATTTACGGAAAGCTTAAAATCTGCTTAAAATTATAAATATATTATTATTTTCACCAATAGAATTAAGGATGACCGCCAAGGATAGAACCAGTGTATAAACGATGCCCATTTTTCCAATTATAGGGAAAACTGATTACTCTATTTTGACGAATTTGCTTAATAGAGCGAAGCGATTTTTTTTTTTAAACTTTACTCGGTATCTTGTAGAATTGTGGATTATAAGCAAATGAGCATGGATGTTATCTTTATAATTTATTTATATTTCATAAATCAGTTCCAAGGAAACAAATTTTCTTTCGAAAGAAGATAAAACTGATATCACAATGTACATAGTCGTTTATGTTTGTTAAAGAATGTATTGTTGAAGAATTTGGTTAATGGTATTAAGGGAATTTAAGAGAAAAATTTAGTCTTTTAAAATTGTCTAAGTATCATATACATTTATAAATATCAAATATTTATCATTTTTAATAATGAATATTATTAACATATTTCAAAGTTATTCACTTTCACGTAGACAAAAATTCTTTTTTACTAAAAAATATTTCAGACAACTGAATAGAAATATTCCATTACGAAAATATTTTATGGACTCTTGATTATTATTGTGAATAACAAATTATTAAATACATATTCATTTTTGGGCTATTTATTATATTTATGGATAAGTGTCTAAGAATGGACCTCTTTGACGAAGAAGGTGTATTCTCGAGACAGTGAAGGTGCGTGGATTGGTTTTCGCAGATGACAAGATTGTTACGGCAGAATCAATCGAGGACTTGCAAAGAATGTTGCATAAACTTAATACAAGCATGAAGAACATGGACCTCAAAATTGACGTAAATAAAACAAAGGTAATGGTATTTGAGGGGAAAAGTGAGAAAACAATGTGCAACATTGTCCTGAATGTTGAGAGATTAGAGCAAGTTGACAAATACATGTAATTTTCATATTTTTATAGATGCCCATTTTTTTCAACTTCACCTGGAGATCTTAACTGTCTTCATACATTTTACATCTTTTTTTTTGCTCATTCATAGAAAATAACTCTTATTCAATAGACTCTTGTTATTTAAATATAGTTAGCCAAATATTGTTATATTTCGAAAATCATATTTCGTTAATTTTTAAACAATATTCTTCATATTTAAGAAGCTGACATGTGCAATTTTTAATTTACAAATTAAACAAAGAACATTCTTTGGCATTAATCTGGTTTGAAAGAAAAGCATACGTTCTATCGGCCGTAATGGACACATTCTCATTGAGATACTCGCGGGCGATTATTTATATGGATTTCATAGTTTTTTGATGAACTATATAAGTACAATAATTTATGTGGAATTGTTTTATAATAATTATATAATAATCAACATTCCAGTCATTAAAACATATGTTCCTGTTCAGAAAAATTTGTATGCCATTTGTTTTCTAGAATTCTGTTTCATTTCTCGCGCTGTTTAGCCGTAATAATGATTCCTTGTAAGCCTACATTTTTGTTTTTATTTCTTTTTGTCATGTACCAGGAAAAACTGTTATGCAATAATAACTTAAAATATTGGTACTCTTGGTGTTGCATAATCAGGATATTTGAGACAGCTCCTTTAAAAAAAATTATTTTCGGGAGAAAATGAAACAGATCTTTCTCCCATTTGTTTCCAAAAAAGGCTGAATAGGGTTTTGACAAAAAATTCAAGTCTTCAGAGCCATAATTTATTTTCTTTCTCTTACTATTTTTAGTTAAAAGTTACTTGTAACATTTTGGGACGACTCCGGATTACAAGCAATTTAATATTATAGTATTGCATCTTTTTGTGACTCAATTATTGATGTGAAGGAATATGATTTACTCGCTCTACATTAAAATTCCAAGACATTGAGCGATTGCGGCTTACTGTAATTGACCTGATTTCAATTGATGTCAATGTAGTAATCGTGCCGTTTCCCTTTTTTTTTTGCTTGTTTGTTACCGCGAGTGCGAGTATCATATAAATATATTCCAGCAAGAGTGTTACTACTCTCCAATATTGCGAAGACGTCACCATTCGATGTTGATATGACAGTTTGTTCTTGGGTTGGTTTGGGCACAAAGGCAAATTGTTCTTCGAGTAATCCAGTTGGCTTATCTGCAGAAAAAGTGTATCTCCAAAGTTCAAATAGCCGGTGAGGATTCTTTTTTGAAGTAAGTCAAATAAATTTAAGTTGGTCAGGACCATATCTAAGTAGATCAGAAGGAAGAGACATTTTAGGTGCATGTTCTCTGTCTGAAGAAGAAGGTTTGCGAAGAGGAACACAAGGAATAGGGTCACCATTGGGTAAGCACTCAAATTCTGAACTTAGCCTTACAAAAAGACAGAGGATAAAATAAGAGGGAAATCATTGAGACTTAAGAATTTAAGCTCTTTTTCGAATCTTGATGCTGAAATATGTAAAATTCCACATTGAAGTTCTTCACTTTGCAGATTTCGTTTATATTCACGAAAAAATAATTCGTAAGTGGAAGTGTGGAGAAATCCCGGATATATGTAAATCAGGTATTCATTCTTTCCTTCCCAAAATTTCACGCTGGATCTAAATTTTTTTCTACCGAAATATCGCTTTTGAAATTGAAGCGAGTTTCATGTCAAGAGGCAGTGTTTTGTAAAGTCCGTTTTTTACAACACAAACGTTGTACATCATCTCGAGATAAAATCAGATTAAATTCGTATTCATTTAGGACAAAATCGAATGAAGTTGATTTTTATTTCATAAATCAGTCCAAGGAAAGAAATTTGACGACCTCAACCGAAGCTGGTTTTGTGGGTAAAAAGCGATATTTTCGAATAGCTCTTTTATAATGGATTGACCAAACAATTTGTTCTTGGGTTAGCATAGGCGTATAGACATGCTGTCCTGCAAGAAATCGAATTGATTCATCTGCAGGAAAAGTGTATCTCCAAAACTCGAATTGCCGGCGCGGATTCTTAAGAGGAGTAAGCCGAATAAATTGAAGTTGGCCAAGTCCATGTCCATGCCCGTTGATAGAAGCAAGCCTTGTAGGTGGAGCTACGTAGTTGGTAGGAGGAGACATGGACCTGGCGCCAAAAGAAGGCTCGGCAGATGAACTAAACTTGGTGTGTGGATATTGTCTGGCTAGATGAAGAGAACTGTCAGGAGAATGTTGTCTGTCAGAAGAAGAAGATGGTCTGCCACAAGAAACACGAGGAATATGGTCGCCATTAGGTAAGCATTCGAACTGTGTACTTAGCTCTGCGAGAAGAAACACAGGATTATTTTAGTTAATGTTTATTAGTATACCATTAACTCCTTGTAGCAACATTACTAACAGCTGCTTCGTCGCATTCTGTTTCATTTTCTCTACGTCTTAAAATCATTTGACTTTCGGAAGATACTTCAATTGAGGATACAGCCAGAAATAACTGACAACCAGGTCAGACCTGTATGTAGGCTGCAAAGATTTGTAGGGCCGTGTTTCAACGGAAATTGCTGAACAAATGATGATTTTCAATTATTAGAACTTGCACTCCTTCCATATTTGAGGTGTTTGGCCTCTGCAATCTTTTTAGAACGAGGGTCACTTTCCACTGAAGTATGGCCACTTTTAAATCACATGAACCACTGTTCAATTTTAGTATCACTTATAGACTCATCATTGGTCGACTAAAAATTCGTAGGTCTGTGTGACCTATTACGGGGCCTCACAAGGGTCCTCTTTAAATAGACGTTTCCTATTTTTGAGAGTAGCGCAACCAGGCACAAAGTTGAGTTACAAGGTCGGGTACTTTACGGACAGATCTAGTACATTAGAAATTGGCTTTTTCACATAAACTGAGATAGTTCACAAGGAGAAATGAGAAAAAAAAACTTTGAAAGTTTTTTTTTTTGTTATGAAAATCTAGATTTCGAAAGCAGATTTGCTAAATAATTGAAAATTCCGAGGAAGAAAAAGTATGCACAGTATCCATGTATAGTGTCTATGTATAGTGATTGAATGGTTTGATCTAATAATTTTGTATAATTATGCGATTTGAATGGTTTAGGACTTTGAACCTACAGTTACAACCAACCCAAGATTTGCCGCAATCCTCACTGCATTCTGAAAAATCATGCTTGAGGTAGGTGGGTTCTTCAGTAGAAATTTCGTGGACTGAAAAATCCATCCTCATAGGCTAGATTTTGGTAACATAATCGTGGTGATCCAAGTGTCAAAAACATATTTTTCTTTGAGAAATTAAGTTCTTATCTAAAATTCACAACCACCGGGAGTTTCGCCTATGTTTTTGCTGTCCTAAGCAATAAATTTGCTAGTCCCGGTGCCAAAAGCACATCTCATTCAAGAAATTTCGTTTTCTACCTGAAATTGCTAACACCTCATATTTTTCCCCAAGGGTCCGCATCCTCATATACAATTGTGGTGATCCAAGTATCAAGAACACATTCTTCTCAAGGAAATTGGATTCTAAACTGAAATTCACAACCACCTGTGGCTTTGATAAAGCCTTTTCTATCCTGAAACATAATCCCGGTAATGCAGATGGCAAAAATACGTCTTCCTGGAGGATCTGGCATTCCCAACTGAAATTAATAACACCTTCTCGTTTTCCCTCAGATTCTACCATCCTAACATATAATGATGGTGATCCAGGTTTGGGAACATATTTTATCTGAGCAAGTTGGATTTCCAACTGAAATTTGAACTATTTCATAACAAAGATGTTCTAAGGACCTGGATTACTAGGTTTAATTCTTAGGACAGTAGAGATATTGGCAAACCCTCTGGTGGTTGTGAATTTCAGTCAGAAACCCATTTTCTTCGACGAAAATGAGCTTTTGGACTTCTGGATCAGCAGGGTAATTTTTCAGGATGGTGAGCATATTGTTTTTGTGTTTAATTTTTTTCACGACGAGGGGTCAAAGAAATTGGATGAAAGTCATTTTAAAAACTTCAACAGAAATTTCTGGAAGAAAAGCTTATGTGAAGCTTATAAGTGAACATCTTGACGTTTGGCTAATTTTCTGGGCTAGTATCGCAATCGGAAATCCTGTTTTATCCAATTTCGTATTAATATGTGTAAATTAGCATTTTCGCTCCTACTTCAACTCAATGTACTTTCTGGTTCTGAAATTTGAACAAATTCCGTATTGATAGAAAATGTTTTCCGAATTCGAATTTTCATAAAACACACTTTCTGCATTCAGAATAGAATGCGAATGAAGTCGAATAAATTGTTATTTTCGAAGAGTTGAGAAAGGTTAGCAAAATTATAGATATATTATAGAATTATATTCACCAATAAAAGTAAGGATGACCATGAAGAAAAATACCAGAGTATGAACGAACGTCATTTTTTCCAATTACGGAAAAAACTGATTAATGCGCTAATAAAGAGTTTGACTAACAGTATAATGAATGATCTGGTGTTGAATTATCGTAAATATAGACATGATATTTTAATTGTTATCTCATTGATTGTTATATGCGTCAAGTTTGTTTTTCTGATACATTTATATTTATATTCCATGAATCAGTCTGAGGAAAGAAGTTTCGTAACCTCAAACAATGGTGGTTTAAAAAAAATAAAGCGTTTTATCAGATAGATCTTTATTACTGATTTGGATCTAAACTAGAAATTTTTAAAAGCATTTACAAATGTCCTGGACATTTTTCTAAAGATGTCTCGTAGGGTTCAGACAAAAAAAAATTTCTTTGCAGCCGTGTAAATATGTTCAATAGTTTTTTCTTAGATCTTGACCATATGGATAACATTCAATTGTTACCGCAGATTATACATAAATTAAACTTTGTTTGAAAGTATTTGTTTCTTAGAAAATTATTTAATCGAAAATTGTGATCTTTGACCAAACTTTTAATTTCTATGGCAGTTATCTTGTATATCTATCGCTAAAATAATAAGATTGTATCATATACCTAGAAGTTTGATGCTTTGACAAAAAAATCATGAAATCTAAAATTATCAACAAATAATTTCATGTACATAATTAAATGTAGATATAAAATTGAGCGCACTATAGTACATGAGATGAATAAAGACAAAGCTGTATTTTTATAATTTGAAATAGTTTTGAACTTTTTCAATGCAATTTATAAAAACAGAAGATAAAATTTGAGAGACAATCTTCTTCTTCAAAATATAAATTAATTTTAAGGCTGAGGATATTCGTACGGCTGGCAGAACTTAAAATTGCTAAATGATTGGTGGAGCTAGCAAGGGGTTATGTGGTAGGGAATTGTGGAAAAAAATTTCTAATTTCAAAGCATTTCTATAAATATCGTTTTGGATATCTTCAGGAATGGTAACTTCATGTAAATTGCAGTTTTTAACATTATAACACTTCAGAAAATGAAAATATTTGTTTGGACATACGTTCTTGTTTTATTCCCTCAAATTGCCAAAAACTATCTGAATAAATTTATTCCATTTTCATCGAAAAGTGTTTACTTCACACTACATTTCTTCGAAGTCCTCTCATTGCTTACTTTGTAACATTAGTGTTTTATATTCTTATACACTTATCCATGAATATAATAGACTGCCAAGTGGACGTAACACATCCGTGTCCAACACTTTGCCTAATATCAAACCAGTCACTCAGTTGCCCATTCGCTCTCACACTCGCTTAGCTATCTGCATAATTGTAGTGTTTTTATCACTTTTAGAAGCCATTTATTGATCGGCATACTTTCAAGAGTTCCCAAAGCTTATTACTATCCACCTTATCAAACGATTTTTCCAGATCAACGAATGCACTGAACATTTTTCTATTGACTTTTAAGCTTTTTTCTGTGATCTGTCTTAAGCTCAATATCTGATCTGTACGTGATCTTCCTGGCACGAATCCACATTGGACATTCCCTCATCTTTTATTTTCTTATTTTCATTGCCCTATCATAACGCATTTTAAAATGATTTTTTTTACGCTACTTAGCAAGATGATACCTCTGTAAATATTGCAATTGCTTCTATCTCCCTTTTTTTTGTATATTGGGCGATGATCTCCTTCCTGCTGTCATCTAGAACTTTTGCCATCTTCATACATCAAGTTATCGACTTGCGCAGCCTGCAAGATATATGTGCACCACAGTGTTTGAGCATTTCAGTGTGAATGCCATCTATACCAGCAGCACTACCATATTTGAAGTTTCAAATGATATCTCTATCTTCAGAGAAACTAATTCTTTCAACCGGGTGTTCCATCGTGTCGTCGTCTATGTTGCATTTGTGCTACTCCATAGCTTTACCTTCTAATAATTCCTTGAAATAGTTTTTTAAAGCGTCTAGTATTTATCTACACCATACACAGCTGTGGCTATCGCCTCTGCACCAGGTGTACAAGTGGATAATTTTATGCCTGAACTATTTATTTGTAATAAACAAGCTCTTTTCTAAGCACAAGCTTGCTAATACGTCTTTTTTATCATTTATCTTTGGATCACTAAAGTGACCTTGCACCCTTCCCATACCTTCGCGCCGGAATCCAACCCATCCATTCAAATCTTTTAGTAGAATGATTTCTTTTCAATAAAAAAATATTTCAATACATTTTCAAAAGATTTCGTGGCATTTGGAGATAATTCAACAGATTTCTTATGAGGTTTCAAAGATTGCACAAAATTTATAAGATTTTGAGGAATCTTAATATATTTCAAAGGATTTCAAGTAGTAGTTCGAACTGGATGAGTAAAAAATTAAAAAAATTAAAATAATTTCTAGGTTTAACCCTTGGGATATTTAACCTGTCGAAAAGTATATTCAGTTAAACTTTTAAGATGCTATGCACGATCCAGAAAAGTTCTACGTTCTTGACAAATTTTCGATAGGATGCTTAGTTTTTCTTTAGTCGTATAAATAGCATTAACTTCGAATACAAAATTAAACTTTTCAGCAAAAGACAGAAACTATCTTATTTCAAATTCCCTTGTTTCATTATGCCGAATAATAATGATTTCAAGGTGAAATTATAATTGTATTTCTCATTCATACATTTTTAACACTTAGGTGTAATGCCAGAGAAGATCTATTGTTTGTAATTCTGGCGGCGTGCCATAAAAATGTTTGATACATCTAATTGACTGATTTCGTGAAATTCTTTCTATATCACTGGAATTTTCTTTTATTAACAATATAATAATCTCCCCTAGATATGAAAATTATTATAAATGTATTTGAATTTTTCTAATCAAATATTTTTGTGCGGGAATGAACAGGGACTTTTTTTTCAAATTTGTTTGCGCAAAAACTGGCTGGGGCATTGCAGAAAGATTGTAGCCTTGATAACCTTAATAGTACATTAACTTTATTATTATTGGAACTACAAGTTATTTGTGAAATTTTTAGCCGACATTAGATATCAAACAATTTCATATTTTAGTCTTACATTATTTTGTGAATAATTTAGTGGCGTGGAGTACTCTGGTTTACACACTCTACTCTAAAATTTAGGAAGATAGGGTGATTGGGGCCTACTGGAGTTTCACTGATTTCGTCTTTGGTCAATACGGTAATCGTGCCGCTTTCCATGTTTATTTTTGCCCGTGGCTTCTTCTTTTGGTGTGTACCACTTTTATATACTCCAGAAAAAACCTTAGGACTTTCCAATATTGCAAAGACGTCACCATTGAATGTTGACAATACAATTTGTTCTTGGATTGATATAGGCGTATAGGCATGCTGTCCTACGAGTAAACTAATTGAATTATCATCAGGAAAGGTATATCTTCGAAGTTCAAATTGCCGGTTTTGATTCTTATAGGAAATAATCCGAATACATTCAAGTTGGTCGAATCCATATCCAAGTCCGTCAGCAGAAGCAAGCATGAAAGGTGGAGCTATGCACCTGGCAGAAGGAGACCTGGATCTGACACAAAGAGGAGGATTGGCAGGAGTAGGAGACCTTTTTGGAGAATGTAGTCTAGCTGGAGGAATGTTAACAGAATTTTGTCTGTCAGAAGAAGATGGTTTGCCACGAGGAATACTGGGAATGGGCGCGCCATTTGGTAAACATTCAAACTGTGAACTTAGCTCTGCAAGAAGAAACAGAAGATTCATTTTTCCTAAGAGAATATTGGTATATCATTAACTTCTTGTGGGAAAATGTTTAGGTGAAACTGAGGAAAGTTTATTGTGCTTCACTTAATTGTTCCGAATCATGACGAAGTCTGTAACCAAAACAAAGTAGCTGTGAACCAATACCGACACCTTTAGGATTTCACTTTTATGCAAGCTTGATTCGGTGTAAGGCGGACAAATTTTCGCTTCCAATTAAACTCAGTGTACTATCTGGGTCTGAAATTCGGACAAACTTTTTATCAGTGAGGAATGTTTTTCGAATCCCATTTTTTTATGACACACACGTTCTACATTCTTTTGGAATAAATTCAGATTATGTTCGTAATCAAGTTGGCAAACTCAAAAGGATTTCGAAAAAAAGCCAATGAAATTAAATGTTGATTATGTCAAGCAAATTGTTATTTCTGGAGAGCTTACAAAAGTTTATAAAATTATAGATATTTCGTAGCAATATATTTACCAATAGAATTAAGGATGACCGTCAGAATGATAATCAGAGTATAAGCGAACCTCATGTTTGCCAATTTGAGGAAGAACTAATTAAGGCGTTGATGAAGAATTTGGTTACCAGTGTATCTGATAAATATTCCAGTGTTTAATTACAGTACATATATGGTATCTGAAATGTTACCTGCGAAAATAATATTTATTCAAAAACTTTTATCTTCGACCAAACTTTAGGTTATTGTTATTGAATTTGTCTCATATTTTTATGGCTAAAATGATCAGATTTTATGAAGCACTTAGAGACATAGTCTGCCAGTTTCAGTAGATAAGTACGAAAACTTTTCATAATTCTCTTGTACAGTCTTGAAAAATATCTTAGGAACAGAAACTTAATAATTGCAAAGTCGTAAACTTAGATCATTAGCAAATATCTTGATACAGATATAAGGATGATGCGTACAAAGAACTTGATTAATAGTTACTTCATTATTAACAGATAAATATTTCAAAGAAGAGATGAGAGTTATAATTTGTTTTTAATATTTGACAATATATTTTATGGACGCCTCTCTAGAAATCGTTGAAAACATCATTATTTAGTTGAAAGTTCAGCTTTTTTAGAAAATTCATATCTTTGGTTAAAAAATTATACTTGCAAGTTGAAAAATCAACTTTTTCGTTGGAAATTCATCTGGTTGGCTTCAAAATTCAACAATTGTGTACAAGATTCCTGTATTTTGTTTGAAAATCGTCTTTATTGGTGAAAAATTCATCTTCATAGTTCGAATTTCATTTTTTAAATTTAAAATGTAATTAATTAGCTTAAAATTCAACTACTTGGTTTTAAGTAGAAGTATTGCGTGGAAAATTAATTTTTTCAGTCCGAGATTCATCATTTTGGGTGTTGAGAATTCATCTGTTTTGTAGATGACTCATATTTTTGTCTTTGGAAAATTAAAATTAAACAATTTTGAACAAAATTCACCAGGTTTATACAAAATTCTTGTGTTTTGATGAAAAATCGTCTTTTATGGTACAACATTGATCTTCTTGGTAGAAAGTCCATCTTTATAGTTGAAAATTCAATTATTGGTTACAAACTAATTTTTTTTTTGGTTTTTTGTTCAAAATTTTTTTTTTTGCTGGGGAATCATATATTTTGTCAAAATTTTTTCTTTTTTGGTCAAATTGAACTGGCTAACACTTTTTTAATTTTTTGGTTAAGAAGTAATTTTTTGAACTGCAAGTTTAACTATAATAGTTTTCGTTGAAAACTCATCTTTTTTAGTTTAAAATTAAACTGTTTGGTTTGAAAATTCGACCATCTGGTTGAAAGTGCATCTTTGTAGGTTTAAAATTCAACGATTTTGATAAAATCATCTTTTTTGATAAAAAATTCAACTGTATTGTAAAACATTTGTCCTTTTGAATTCCTAATAATTTTTTATGGTAGAAAAGTTATCTTTCTTGATCCAGAATGAACGCTTTTGTTGACAATTTAAGTGTCTACCCAAAAATTCCTGTCTATTGATTAAAAGTTCAACTATTTGTTCGTTGATGCAACTGTCAGCGTGAGAAATAATGTCTTGGTTGGAAATTGAACTATTTTATTGAAAATGCAACAGATTCCGATTCATAATTACTTACGAGTTTGAAGCGTTCCATATTGAACTTAATATGGTATTTACATTGATTTTATCACAAAAAATGTATTGAGAATTATATTATTATAAGAGACATATAGATATATTAAGCGTTTGAGACTGAGTTCAGCAAGATTGAGAGAAGAAAATTGAAAAAACAATTTGTCGAGAAGCTTAGGACCAAGTTCAACCCTGTATTTGGCGAGGTTGAAAAAAGTAAATTTGAAGATTAGTTTGTCAACGAGTTTGATACCAAGTTTAAGACTGCCTTTGTCAAGGTTAAAAAGACTTAATTACAAGATGAATTCGGTAACAAGGGTGAGACCAAGTTTGAGACTGATTTCAGCAAAATTCAGAGAAGTAAATTAGAAGTTTAATTTTTTAACAAATTTGAGACCAAGTTTAGGACTAAGTTTGACGAGATTGAGAGAATTAAGCCTTTCGGCGAGATTTAGAGGACTGACGATTGTCGTAAAATTACGATTATTTATATGCTGGAGGTGTTTGGCTTTTCTCCGAATCTTGAAATCAGGTAGTCAATGTAATTATTGATCAACACATCAACATATTTTAATATTTACAACTTTGACTACCTTTAACAGAAAATGTTTGTTTTCATTAGAAAACATTTTTTCCATGCAGTGCTTGTGATGAGCGATAATATTTGACATCAATTATTATTCATTTTCGAAAATTTGATGCAGAAAAATTGTAGACAATCTCTTTCTCGACAAAAAAAGCTTTCATTCAATAAAATCCCATCATTTGTCAAAATTTGGTACGAATCCATAAGAAAAAGCAGTTCCATCAGAAATAAAATTTCTTTAATAAATAATGTTGGTATATTTCAAAGCTTTTCATCAATCTCACGTCAACAATATCATTACCTTATAAGCCTTCATTTTTATTTTACTTTGATTTTTGTTAGGTCAAAGGAAAAACCGTTATGTATTAATAACTAAAAATATTGATGAGATAATGTTTGGTCGTAAAATTAAAAGTCAACTTTTACTTATATACAATAATCTAGTTTTTGAATACTTGTATCATTTTCATTATACTCCAGCATTTACATTTTTGCAATTTGAGGTCAAGTGCAACGTACATTAAGAAATTAATCGGAAATGAGTTTTCAATTTCCAATTGGAATATACAATGTGCGATCCAGTATTTAATTCATTCGTACTGGCCTTATGTAATGTAAATACTGATACTCTATCAAATTAATCGTTTTATCCAAAAAAGTTGATAATGTATTATCATTAACTCCTTGTGGGAAAATTTCTAGGTGCAACTGAGAACAGTTTAGTGTCCTTCACTTAATTGTTTCAAATCATGACGAAGTCTGTAACTGAAACATAGTAGTTGTGAACCAATGCCGACACCTTTAGGCTTTGACTTTTATGCAAGCATGATTTAAGGCGGACAAATTTCCGCTTCCACTCAAACTCAGTGTACTATCTGGATCTGAAATTCGGACAAACTCCGTATTAGTGGGGAATGTTTTACGAATCCCATTTTCAGAATTTAAATAGAATTTAGAATAGAAAACACACACGTTCTGCATTCTGTTTGAATGAATTCAGATTAAATTCATATTTATGTTGGAGAACCACAAAAAGAGTTTGAAAAACGGCAAATGGGATTGTCTTGTTTTAAGAATTATTAAACGTGCGCATCCTATAAAAAAAAACAATTTTGTTATTAAACATTTTATTGCAACCTGTGTCATTTTTTCATATATTTAGTTTGTTTATTGTTAATATTTCTTTACGATTCGAACCAAAAATACGCATCCTAGCGTAAAGCGATTCTGCGAAAATGTGTAGATACAATTTAGGCGAAAAAATTTGTTAAATGAAAAGTTATTGTAACTTGCGTTGTTTCGCCAAAAATTAAATTTCCTTATTTTTAGTCTTATTTTTTACGATTAAGAGAAAATCTACTCGTCCAATCTGAAAATTACTGATAACACATTTGTACATTATTTTTTGGGTGAACGAATTTATAGATATTATTTGGGTGTATAACTTTTTTGATGAATTGTTTGTTCATACCTTGCGTCGTTTGTTCAACAATTTTTATTTTTTCATTTTTAGTGTTGTTTTTTACGGAAAAAAGGAAATTTACGCATCCTATCCAAAAGTAATTCATAACAAATTTATAGATCTTTCTTGTGTGCACAATTTTTTTCAGATTTTGTCGTATCGCGCATAGTTTGACATTATTTCTTTTGCGACCAAAATTTAGATTTTCGATTTCCCAAACAAATTCAAAAAGTTGTTCTGTTATTCTTGTAGGTTGTTGAAAAAGTAACTTTTTCCTTTTTTTTAATTTTTTTCATATCGTGCGTTGTTCGGTTTGAAATAATCATTTCCGTTTTTTTTCCTTTTTAATTTTGCAGATGCTGTAACTCTGGTAATTTTTTTTTTATTGAAAAAAGGCCGTCCTTTTCATTCCCTCACGAAAATATTTGAATAGAAAAATTATCATACATTTATAATGATTTAGCTATGAGAATCTTTTTATATAGGGGAGTGTATTCTATTGGAAATAAAGGAAAATTCCACTGACATGAAAAGAATTTCACAAAATCAGGAAAATAGATGTGTTAAACATTTTTATGACACGCCGCCCAAATTACGATCAACAGATATTTTCTGCATTACGCCTAAGTGTTAGGAATTTATGAACGAGAAATACAAATATAATTTTAGCTTGAAATCATTCCTAATCGAAATAATGAAACAAGGCCTTTGAAATTATATAGTAAATTTAAGTATATATACATATATATATATATAAATTTTGAAACGAAAAAGCCGAATTTTTAACCAAAAAAGTTGAATTTTTAAGAAAATGCAAGAATCTTCAACCAAAATAGATGAATTCTCAACGAAAAATATAGTCGTTGATATTATTTCAACCAAAAAAGACTTTAATTTGAAATCAAACACAGCTGAATTAAACAAAAAAAGATGAATTTTCAACAAAATAGCTGAATCTTCAACTAAAAGAGATTAATTTTCTACTAAAACTTTCTTAATCGGAGATAATATACAAAAAACACAAAGTATCTTCAAAGTAACTAAAATGAAAGTTCCAAGTTCCTGCAAAAATCCTAAGTTACAAGTTACTTTTTAAAAAAGTAACAAAGTTACCCTAAAAGTTACAAAACCCAGCAAGAAAAATGAAATACTTTTGGTTGAATAGTCTACTATTATATTTTTGGTTCGGAATTTATCTCGTTTGGTTAAAAATTCTAGTATTTGGTTGAAAATTTTATTATTTTGTTGAAAATGCAACTATTTTCTTAAAGAGTCATCTTTTTTGGTCAGAAATTCAACTACTTGGTTAAAAGTGAAACTACGTTGTAAAAATGTATTCTTTGGATTGTGGATTCCTCTTCTCGACTGAAAAATTAATTATTCCATTTTTAGAAAATTCATTTTCAGAGACAAAAATCATCTTTTGGGTTGAAATCTTTTGTTGAAAATTCATTTTTTTTAAGATTCTTTATTTTAGTTGAAAATTCATCTCTTTTGTTAAAATGTAATTATTTTGTTGAAAGGTAGTTTTTTTCTTTTTGGTTAAGAATTCATTTTTGCAACTAACAATGTAACTATTCCATTTTTGGTTGAAAATTATTCTTTTCTAGTTGAAAATTTATGTAATTTGTTAAAAGTTCGTCTCTTTAGGTCGAAAATTAATCTTCTTGGTTCAAAATTCATCTTTTTGGATTAAAAATTAAGCTGTTTAGATCTCAATCTGGTTTGTTTGAGGATTCAACAATTTGGTAGAAAATTAAACTATTAAGTTGAAAATTAACTTTTTTTTACAAATTAAACTATTTTGATGAAAATTTAACTTCTTGGTAAAAATTTTTTTATTTTTTTTTAAATCGTATTTTCGGGTGAAAACAACCCTTTTGTCAATAATTCGTCTTTTTGGCTTTGAAATTCAACAATTTTGTTAAAAATGAATAGACTATGTTGAAAAATGGTGATTTTTGGTATAACATTAATGTTCTTGGTCTACAATTCATCTTTTTGGTTGAAAATTGAACAACTTTGTTGAAAATTCATTTTTTTTTGTTAAAAATTATTTTTTTATATCTGAAAATTTAACTATTCCATGTTTGGTTAAAACTTCATCATGAATATTGCATAAGCTGGAAATTAAACTAGTTTGTTAAAAATTCATATTAATTTTGTTAAGATTCACCTCCTTGGTTGAAAATTAAACTCTTCCATTTTTAGAAAATTAATCTTCTGGGTTAAAAAATCATCTTTTGGGATGAACTGTTTTGTTGGAAATTAATTTTTTTAAATATCCATAATTTTAGTTGAACATTCATTCTTTTTTGGTTCAGAATTAATTCTTTTAACTAACAATGCAACTATTCCATTTTTGTTTGAAAATTAATATTTTTATTGAAAATTGATCTTTTCTAGTTGAAAATTCATGTAATTTGTTAAAAATTAGTCTTTTTTGGTCGAAACTTAATCTTGTTAGATGGAAATACGTCTTTGGTTAAAATTGTAAATGTTTGGGTCTAAATTAATCTGTCTTGGTTAAGGATCAACAATTTGGTAGAAAATTAAATTATTCGGTTGAAAATTACCTTTTTTGTTAAAGATTCATATTTTTGGTTTAAATCTAAATATTTGGTTAAAAATTCAACTATTTTTATGAAAATTAAATTTTTTGGTAAAATATCAACTTTTTTTGTTAAAAAGTCATATTTTTGGGTTTAAAATTCAACCGCTTTGTAGATAATTCTTCCTTTCGGCTTTAAAATTCCACAATTTTGTTGAAAATTGATGTGCTTTGATGAAAGTTCGTATCTTTTGGTACAGCATTAATCTTTTTGCTGGAAAATTCATCTTTTTGGTTAAAAATTGAACTATTTAAAAACATAATCTTTTTTAGTTAAAAGTTTAAACTACTTGGTTAAACGTTGAACTAGTTTGTTAAAAATTTATATTTTTGAATATTCACCTCTTTGGTCTAAAATTTACACTTTTTAATGAAAATTCGTTTTTTTTTTTTTGGTTAAAAGTTAATTTTGTTATCTGAAAATTGCACTATTCCATTTTTGGTTAGAAATTTACCCTTTATAAGTTGAAAATTCAACTATTTGGTAACAAATGCATGTATTTTGTTGAAATTTAAAGTGTTTTATATTTCGTTCAATATGGTATTCACATTAATTTTATTTGAAAGAATTTATTCTTTAATTATTATTATTTTTGCGTGAAAAATAACCCTATTTTCTAGGTTTTGATAAAATTTTGTGCCAAATTCTTGGACGAAAATAGTCTAAAATTGGTAAAGTAGTTTGAGGATGACTCCAAAAGTATGTCACTATTACATACCTTAAACTATTTGACATTTTGCTTTTAATTCAGAGCTGATGTTTAACTATCCAAAACTATATCAGTTCCACTACTTATGCTACAACTTGTTTTATACGTGGTCACTTACTTATTCTAAATCCTATTTTTTATTTAGTTTTATTACAAAACTGCAATTTTTAATACCAATTGTCACTAAGAATATACTCTGTCTTCATTACTTTTTTTTATAAAGTTTTATATTTTGAATATAATTTAAATTGTGATGAATTTAATCTAGAGATTGTGTATTAAAGTGCAAATTTTGTCGTGCAAGAATAAGTTCTAAACACTTACGTCCAAATCGACTTCGAGTTTATTAATATCATCAGTCGCTGTATTAAGTCTTTCGAGTTCGATCTGAAATGATTAAAATAATTATTTTAACCAAATTCTGGTAAGAAAATTAAAGAAAAATAATTATAACTTTCTATTTCATTCCAAAGATAATGCAATCCAAGTAAAAACTGAAACAATATTTCAAAAAATTGCAGTGTGTCAAGCAGCAAAAGAAATAGGTAAAAACGAGACAGAATTATTACCAATAAATTACTCCAAAAAGAAAATTTGAGGACAATAGCAAAGTAAAAATTAAATAACATCTTAAAGAAAAATTAAGGGGTGTTTTGAAAAATCTATCAAAAAATAATAAAATAAATTGTAACGGTTTTCCTAATAAAAATTATCCATAAATTTATTAACTAACATTTAAACTTTTTAAATTAAATACTCTTTAACAGAAAGAATTATAATTTAAGAAATTTTCTTTTTTAACTTTGAAAGGTTAAATTTTCAAAATAGAAGCATTTTAATTTAAAGGCTATCAAAATGGTTAACAAAATCTCCGTAAAACATTACGAAAAATTCCGTAAAACTATTCAGTGCCTAATTTTTAAATTGGAATCGTGAAAATTTGGATAATTTTCAGTTAAATCGTTTGAATTTCGAGTTAAAAGTATTATTAAAGTTCCATATTAAAGATATGTTGTGCAGAAAACGTTATAGATTCTAAAATTCTCAAGTTTTCAATTTAAACATTAAAAATAATAATAATTTAAGACGTAAGACATTCTAAATTTAACAGTTTTAAAGTTGGAGACGTAAGAAATATAAACATAAACATAAAAATTTTCATAAAAAATATGCTACAGTTAAATTTTAAGTTTTAAGTGTTTAACAAAAAGTTGAAAATAAAAAAAATGCAGACAATATGAAAAGTTCTCTTTTAAGTTGAAAGCTCCCAAAATTGTCGTATTTCAAATTTGAAATTGGTTCTAGATTAAAATTGTTTAAATTAAAGTATTAGAAATTCAAATATTCTTAGATAACAAAAATTACAAAAATTAAATACTGTTAACTGTTAATTTATTTTAGTTATAAAAATTGTTATTATAAAACAAAAATAAATTTTTCAACTTTAAAAATCGAAACTCTGTGAAAAATATTCTAAATATTAACATGTCTATCCCGGTAAGAAGAGAAGAATCGAAATAAATTCAGAATCTATACTCCAATGAATACACGATTTTTGCTCCACCCATTACCCACCAGAAGAAATAGAAAAAGAGCAAAATTTAATTTATTTCAATTCCTTTTCCCGTGTGTCTTACTAGGGTAGTCCAAATTCATTTTTGTTTGAATTTTCATGCATATCGTCCACAAATTTGTTCGAATCCAAAAAAAATTTAGAGGTTCCGCAAGCCCCATGAAGTTTAATACGTATTTCCCATAAGAAAAAAAGACGTTTTTGTAAATTCTATTTTGATTCGTCAATATTAGCGGTGAATTGAGATGAAACTCAAAACTTCTTTTCAAAATTAGCCATAGAATACGAATCAAAAATTACATTTTATATATCACCCGCATAAGTCTATTTTATCGGGTCCCCAAAGAAACCCCATTAGTGAAGAATTGTGTTTTGCGAATTTATGGCACTAATTATGATTTTTTGCGGTTTTTTAAAAATATAAATTGTTTCTAATACATGAGGAATTACTTTCTGTTCATAATTATATGTTTAAATAAATTTTTTAAACAATTTATTATTGTTTATAGCAATTTTCTCTTAGAATACATTTAGAAAGTCGCGTTTTTTCCTCATTTTTCCCCGTACTTTCAACTTTTTAGTTAGATAGAGGCAATATTCAACTAAATTTAATAGAAGTATTCGTTTAAACCATTTATTATTGTTCTTAATAATATTCTCTTTGAATAACACTAGAAAGTCGCTGCTTTTTCCGAATTTTGAAACTTTTTTTCAACTTTTCAGTTAGAGCGAGGCAATAATCAGTTAAATTTAACACAAATAATTGTTTAAACCATTTATTATTATTTATATGAACATCCTCTTAGAATAATTCTAGAAAGTCAGGTTTTGCTTAAAATTTTCACTTTTTGTCCACTTTTCAATTAGATTGAGGTAATAATTCAAGTTAACAAAAATAATTGTTTAAACAATTTATTGTTATTTTTAATTATATTCTCTATGAATAATGTCAAAAAGTTGCGAGCTTTCCTGAAATATTCAACTTTTTGTCCACTTTTCAATTAGATTCAGGTAATAATTAATTGAAGTTAACGAATATAATTGTTGAAGCAATTTCTTATTTTTAATAATATTCTCTTTGAATAATACTAAAAACTTGCAGGTTTTTCTGAAATATTCGACTTTTTGTCAAATATTTTAATTAATTTAATTTTAAATATGTCAACAAATATAATTGTTTAAACAATTTAATATCATTTATAACTATTTTCTATTGTAGTAATGCTAGAAAGTTGCGGGGTTTTTTGTTGTTGAGATTTTTAGCTTTTCTTTGACTTTTTAGTTAGGAACAAGTAATGAATATTAATATTCATATTAATTTAAACAGAAATGCTCTCAGTAACTACTAAAAAACAATTACATTTAATATGACCCATATAGAAAATTGGAAGAATATTTCAAATATCTGTTTAATTTCAGAGAAATATATTCACAAAAAACAAAGAGCTTGTTTAGAAAATTATTCTCTGTAATGTTTATTCATTATTTGTTCATAACTAAAAAGCCAAAGCAATGTTAAAAGTTTCAGAAAAAAACTGCAACTATCTAGCATTAATATAGGAGAAGATAGTTATAGAAAATCATAATTTGTTTAAACAATTATGTTTACTAAATTGCTTTAATTATTAGCTCACTCTAATTAAAAAGTGGACAGAAAGTGGAAAATTTTAGAACAAAATGCAACTTTGTAGCATTATTCTAAGAGAATATTATTATAAATAATAATAAATGGTTTAAACAATTATTTATGTTAAAATTAATTGACATGAAAATTCCCGAATTTAAATCATTAATTTTTTTTATAAATATCATTTATTGATTAAGAATGTTATAATCAAATATTTTTCTGAACAAAATTTCTTTTAATATATAAAGCTTCATAAATTGTTTGAATTTTTAAAATAACAATAATTGAAAAAAAATTTCATCCAGAAATATATTTTTTTCAATTATTGTTATTTTTAATTCAAACAATAATTTTACGAACAGATCAGAAACTTTGAATATTAAAAAAAAAAAATTTATAAAAATATTTGATTCTTGTATTTTTAATAAATAAATAATATTAATAAATTTTCAAACTCGATAATATCATAAACTTTCGGGAATTTCACATAATATTACAGAATTATAAAATTCCCGAATACAATAATGAAATATTTTTATTTAAAAAACATTTTTGTAATGTTTAAAGACTCTAAAATTATTGTCTGAATTTAGAATGACAATAATTTAAATAACAAATTTCATCCAGAAATATATTTTCTCCAATTATTGTTATTTTTAATTCAAATAATAATTTTAGACACTTTAAACATTAAAAATAATTATTTTGTATTGATAAAAATATTTGATTAGTGTATTTTTAATAAATACATAATATTTATCAATTTTAAAATTTGGTAATATTATAAGTTGTCGGGATTATTTATTATTCGGGAATTTTATCATTCGAGAAGTTTATTGTGTCGGGAATTTTATTTTCGGGAATTTTATTTTTCGGGATTTTTCAGTCATCCCGAATATTATTGTTAATGATAATAAATCGTTGAAACAATTACTTGGGTTAAATTTAATTGATTATTGCCTCTCTCTGACTGAAAAGTTGAAAATCAGTGAAAAAATGAGGAAAAAACGCGACTTTCTTACTCTATTCTAAGAGAAAATGACTAAAAACAAGAATAAATTGATTAGAAAATGTATGTAAACATCTAATTATTAGCAGACAGTAGTCTTTTATGCATTATGAACAACTTGTATTTAGAAACCCGCAAAAAACTCATAATTAGCGTCAAAAACTCGCAAAACCCAATTTTTGACTTACGGGTTTTTTTTAACCCTATCAAACACACTTATGGTTGGGTGATATTTAAAAAACAATTTTGATTCGTATTCTATGGCTAATTGTGAAAATAAACGTTGACTTTCATCTCAATTTACCACTAATATTGACGAATCAAAATAAAATTTACAAAAACGTTTTTTTTGTTTCTTATGGGAGATACGTGTTACTTCATGAGTCTTGCAGAAACCCAGAATCTAATTTTTTTAATGAAAAGCGCATTTTTGTGTGGATTCGAACAAATTTGGGTAGATATTCATGAAAATTCAAAGAAAAAAAATTCCAAGGCATTTTTGGATCATCCTAATGTTTCACGAGCTTGACCTAACCTCAAATAAAGTTACAGATCTTACAGATTAAAATTTTTTACAGGTATCAAAATTACTGTAGAAGCATGAAATCTGATTGAAAATAAAGTCATAATAAATAAATAAAAAAATTACTTTGCACCACAATTTTTAATCGTAAATCAATCCTAAAAACTTAATTCTTTTCTTAACTTTTTTACTGAATAATAAATTTTAAAAATAAAATAAAAACATCTGAAAGTTTACAATTGAAGGGAATTAAAAATCCTAACTTGTAGTGGCTCTCGGTTGGAATTAAAAAAAAAGCTTTGCTCACCGGCTGCGAAAAGAAATGGAATTAAATTTCAGAGTAAATCTATTTTCTGGTTGCGCATTTTACCTCGATGGAAAAATCGTATATTTAAAACAATGTAATAAATCTCACTGTTACGTTAAAACCAGAAAGTACTTATTTTTCTGTATTCTTCTCATCTTACCGCGATTTATTTGTTACTCTAAGCTCAAAACAATTTTCAAAGAACCCGAAAATAATCTACATTTGTCTATAAAAATGCCACGTTACAAGAAAATAAATATTTGTCCCAAATATCTCACTCATCGATTTTTCCATAAATTTGCACACTCTTTAACATTTTCCTACCAAAAAATGAGAATAATGAAATGAAATAATAAGAAAGCGAGAAAATTAAGAAGCAGATAGAAAATAAAAGGTGACCTACATGCCTAAAAACGTAATAAAATTATGACAATTGAAACGACAGGTGTGAAAGGAAAACTTTATCGAGGTAAAAAAGGGGGAAAATGCGTGAAAATTACCTGCACCCTTGGATCCACTGCATCTTCATTAGTTTCGGAATTATCGGAAAGTTCCTTTTGCACCCTTTCACTCATAATTATAGCTACAAATTAAGTTTATTTACAAATTTCACATGTCACCTGTATCGTCTGCTACATTTCAGGTGGCCATGTTGGACTTAAAAGCCTGCGACGTACAGGGCCGTGCTCTTATTTCTTTGGTCAAGGGCACTCCAGTCCCCCTAATCAAATTGGAATCCCGGTCAAGCGTAATATCTTTGGTCAAGCGATTCTATTCGCGATTACACTAAATTTTTTTTTTTTTTTCGATACTCGAACATTGTGCGCGCTGCGCGCACTTCCTCTTTTTAAAAAGTCGGTTCATTTGGCAACATTTTGTTATAGATTTTACGGAAAATATTTTATGATTTGAAAACGTATCTGATTTAGAGAAGTTTCTTCATTGTATATAGCGAGAATATTCCAGTAAATTTAATATGAATGACACCATTTTTTTAAATTAACTTACAATTCTTTAATATTAGCAGATTAGTTTTGGGACGACTCACAAAACCCGAAAAATAAAATTCCTGCCACTGTACAATTGCCGAATTGGAAAATTCTCGAATAATAAAATGCCCAAATAATAAAATTCCCGAATAAAAACATTTCCGAATAATAAAATTCCTGAATTGAAAAATTCCGGATTAATAAAATTCCCGAATGATAAAAGTCCCGAACAGTTTATAGTATTACCGAATTAGAAAATTCCCGAATAATAAAATTTCCAAATAATGAAATTCCTGAATAATAAAATTCCGGAATTGGAAAATTCCCCAATAATAAAATTTCCGAACAGTTTATAATATTGCAGAATTAGAAAATTCCAAAATAATAAAATTCCTAAATTAGAAAATTCCCCATTAATAAAATTCCCGAATAATAAAATTTCAGAATAATAAAATTCCTGAATTGGGAAATTCCCGAATAATAAAATTCTTGAATAATAAAATTCCCGAACTGGAAAATTTCCGAATTGGAAAATTCTCGAATAAACAAATTCCCGAACTGTTTATAGTAGTACCGAATTGCAAAATTTTCGATTAAGAAATTTCCGGAATAATAAAATTTCCGATTAATAAAATTCCTGAATTGAAAAATTCCCGAATTGGAAAATTTCCGAATAATAAAATTCCCGCAAAATAAAATTTCCGAATACATATTAAAATTCCTAAATTGGAAAATTCCCGATTAATAAAATTCCCAACAGAAGATTGCAGAATTATAAAATATCCGAACTAGGAAATTCCGGAATCATGAAATTTAGAAATTTAAACAATTAATTTGGTTTACAAATATTATTTATTCATTAAAATGACAATAATAAAATACTTTCGTAAAAAAAATTATTTTTAAGGTTCAAATTTTCTAAAATTATTTTTTAAATTTAAAATAACAATGATTGAAAAATTAAATAAAATTTTTTTTCAATTATTGTTTATAATTTATATTTGACCCAAGCACATTTTAATAACTTTATTGTTAATTAACAGTCAAAATCGCATTTACACAATTAATTAAAAATACCCATTTTTATATATTTTCATTGCATTATTTATATTTAAATAATAGTTTTGAAAATAAAAAGGTACCACAAACGGTTAATTCTTGCTAGTCAGTGGAAAATTTAGCTGTTTGGTTGAGTATATCTGTATTTTGTTGAAACTTTGTCTTTTGTGGAAGAATATTAATATTCTTGGTGACTAATTCATATTTATTGGTTGACAATTTATTTCTATAGTTGAAAATTTAACGATGAGGTTAAAAATTTAATTAAAAATTGAAAATTTGGTTAACAATTCATGTATTATGTTAAAAATCAATCTTTATTGGTAGGAAATTATTCTTTTTTGTTAAAAATTCATTTCTTTAATTTAAAATTATTTTTTTAAATTGGAAATTAATTTCTTTAACTTTTTCGTAGAAAATTCAACTTTTGAGTTGAAAATTGAACTACTGGGTCAAAAATGCATTTTGTTGTCGTTGAAGATTCATTATTTTAGTTAAACCTTAATTTCTGTGCTTAAAAACTGAACTATTTGATTGAAAATTCGTTTTTTTTTTTATGAAAATGAATTTTTAACTGAAAGTGTACTATTCCATGTTTAGTTTGCCATTTGTCTTCTTCAGTTGAAAATTGAGCTATTTGGTTGAAAATTTCTGTATTTTGTTGAAACTTTGTCTTTTGTAGTAGAATATTAACCTCCTTGGTGGCTAATTTACCTCTTTGGTTGAAATTTCATTTCTTCGATTGAAAGTTAGTTTTTTTTTATAAAAAAATAATTTTTCAACTGAAAATTTAACTATGACATTTGTTGTTGAAAATTCATCTATTTTGTTGAAAATTTGTCTTTTTTGGTAGAAAATTCAACTATTGGGTCAAAAATTCATTTGCTGTTGTTGAAGATTCATTTCTTTAGGTAAAACTTAATTTCTTTGCTTACAAATTTAACTATTTTATTGAAAATTCGTTTTTTTTGTTTGAAAATAAATGTTCCTTTGAAAATTTAATTATTCCACGTTCAGTTTAACATTTGTCTTCTTCAGTTAAAAATTCAGCTATTTGGTTGAAAATGTCTGTATTTTGTTGAAACTTTGTCTTTTTTGGTAGAATATTAATCTTTTTAGTGACTCATTTACATTTTTAGTTGAAAATAAATTTCTTTGGTGGGAAACTTAACTATTGAGTTAAAAAGTCCTTTAAAGATTTAAAATTTGATTGAAAATTCATGTATTTTGTTAAAAAATCAATCTTTATTGGTATAAAATGAATCCTTTTGGTTGAAAATTAGTTTTTTTTCATCAAAAATTAATTTTGTTAACTGAAAATTTAACTATTCCCATTTTTGTCGAAAATTTATATTTTTTGATAGACACTTAATCTCCTTGGTTGAAAATTCATCTGCTTACTTGAAAATTGAACTATTTTGTTGAAAATTCATCTATTTTGATGAAGATTTGTCTTTTTTTCTGTAGAAAATTTATCATTTAATTTGAAAATTCATCTATTGGGTTGAAAATTTATTTTTTGTTGTTGTTGAAGATTCATTATTTTATTTTAAAATGATTTCATTGCTTACAAATTGAACTATTTTGTTGAATTAATATTTTATTATTAATTATTTAATTATAAAATTAGAATTAAAAAAATAGTAGTATCCATCATTTTAGGGATTTGTGTGAAATTACTTTTTTATACTAAAAATTATAGTTTTGTTTATTCTACAATAATTTACTACATATTTCCTCTTGGAAAATTCTATATTTTAATTTAGAATACTTTTTAATTTGTAATTATATTTCTGTTTTATTTGAAATTTGTACGCTTAACGTCCATGCGATAGTAATTAATTAAATAATTATTCTCTAAAATTCCATTATTATTTATAAAGTAATTATTATTATTTTTTGAAATTATAAACATTTAGGAGCGGATCAATATTTTATTTTGAAAATTTTTAATTCGATATTCAATTTTCAGTGGACATGAGACATAAGACGTGAGTTTAAAAAAATGTCGATAATTAAGGTACCAACAGTAAATATAAGTAATTAACGTCAGTAATTATGCCAACTCATCGAAGTAGTGTAGAAAAACGGTTCAGTGCAACTTTTTTCAACTTCTTGTGACTTTTATTTCGATTTTTGTTTGTTGTTTTTTTCTTTTTTTTTTTTTGAACTTTCAGAAACACAAAAAAAAAATAAAAAAATTCTCACACCACCATAGATGGTACCATTTTTACCGACAGACGGTAGTTATTTACTGACTGTCGGTAACTTATCATAAATCAGGCCTTGCTTGGTCGATAATTACTGCCATAGCTGCTGCCATAGCTTGCAATTGTTTTAAAATAAAATTGGTGGAGTTTTGGGAAAAAAATGGTAACAAATAGTTCTTGTATAGTATGGTGTTATGAAGCCGACATTTTCGGCAAATGCCAAATCTGTTACAAAAGAATATATAATTTGGAAGCATATCTTTACATTTTTTAATTTCAGTCGAAAATATTAATTGAATTAAATTAGAAAATTGATAATATGCGAAAATATTTGCAAAAAAATAAAGTTAATAATACATTGAAAACTTATTACAAACAAAACTGGACATTTGGCGAGCGAATGTTGTGTTCGATTTAAGTGAAGGCCATTTAGGATCAGAACCGAAACCACACTTAAATGGGATTCCCAGTGTATGTGAGAAACTCTGAAGGTAAATGTCATTCCGCTTGTTTCGATTTAAAAAAAAAAGGATAAATAATTCAACGAAATTTTCCTGAATCGGTGGTGGCTGTATAATGACCAAGTGAAAGGAACTTCATTTATGAGACCGATTACAAATTTCAAAGACTGATAGACCGCCTATTCTTGTAAACAAAGAAAAGGAAAATCTTGTACTCTTAAGGGCCTTGGTTGGTACTCCTGGAGTTTTTCAAGATGGAGGTCGATCTTCTCTCGCTCGCGATCGTCTCTCCCACACGTACCGGGCACGGTGTCAACTCTCAAACGAACTTTTCATTTGCGTCGGTATGTTCGGTGTCTGAATAGGTGGGTTTCATTCAGGGAAAGCGTCCTGTGTGAAAACGTCATTCCAATTTCAATTCAAGTGGCGAGTGAAAACGAACCAATCAAATCACACATTTTCGTCCTTTCGTATTTCGAATTCGTCAGGTGGTTCTTAATTTCTTATACAGGGTGGCCATCATGAATTGCATTCAAACAGGAAAAATTGTGGTTTCCAGTCGTAAGAAAACTTTATATTTTGACATTTTTGTGCCCTTTTAAGGGCATGTGATACTTGTGAAAATTATCGATTTTAGCAGTGTTAGGTTCCCCCGGCTTTTTTCCTACAATAAAAATAGAATTAAGGGAAAGGAAAATTAATTCTAAGGCATCAGCCTCAAGGACCTAAATTAAAAACATGTAAGAGAACCTCAAAAGAACGAGAATATAGTTGCACTCGCTATGTGGTCACGCACGCACGCAAGGTACCCATTCCATCTCTATCTCTCCGACGTTCTAAACATCGCCGTCGCATTCTTTCCATGTAGTTACGCTGTCGCAACGATTGCAAGTCTCCGCACTCTACACGCTGTCCTCTCTCTCCATGCCATTTTTCCATAAGTCCGTCTCGCTTTTGCCCTTACATACGCAAAAATCCCTACCTGAATCACCTCAATTATAAACCGTCGAAAAGAAGTCAAAATCGCAGTCTTCTGAGCAACCTGGCACGGGCCAGAACTACTCAGATTTTTGTCCGTCCGACGTTGGGATCAAGAACCAAATCAAAATTTTAATCGGTGAAAACTTAGTCCGTAAGACGTAACCACGTCCTATCCGTGGCATCGAAATTCCAACTTTCGACCACGAAACGGGAATAAGCTGCCGGAATCGATTGGTTTTTAATCGTTAAAATTGGGTTCGCGGTCTGGACGAAGAATTTCGAAAATCTCTATCCAACGGGAGGTAGGACCGTAACGGGAGCCTTCAGTTTTCTTTTCGCGTCCTATTCGAGCTACTTAAAAACAAAATTCGAGTTTAGTCTAGAAGAAAATTCGCCCCTTTTCGAATCTCAAAACGAAAAGGAGCAATTTTTTCGGAAGACTTTAATTCACTTTTACGAGAAGTAGATATAATTTCTATCCCCCATAAAAGCGAATTTACGGAAAGTAACAGGTGTTCGCGTGTATTTATGTGTGTCGCGAATACTCTAATAAAGAACTAGAGTGGGTTAACAAACCCCTCTCTATCTGACGAGCGGTAGTTTTAGTGCAACGCCGAGCGGTAGTTTTAGTGAACACAAATTGGTGAGCTGTATTTTTTTTTCTATGATACTTTTCTTTTCCTCGACCTTTCGACACATTCTACCCATTGTAGAATGTGCCCTATTATTTGAATATCGCTAATGTTTGTAATGTTCCCTATTTCTCTACTTTGAATACATCTCAGTGTTATTATAAAATATTGGAGAACCAAATTCATTTCAAAGTTGGCAAAATTTCGAAACCCTAATTTCTCTCATAATTTTTCGGGACAACAACTCTCAGTGAGAAAATAGGGGTATCAACAAACATAAAAATAAATATAGGAAAGTCGAGTCTCTCGCCCTTCCTTCAGTTTGCGGGTAGCCTCCCCCCAACGTACCGATACTAGGCAGCTTTTGTTTGCGGGTCTTTTTCTCCACAGATTCAAAAATAAATTTCATTTATTTCGTACGTGACAAACTGATGATGGCAGCGATGGGGCCTACCCCTGCTGTTGTACCCCTCGGCTTTTGCTACTAGTAACTCTGTAACTAGGCAGCCATAAACTCTCTTCAACTTTAACTTCGCACTTTAGATCAGCACTATAATCATAACCTATATCTATAAATAAAATCATTTATAATTTGTATATCTCATGTGTGACTCATCATTTCCAATGCTACCATATCAACAATCGGATGAATTTTTGAAAAATAAGTACTTCTAAGTTAAATCAAAAACCCATGGGCATTAACTTGCCGGGGACCTAGCATTAACTTGCTCAGGTATTTTTAACTTGGCAGTTTTTCAGCTTTTTTCGAAAATACTGGAACTTTTTTCGAAGATTCTTTTCGATTGCTCCCTTAATTGGGAATGGCGTTTCTCAAGTATACACACAGAAATAAAGCTTGAACCTTGTACTCACGCCTTAACTAGCTAGAGTGCCACCAAATCAAACCAAAAACCCATGTGCATTAACTTGCCGGGGACCCGGCATTAACTTGCCAGGTATTTTTGATTTAGTGGAAAGCACAAGATAACTCTTGAAACTCTTGGAGCGGCCATATATATTGGTCTGGTTCATCCCGTTGAAAGGGTAGCCACCGTGTGCGCAGTTCAGCCGATGATCCGACTCATAAACCCGGCACCTGCAGTTGCAAACGCGAATCAAACTGGACCAAACGTAACAATCGACCTAGAACTAGAAGAAGCCCTCCAACACAGGAGACGTGCCTTTTTGGAAGAAAACCACCAAAATCATGCAGTCGAGTACCCAAAACGCGAAGTCGCTCCCCTCGGAGAACCCATAAACGGCGACATCTCTGATGATGATACGGTCATTATGGAACCAGAAGTCAAAATCCTGGATTAGGGATACCACGCGGGCCTAGGAAGTAAAAATAAAATAAAATTTCGGTGTGGCCTATTTTAGTCCCTCTCTTTGGACAGCTAACCACTGAGTCGCTAGACAAAGGTTGTCCTAATTACAGGTAGAGAAGATGGCTTGAATTTGATATAGGGCTTGAATTTAAGCCACCTGGATTTCTAGAAACCTAAAACATGTACTAGGCTGGTAAGAGTGGCAACTGAACGCACTTCAGACTAGTGGAAAATAGCGGCAGTTTCACTGTTTCATTCGCTTCACAAAAAGTGTGAGACAGAAAAATAAAAAATAAAATATCCTGAGTTCATTCCAGGTAAGTCTGAAATGTCTATTCATTATTTCGGGAATGTAGTTTTTCCATTAAATGTTGTATGTAGTAAGGAAATAGGGTTAGTAGAATAGTATTGCTCGGCAGATATGGAGATGCTACTGTTTAGGGGTTATGCTTTTCAAACATTAACATTTTGTACCGGGTGGCTGTAATTTCATATATAATGGGTTCGTACCAGAAAATCACAGTTAGACATTGTTCAGCTTCCTGAATGTTAAAAAAATGAGTTCATGTATTCACGCACGTATGTGTGTGTATGCATGTGCTTGATTAGTGTGCATTCATGTGATACTAGCAATGACGAGTGTAGTGTGTATACTGACGCTTACTGTCCAATTTGTGTGTTTTGCACATTTCAAAATGTCAAATACCAGATTCGATTATCATTTTTCATTTTCATATCGGAAACTTGCTTATTTTTCATGTCTTTAGATGTTTTTATAGGTATATCAAATTAGACCCATCATTTACCGATTTTCGAAAAACTCGTTTTTTGGAAAATCTTTATTTAAAAAGAACTCGCTGATGGTATGAGAAAATCAATCAAACCATCCGTAAGGTTATTAAATAACCTTTCGAATGACCTATTTTTGTTTGAATTTTGGTTCATAGAGTCCCGGAAATCCACCGAAAGGGAGTTGGTATATCAAATTCGGGCCATCTCTTCTACATTCAGCCATCCGATTTTGATGGTAATAAATCTAAATAAAAATTCCGGTTTGGTGAACTTAGGTCACCCTTTTTCGCGAAGAAGGGGAATGAATGAATAGACGCCACCCTTTGTGACCGAATTCGCGCCCCCTGTCAGAAGGCAACTGCCCACTTCAGTCGAAATACACGGCGAGGATTTTCAAGAAGGGTTCGCTGAATTAGCCTGCAACTGGAACACCAACAATAACTTTAAAGACCGGGGGAGCCTTAACGCCCCCTATAGATCTATACCCGAATACGAAGTAACCGTAGGAAATAGGACACTACGAGAGAACCGGTCGGGCTAAACCAGATAGTAGGAATCGCCAGAGTACGAGTGATCGAACATCTGTCCGCATTGCATGGATTTCCTATGTATTAAATCAACGAAGTTGGAAAATCGGGATAGTTCTCAAAGTGAATCAACCCCCCCCCCCCCCCCCCCCCCCCC